>CM035847.1:171373781-171788627 GCA_020510985.1 Pholidichthys leucotaenia | reverse complement strand
GCGGAGAAGTCTTGCATGGTCGGCAACTTTGAGAGGGTTGAGAAAAATTGGAAACTGATTAAAAATGCATGGTCGGGACTTAGCGTCTGTGGTAAAACCTTGTCATGGTGGCGAAATAGGAAGGTAGACCAAGAAGTCGATGGTCGGGACTTAGCGTCTGGGGTAAAACCTTGTCATGGTGGCGAAATAGGAAGGTAGACGAAGAAGTCGATGGTCGGGAAAACTTGCTAGGTCGGCAACTTTGAGAGGGTTGAGAAAAATTGGAAACCGATTAAAAATGCATGGTCGGGACTTAGCGTCTGTGGTAAAACCTTGTCATGGTGGCGAAATAGGAAGGTAGACCAAGAAGTCGATGGTCGGGACTTAGCGTCTGTGGTAAAACCTTGTCATGGTGGCGAAATAGGAAGGTAGACGAAGAAGTCGATGGTCGGGAAAACTTGCTAGGTCGGCAACTTTGAGAGGGTTGAGAAAAATTGGAAACCGATTAAAAATGCATGGTCGGGACTTAGCGTCTGTGGTAAAACCTTGTCATGGTGGCGAAATAGGAAGGTAGACCAAGAAGTCGATGGTCGGGACTTAGCGTCTGGGTAAAACCTTGTCATGGTGGCGAAATAGGAAGGTAGACGAAGAAGTCGATGGTCGGGAAAACTTGCTAGGTCGGCAACTTTGAGAGGGTTGAGAAAAATTGGAAACTGATTAAAAATGCATGGTCGGGACTTAGCGTCTGTGGTAAAACCTTGTCATGGTGGCGAAATAGGAAGGTAGACCAAGAAGTCGATGGTCGGGACTTAGCGTCTGGGGTAAAACCTTGTCATGGTGGCGAAATAGGAAGGTAGACGAAGAAGTCGATGGTCGGGAAAACTTGCTAGGTCGGCAACTTTGAGAGGGTTGAGAAAAATTGGAAACCGATTAAAAATGCATGGTCGGGACTTAGCGTCTGTGGTAAAACCTTGTCATGGTGGCGAAATAGGAAGGTAGACCAAGAAGTCGATGGTCGGGACTTAGCGTCTGTGGTAAAACCTTGTCATGGTGGCGAAATAGGAAGGTAGACGAAGAAGTCGATGGTCGGGAAAACTTGCTAGGTCGGCAACTTTGAGAGGGTTGAGAAAAATTGGAAACCGATTAAAAATGCATGGTCGGGACTTAGCGTCTGTGGTAAAACCTTGTCATGGTGGCGAAATAGGAAGGTAGACCAAGAAGTCGATGGTCGGGACTTAGCGTCTGTGGTAAAACCTTGTCATGGTGGCGAAATAGGAAGGTAGACGAAGAAGTCGATGGTCGGGAAAACTTGCTAGGTCGGCAACTTTGAGAGGGTTGAGAAAAATTGGAAACTGATTAAAAATGCATGGTCGGGACTTAGCGTCTGTGGTAAAACCTTGTCATGGTGGCGAAATAGGAAGGTAGACCAAGAAGTCGATGGTCGGGACTTAGCGTCTGGGGTAAAACCTTGTCATGGTGGCGAAATAGGAAGGTAGACGAAGAAGTCGATGGTCGGGAAAACTTGCTAGGTCGGCAACTTTGAGAGGGTTGAGAAAAATTGGAAACCGATTAAAAATGCATGGTCGGGACTTAGCGTCTGTGGTAAAACCTTGTCATGGTGGCGAAATAGGAAGGTAGACCAAGAAGTCGATGGTCGGGACTTAGCGTCTGGGGTAAAACCTTGTCATGGTGGCGAAATAGGAAGGTAGACGAAGAAGTCGATGGTCGGGAAAACTTGCTAGGTCGGCAACTTTGAGAGGGTTGAGAAAAATTGGAAACCGATTAAAAATGCATGGTCGGGACTTAGCGTCTGTGGTAAAACCTTGTCATGGTGGCGAAATAGGAAGGTAGACCAAGAAGTCGATGGTCGGGACTTAGCGTCTGGGGTAAAACCTTGTCATGGTGGCGAAATAGGAAGGTAGACGAAGAAGTCGATGGTCGGGAAAACTTGCTAGGTCGGCAACTTTGAGAGGGTTGAGAAAAATTGGAAACCGATTAAAAATGCATGGTCGGGACTTAGCGTCTGTGGTAAAACCTTGTCATGGTGGCGAAATAGGAAGGTAGACCAAGAAGTCGATGGTCGGGACTTAGCGTCTGGGGTAAAACCTTGTCATGGTGGCGAAATAGGAAGGTAGACGAAGAAGTCGATGGTCGGGAAAACTTGCTAGGTCGGCAACTTTGAGAGGGTTGAGAAAAATTGGAAACCGATTAAAAATGCATGGTCGGGACTTAGCGTCTGTGGTAAAACCTTGTCATGGTGGCGAAATAGGAAGGTAGACCAAGAAGTCGATGGTCGGGACTTAGCGTCTGTGGTAAAACCTTGTCATGGTGGCGAAATAGGAAGGTAGACGAAGAAGTCGATGGTCGGGAAAACTTGCTAGGTCGGCAACTTTGAGAGGGTTGAGAAAAATTGGAAACCGATTAAAAATGCATGGTCGGGACTTAGCGTCTGTGGTAAAACCTTGTCATGGTGGCGAAATAGGAAGGTAGACCAAGAAGTCGATGGTCGGGACTTAGCGTCTGTGGTAAAACCTTGTCATGGTGGCGAAATAGGAAGGTAGACGAAGAAGTCGATGGTCGGGAAAACTTGCTAGGTCGGCAACTTTGAGAGGGTTGAGAAAAATTGGAAACCGATTAAAAATGCATGGTCGGGACTTAGCGTCTGTGGTAAAACCTTGTCATGGTGGCGAAAGAGGAAGGTAGACCAAGAAGTCGATGGTCGGGACTTAGCGTCTGTGGTAAAACCTTGTCATGGTGGCGAAATAGGAAGGTAGACGAAGAAGTCGATGGTCGGGAAAACTTGCTAGGTCGGCAACTTTGAGAGGGTTGAGAAAAATTGGAAACCGATTAAAAATGCATGGTCGGGACTTAGCGTCTGTGGTAAAACCTTGTCATGGTGGCGAAATAGGAAGGTAGACCAAGAAGTCGATGGTCGGGACTTAGCGTCTGGGGTAAAACCTTGTCATGGTGGCGAAATAGGAAGGTAGACGAAGAAGTCGATGGTCGGGAAAACTTGCTAGGTCGGCAACTTTGAGAGGGTTGAGAAAAATTGGAAACCGATTAAAAATGCATGGTCGGGACTTAGCGTCTGTGGTAAAACCTTGTCATGGTGGCGAAATAGGAAGGTAGACCAAGAAGTCGATGGTCGGGACTTAGCGTCTGTGGTAAACCCTTGTCATGGTGGCGAAATAGGAAGGTAGACGAAGAAGTCGATGGTCGGGAAAACTTGCTAGGTCGGCAACTTTGAGAGGGTTGAGAAAAATTGGAAACTGATTAAAAATGCATGGTCGGGACTTAGCGTCTGTGGTAAAACCTTGTCATGGTGGCGAAATAGGAAGGTAGACCAAGAAGTCGATGGTCGGGACTAAGCGTCTGGGGTAAAACCTTGTCATGGTGGCGAAATAGGAAGGTAGACCAAGAAGTCGATGGTCGGGACTGAGCGTCTGGGGTAAAACCTTGTCATGGTGGCGAAATAGGAAGGTAGACGAAGAAGTCGATGGTCGGGAAAACTTGCTAGGTCGGCAACTTTGAGAGGGTTGAGAAAAATTGGAAACTGATTAAAAATGCATGGTCGGGACTTAGCGTCTGTGGTAAAACCTTGTCATGGTGGCGAAATAGGAAGGTAGACCAAGAAGTCGATGGTCGGGACTGAGCGTCTGGGGTAAAACCTTGTCATGGTGGCGAAATAGGAAGGTAGACCAAGAAGTCGATGGTCGGGACTGAGCGTCTGGGGTAAAACCTTGTCATGGTGGCGAAATAGGAAGGTAGACGAAGAAGTCGATGGTCGGGAAAACTTGCTAGGTCGGCAACTTTGAGAGGGTTGAGAAAAATTGGAAACCGATTAAAAATGCATGGTCGGGACTTAGCGTCTGTGGTAAAACCTTGTCATGGTGGCGAAATAGGAAGGTAGACCAAGAAGTCGATGGTCGGGACTTAGCGTCTGGGGTAAAACCTTGTCATGGTGGCGAAATAGGAAGGTAGACGAAGAAGTCGATGGTCGGGAAAACTTGCTAGGTCGGCAACTTTGAGAGGGTTGAGAAAAATTGGAAACTGATTAAAAATGCATGGTCGGGACTTAGCGTCTGTGGTAAAACCTTGTCATGGTGGCGAAATAGGAAGGTAGACCAAGAAGTCGATGGTCGGGACTTAGCGTCTGTGGTAAAACCTTGTCATGGTGGCGAAATAGGAAGGTAGACGAAGAAGTCGATGGTCGGGAAAACTTGCTAGGTCGGCAACTTTGAGAGGGTTGAGAAAAATTGGAAACTGATTAAAAATGCATGGTCGGGACTTAGCGTCTGTGGTAAAACCTTGTCATGGTGGCGAAATAGGAAGGTAGACGAAGAAGTCGATGGTCGGGAAAACTTGCTAGGTCGGCAACTTTGAGAGGGTTGAGAAAAATTGGAAACCGATTAAAAATGCATGGTCGGGACTTAGCGTCTGTGGTAAAACCTTGTCATGGTGGCGAAATAGGAAGGTAGACCAAGAAGTCGATGGTCGGGACTGAGCGTCTGGGGTAAAACCTTGTCATGGTGGCGAAATAGGAAGGTAGACGAAGAAGTCGATGGTCGGGAAAACTTGCTAGGTCGGCAACTTTGAGAGGGTTGAGAAAAATTGGAAACTGATTAAAAATGCATGGTCGGGACTTAGCGTCTGTGGTAAAACCTTGTCATGGTGGCGAAATAGGAAGGTAGACCAAGAAGTCGATGGTCGGGACTGAGCGTCTGGGGTAAAACCTTGTCATGGTGGCGAAATAGGAAGGTAGACGAAGAAGTCGATGGTCGGGAAAACTTGCTAGGTCGGCAACTTTGAGAGGGTTGAGAAAAATTGGAAACCGATTAAAAATGCATGGTCGGGACTTAGCGTCTGTGGTAAAACCTTGTCATGGTGGCAAAATAGGAAGGTAGACCAAGAAGTCGATGGTCGGGACTTAGCGTCTGTGGTAAAACCTTGTCATGGTGGCGAAATAGGAAGGTAGACGAAGAAGTCGATGGTCGGGAAAACTTGCTAGGTCGGCAACTTTGAGAGGGTTGAGAAAAATTGGAAACTGATTAAAAATGCATGGTCGGGACTTAGCGCCTGTGGTAAAACCTTGTCATGGTGGCGAAATAGGAAGGTAGACGAAGAAGTCGATGGTCGGGAAAACTTGCTAGGTCGGCAACTTTGAGAGGGTTGAGAAAAATTGGAAACCGATTAAAAATGCATGGTCGGGACTTAGCGTCTCTGGTAAAACCTTGTCATGGTGGCGAAATAGGAAGGTAGACCAAGAAGTCGATGGTCGGGACTTAGCGTCTGGGGTAAAACCTTGTCATGGTGGCGAAATAGGAAGGTAGACGAAGAAGTCGATGGTCGGGAAAACTTGCTAGGTCGGCAACTTTGAGAGGGTTGAGAAAAATTGGAAACCGATTAAAAATGCATGGTCGGGACTTAGCGTCTGTGGTAAAACCTTGTCATGGTGGCGAAATAGGAAGGTAGACCAAGAAGTCGATGGTCGGGACTTAGCGTCTGTGGTAAAACCCTTGTCATGGTGGCGAAATAGGAAGGTAGACGAAGAAGTCGATGGTCGGGAAAACTTGCTAGGTCGGCAACTTTGAGAGGGTTGAGAAAAATTGGAAACTGATTAAAAATGCATGGTCGGGACTTAGCGTCTGTGGTAAAACCTTGTCATGGTGGCGAAATAGGAAGGTAGACCAAGAAGTCGATGGTCGGGACTTAGCGTCTGGGGTAAAACCTTGTCATGGTGGCGAAATAGGAAGGTAGACCAAGAAGTCGATGGTCGGGACTGAGCGTCTGGGGTAAAACCTTGTCATGGTGGCGAAATAGGAAGGTAGACGAAGAAGTCGATGGTCGGGACTTAGCGTCTGTGGTAAAACCTTGTCATGGTGGCGAAATAGGAAGGTAGACGAAGAAGTCGATGGTCGGGAAAACTTGCTAGGTCGGCAACTTTGAGAGGGTTGAGAAAAATTGGAAACCGATTAAAAATGCATGGTCGGGACTTAGCGTCTGTGGTAAAACCTTGTCATGGTGGCGAAATAGGAAGGTAGACCAAGAAGTCGATGGTCGGGACTTAGCGTCTGGGGTAAAACCTTGTCATGGTGGCGAAATAGGAAGGTAGACGAAGAAGTCGATGGTCGGGAAAACTTGCTAGGTCGGCAACTTTGAGAGGGTTGAGAAAAATTGGAAACCGATTAAAAATGCATGGTCGGGAATTAGCGTCTGTGGTAAAACCTTGTCATGGTGGCGAAAGAGGAAGGTAGACGAAGAAGTCGATGGTCGGGACTTAGCGTCTGTGGTAAAACCTTGTCATGGTGGCGAAATAGGAAGGTAGACGAAGAAGTCGATGGTTGGGAAAACTTGCTAGGTCGGCAACTTTGAGAGGGTTGAGAAAAATTGGAAACTGATTAAAAATGCATGGTCGGGACTTAGCGTCTGTGGTAAAACCTTGTCATGGTGGCGAAATAGGAAGGTAGACCAAGAAGTCGATGGTCGGGACTTAGCGTCTGGAGTAAAACCTTGTCATGGTGGCGAAATAGGAAGGTAGACGAAGAAGTCGATGGTCGGGAAAACTTGCTAGGTCGGCAACTTTGAGAGGGTTGAGAAAAATTGGAAACGATTAAAAATGCATGGTCGGGACTTAGCGTCTGTGGTAAAACCTTGTCATGGTGGCGAAATAGGAAGGTAGACCAAGAAGTCGATGGTCGGGACTTAGCGTCTGGGGTAAAACCTTGTCATGGTGGCGAAATAGGAAGGTAGACGAAGAAGTCGATGGTCGGGAAAACTTGCTAGGTCGGCAACTTTGAGAGGGTTGAGAAAAATTGGAAACCGATTAAAAATGCATGGTCGGGACTTAGCGTCTGTGGTAAAACCTTGTCATGGTGGCGAAATAGGAAGGTAGACCAAGAAGTCGATGGTCGGGACTTAGCGTCTGTGGTAAAACCTTGTCATGGTGGCGAAATAGGAAGGTAGACGAAGAAGTCGATGGTCGGGAAAACTTGCTAGGTCGGCAACTTTGAGAGGGTTGAGAAAAATTGGAAACTGATTAAAAATGCATGGTCGGGACTTAGCGTCTGTGGTAAAACCTTGTCATGGTGGCGAAATAGGAAGGTAGACCAAGAAGTCGATGGTCGGGACTGAGCGTCTGGGGTAAAACCTTGTCATGGTGGCGAAATAGGAAGGTAGACGAAGAAGTCGATGGTCGGGGAAACTTGCTAGGTCGGCAACTTTGAGAGGGTTGAGAAAAATTGGAAACTGATTAAAAATGCATGGTTGGGACTTAGCGTCTGTGGTAAAACCTTGTCATGGTGGCGAAATAGGAAGGTAGACCAAGAAGTCGATGGTCGGGACTGAGCGTCTGTGGTAAAACCTTGTCATGGTGGCGAAATAGGAAGGTAGACGAAGAAGTCGATGGTCGGGAAAACTTGCTAGGTCGGCAACTTTGAGAGGGTTGAGAAAAATTGGAAACTGATTAAAAATGCATGGTCGGGACTTAGCGTCTGTGGTAAAACCTTGTCATGGTGGCGAAATAGGAAGGTAGACCAAGAAGTCGATGGTCGGGACTGAGCGTCTGGGGTAAAACCTTGTCATGGTGGCGAAATAGGAAGGTAGACGAAGAAGTCGATGGTCGGGAAAACTTGCTAGGTCGGCAACTTTGAGAGGGTTGAGAAAAATTGGAAACCGATTAAAAATGCATGGTCGGGACTTAGCGTCTGTGGTAAAACCTTGTCATGGTGGCGAAATAGGAAGGTAGACCAAGAAGTCGATGGTCGGGACTTAGCGTCTGTGGTAAAACCTTGTCATGGTGGCGAAATAGGAAGGTAGACCAAGAAGTCGATGGTTGGGACTTAGCCTCTGTTGTAAAACCTTGTCATGGTGGCGAAATAGGAAGGTAGACGAAGAAGTCGATGGTCGGGACTTAGCGTCTGTGGGAAACCTTGTCATGGTGCCGAAATAGGAAGGTAGACGAAGAAGTCGATGGCTTGTCATGGTGGCGAAATAGGAAGGTAGACCAAGAAGGCGATGGTCGGGACTTAGCCTCTGTGGTAAAACCTTGTCATGGTGGCGAAATAGGAAGGTAGACCAAGAAGTCGATGGTCGGGACTTAGCCTCTGTGGTAAAACCTTGTCATGGTGGCGAAATAGGAAGGTAGACCAAGAAGTCGATGGTCGGGACTTAGCCTCTGTTGTAAAACCTTGTCATGGTGGCGAAATAGGAAGGTAGACGAAGAAGTCGATGGTCGGGACTTAGCGTCTGTGGGAAACCTTGTCATGGTGGCGAAATAGGAAGGTAGACGAAGAAGTCGATGGCTTGTCATGGTGGCGAAATAGGAAGGTAGACCAAGAAGTCGATGGTCGGGACTTAGCCTCTGTGGTAAAACCTTGTCATGTTGGCGAAATAGGAAGGTAGACCAAGAAGTCGATGGTCGGGACTTAGCGTCTGTGGGAAACCTTGTCATGGTGGCGAAATAGGAAGGTAGACGAAGAAGTCGATGGTCGGGAAACCTTGCTAGGTTGGGAACTTTGAGAGGGTTGAGAAAAATTGGAAACTGATTAAAAAATACATGGTCAGGACTTAGCGTCTGAGGGAAACCTTGTCAGGGTGGCGAAATAGGAAGGCAGGAGAAGAAGTCGTTAGTCGGGACTTAGCGTCTGAGTGAAAACCTTGTCAGGGTGGCGAAATAGGAAGGTAGGCGAAGAAGTCGATGGTCGGACAATGTAAGGTCGGGAATTCCAGGTGAACTTAAGTAGAGCTACACAATCCCTCCTCTCGGTATGTCCTCTTCGTAACGATGGAGTCTATTTTTAATTTCACAGGAGAGAACCACACAGCAATGTACAACATGACAATGAAACCCGGGTACACCATACCAGCCTGTTACCAATACAGGAACATTTTCTACATTTTAATTCACACCATTATCATGATCTCAGGTTTGATCGTCAATGTCATCATGCTCATCACGCTCCATTGCGCTTGTGCTAGGGTAAACAAGAAGCTATCTGACATAGACATTTGCTTTTCACATCTGGGACTTTGTAACATCGGCACCATGATCACCCTCCCAGTGTGGGTCACCCAGGCCATTCTCGTCACTGGTTGGATTTTTGGCGATCTCGTATGCAAACTTGTCAAGGGTTTAACTACGGTAGGTGTCCTTTTTTTTTTTTTTTTTTCCACAGTGCACTCGATTGACTTTAATCTCAGATGCTAATAAAACTTTCCCTTCAGTTTTGTTTCCAGTATGGTATTTTCCTGATTGTCTACATTAACATCGAGAGATATATGAAGATCGTCCACAAAAACACATCACCGATCAGATGGCTGATACGGAAGAGTGTCTCCAGCCGAAGAAGATTGATATCTCGGACGTGTGCATGTATTCCTCTGATATCGGCTCTGTTAGACGTGTATTACTGGACCATACATCCCATTTCATCAAACGCTGTGATGTGTACGAATGGAATGACTCCTGATCTAAAGCTCTTTTCGTTCTGGAGGAGAATGAGTTTTTGTTTCCTCTTGCCAATAGTTGTCCTAATATATTGCAACGCTATGATACTATATGTTATAAAAAGGCATGTTGAAGGCAATGTATTTGGGAAAACATTAAAAAAAGCTCAGATCCTACCCATGTTTACCATTCTGTCATTCCTATGCTGCTGGACGCCCTGGGTTGTAAGCATAATATATTATCGATCACACCTAGACTGCAACTCTGTGACAGTGCTCAATGTATGCACAGCTATCGGACACATGTATTGTGTGATCACTCCAGCATTGTACATAAGGATGAGGAATAGCAAGAGGAAACGGGGCGGCAGTCAACGTGGGGCTAGTAATACATATAGTTTTATGAGTCACAACCATCTCCCTCTTGGTAATGTGAAATCCTCTGAGCCCACGACGGCATGAAACAATTGTGTAGGTTTGTATATAAACTTTGTTGTAACTAATCATGTGAAAATAAATAACTGATGCCAATGTGAAGGTTTATTCCTTTTATTATCCACTATGCACATAACACAATTCAAAATTTCCATAATTACAAGCACACATTACAAATACAGATACATTAGGCGTTATTGCAGGTGCCGATATATCATAAACATCTGCCATTTTTGGATTGCCGACTGTGAGTCCTTCTCTTTTTCTTGGGCCAACTCTGACTCGAGTCCTGTGAACTGTACTCGCCGGCGGACCGCTTGTGTGACCCACGTGGTGACATTATCTTGTCCCCAACAGGCGTTCGTACAGGTGATTGCTCCTCAAGTGATACACCTTTTCTCAAAGCAAGTGCCGCTTGACCGTCGGACCGTTGCGATGACGGCAGTTTGCGTCGATAGTCGCTCTCCGTTGTGACCATTGTAACGGAGTAGTCGCGTTTTAACAAACCCACGGTGAAGGCTTCATCACGCCTAACACGATTAAATACATCCACAGCATCCTTCCATTCCCAGTCCTCTTCCAAGGTAAAAAGGTGACCACGATCATCTCTGTCACTTTGTAAATTCACCTGGTCCTGGTGGTAAACAGTCCTTGTGGTGCAGAATGAACTCATGTGCTTAACTGGTACTCCGGAGTAGTTAGGGGAGTACACACTGAGCCTAGGGCCATGGAAGGTACCACTCGGGCCTACTTGTGATTCTCGTATGTGGCTTTCGTTGTGTGCCTCCTGGGGTGCACTTTGGCCCATCGCTTTGTTGAGAACACCTCCGTAATATACAGGCACAGAACACTGAAATGTCTCACCCCCAAGTACACACTTGTTAAATGCAAGTTCATTCAAGGGTTTGATTGCAGCTGTTGCTTCTAGTATCAGCGATTTCACAGGATCGTCGGCGAAGTCCAATGTGAACGACAGTCGAGGTTGTGATAGTTGCCCGTCACCATGACACTGACCTAGAGCATTCACGTCTTCAGTGTTGCCATTATTGTAGGCGTCGACCATTGCGGAGCTCAACTGTGCCCAGAACCCCGAGTGGGAATCCGGTGCGTATAAAGCCAGCAGGTCGTACACCGTGGCCAGTGGTACTGTGAGAGAAGAGACTTTTTTATGGGAGCTCATTTGTCCTCTCCTTATGTACAATGGTGTGTGATTGGTGGCTAATCTGTATGTGCACAGATAGTGCCTTTTCGTCTCGGTCTGGGCGGTGGCACGAGCTGGAACTTTACAGGTCGAACACAATATGAGCATATCGTGAGCGCTGTCGTGTCCACCCTTAATCTCTTTCTCTGAGAAGAACATCGCGTCGATACCTGAGATGCACAACTTCTCCATCTTCACGCTCGTCTTAAGATTCTGAGCGTGTATCTGGGTTAAAACGTAACCTAATACCTTGCACGCAAAGCGTCCTTGCGTGTCGATCGCACGGGGACATAAGTCGGGTAAACACGCAGCCGAGCATAGCTTGTAGACAGCGTTTGTCTCCAAGCATATTTGTCCAAACGTCAGCTTGTTCAGAGCCCCGAGTCTATTCGTGTTCAACCGTTCCATGTAACTAGCCAGGTCGGGATAGTCTTTGCTGTTTGGGATCGTGGTCCACGGCGGTATCCATATGTCGAAAACAAAATGACAGGCCAATTTCATGGCCTCAGCAAACACCAGTTGATTTACGCAAAATGGAATCCTGCGACTTTCAACTCTCATACACATGACGTGACTGGCGTATAGGGCGGCGAGACACGCGTCTCTGGCTTCGTCAAATCTCGCGCTGAACTGCATAATCTCCGAATCTGCAATCATCGTTGCCGACTGTATCATGTTCTGCCTGTAAAGGCACACTTCAGATATACGGTCCATCATCCCGGTTTCCACAGTGTCACGGATTTGCTTAGTGCTGCGTGTTCGGGACACGCGGTCCGGAAACTCCGATTCCATTATCAGACAACGATCTGCCCAAGCGTCGCTGACAAAGCCCATGGTGTTGGTGTTCCACACGAAACCACAGTTGTGTACCGCTTGATATTTCACGGTGTCCACTTTTCCACTGGTTCCGTCTTTAGTCACAACGTCACTTTCCAGCACGCTGGTATCCAAGAGATTCTTGAATGTGTTGGGGATCACGTTAGACTCTCTATCCACCGCCTTTGTGTTTTTTTCGTGAGTTATGTGGGCGTCGTCGATGATGACCACGCAAGCGTTTCTGTTCTGCTTGTACTTAAAAGCTTGAGGGGTGAAAGATGTCAGCGTCTCTATGCACCCTGACACTCTGTGAAATTGATAATTTAGCACACTGTTGGCGTAACTTTTGCCTTCTCCTGGACCTGTGATGTTCAACAACATGATTCGCTCGATGGTGTACCGGGGAGCGGTGTTCGCGATGATGTAGTTGAACGTAGTTGAGACCTGAAACAGTCTGCCGACCTGTAGTGCGTCGCAGAATAGATATCGCACCAGAGCGCGGTCGTACACTTTCACTGGGACGTGATCCCCAGCGCTCGCGCTGTTACATAGACGCTGGTGGATGTGAGGAAAATGATGACCTAGAGACATGCTGGAATTGCTCATATTTTCATCTATCACCTCACTGAGGCCCTGGTAAATCGAGTCGTGATTACTGAACCGATGCCTCACCAAGATATTGAAAACCATGTCTGCCACAATCTCAAACTGCCTACCGCCTTTGTATTCCTGTTTCATTTCTTTACTTAGACGCTCCAGTTTGCCCAGGTACGGATACAGGTGCGCAAAGTAGTACCTGTGGTCGCTTTTGCTCACCAGGAACGGATGTGTCTCTGTCAAGTTATAAAAACACGAATACGCCGTTTGACATTGTCCGCCACAACGTCTGTCGGGGCTATTTCAGGTTCAGGTTCAGGTTCAGGTTACTTTATTTGTACCCGTAGGTAGATTTGTTTTGCAGTTGGTGACATCCATATTTACAGGCCACTAATTACATTCAACATAGACACAAACACAGGCACACATCTTACAAAATAGGTAAATATAAAATATGTACAATATAATTTTTATAGCTTGTTCAACTCTTTGACAGCAGCAGGGACAAAGCTGTTTTTGTAGCGCTGGGTTCTACTTTTTGGGACAGCAAACCTCCGTCTGGAGGGAAGAAGCTGAAAGTTGCAGTGCAAAGGGTGGGAGTCATCATTTAAAATCAAGTCGGCCATCCTCTGTACTTGTCTGGTGTACAGGGATGTCAGGCTCAGCTGTGACTCACCAAGCAAATGACTGGACCATCTGACTACCTGATCCAAGGATTTCCTCTGTTTCAGTTTTATCTGACCAAACCATGACATTAAAGAAAAGGATAAAACAGATTCAATAAAAGCCCGATAGAACATAGTCATTATGGTTCGGTCAATTTGGAAGCGTGCAAGTTTCCTCAAACAATGCAAATTTTGCTGACCCTTTTTGCACACCCTTTCACAGTTCACCTCAAAGTTCAATCCACTATCAATAATCGTCCCAAGATATTTGTACGATTGTACACATTCGGTGGTCTGGCCTTTTAGTATGGTGACTTTGTGCCTGGGGTTTTTCCTCCTAAAGTCAATAATCATATCTTTCGTTTTTGTTGTATTCAGCTGCAGGTAGGAATCCTCACACCAGTGAACAAAGTCATCAACTACTGGGCCGTGGCCACTCTCACCATCCTGGAGGAGACTGACAATGACTGAGTCATCAGCATACTTTATAATGTGTCTGTTGTCATGTCTGCTCCGACACATGTTGGCTGTAGTGAGTTGCAATAACAACTGCCGCTGTTTAGCATGGTTGCTAGGTCTTGGGTTCTGCGTCTGCTACGTATGTTACGTAGCACGGCATCCATGCTAACCTTTGTTATAGGCACATGCTTGTGAAGGAGCGATCTAACAAACTTATCCAGGGTCTCCCAATCTATGAGTTTCTCTAAAGAGTACCTAAACACCAACAGTCCTCTGATGTCAATGTCACTTGGCCCCGTTGGAGAACTTAGCTCCCGTGTAAAGGCGTTCAGCGTCTTCTTGAACCTCACATCTCTGGGTACGTTCGGATTATAACTGGCAAGCATGACCTTCTGCTTCATCCATTGCGATGCGGTAAGTTTAGACAGGAGGGATTGCAACAGAGTCTTACCCTCTCCCTGTGTCACACTGTCCGTAAGGTTGCCTATGGATCTCTCCAGAGCCTTGAGATTGAGCTCACTTACGGTTTCGGGTAGTACAACCGCTTGCCTACCGGACTGCAAAGCCGGCGTGTACAGCGAACCCTGTAGTTCTTTAACTTTTTTCTTATCCAATCTGTTGGCGTTCAATGTGTCGTTGCGTACATCTACCCAGTCGAATAAAGACGTCAGCTCCCCCTTGCCGTCTCTCATAACTAACATAGCATTGTTAAGGGAGCACACCTTTTTCCTAACAAGTTGTAGTCTCATGAAGGAGTTGAATGCCTCATCTAATACGTCGTCATCGGATTGACTTTCGGTCGACTCATCTCGTCTGAAGACACCCATGTCTACGTTCATGTCAATGAGATCTGCTAGCTGATCTCCAATGGGGTCATCGTAGGGCGCGCGGCTCGCATTAGGAGGACACGTGTCTGTGACGTACGCCTCTTCGGCAGTCATGTTTAACACGAAACAAAATAGTCGACCGTGAGCAAAGTCTTCTCTTATCGGGGGCGTCATACTAGAAAAGTCAGGGTTTTCAAGAGTGACCTGCAACAATTGTCCTTTGCAACAGTACGTCAAATATAAAAGCAATTGAAATGTAGCTCTGTCATCGGGCGGTAATGCGTTGAATGACAATTCGTCCAGTGTCCTGTCATGCATTACATCCGTTTCCACTGACAAGAATAAAGCTCTTCTGTTAGAGGGCACATTCACTTTTTCAATCGCAGCCGTATCACGTTCTATATGAGGCAGATGTTCACTTGCCCCTGGGAAACCCCTAAATTTGTTACTCGTCATCCTGAATCAGCAGTTTGTACGTGAAGACACCTTAGACTCGGTTACACTACAGCGTGTTGCTGTTGTTCTTCATGTCGTTTACTTGAAACACTGTATCATGAGTTTCACAAGCTATCAGTAGTCACAATGTTTTGGTCGGAACTTAACCGACGGTTGGAACTTAACCGATGGTCGGATCTTACATGCACGGTTGGTCGGGCTGTATATGTGTTGGAGCTATAGGACGGTAAGGGCAGTCTTGAGCGTGGTCTTATCTGTCGACATGAGCGTAGTAACTGACTGTAACGTCAAATAACCAAAAGTCTCACTTGTGAAAAAGGAATACTGAGGAAGAATTGTCCGTTGTTCTATTCCAATGATAAGTCAACCCTGACTCCATAGGACCATGGACAACCCCATGCCTTTTGTTGATTTCTTTCAAAACATTTATCCCGAGCGCAGACGCATCGACCTGACACGTGAACCCAACCTGGTCGGCGTGTTGATGAAATCGTTTTTTTTTCACAGACGAGACGAAGCCCTCTTGTGTAGGGGACTGGTGTTACAGTCTCGATGTCTAAAAGCGTACACTACCATAAACTTAAAGTTCACAGATATCACACCTGTCGTTGGCTACGATCTAGATCTGCAGAATGAGGACAATGGCGAAACCTGGGCTGTCACTAAAGCGACTTGGTCGAGACATTTTGTTTCCGAACCAGTGTATGTAGATGTTCTACAGGAAGACATTAAGCGAAAAATAAATGCGGTGCTTTTTCCGCTCAGATCTATAGCAATAGCCACGGTCTACATGCAGAACGTCAGGGGCGCGCTGACATTTGGAGACTTTTGTCCGGATAAGGGCTACTACATTGCACGGGACGGTAATACCCCGGCCTTATGTTCGGACATCATGTTTGGTAGAATGTACTTCATACCTGCACACAAGCTAAACGACACTCTGTCGCCTTCGGATCTCATCTACGACCACGAGAGGTCCGAGATGGAGGCTAGGCTCTTCGACAGTAATCACGTGGACTGCTTCTACAAAGCCGCCTGTTTGGACATCGAGACAGTGTTTGATAACTCGTACCGGGATATGTCTGTCAGATGCGAATCGTTCGCTTACAAGTTTCCTTACTGCACCGAAGGCGCAGTCGCCAAAATGACACATTATCGCGATAGACTAGTGTCTACTCTAGACGCGCAGAAAAAACAGTTACCCAAACACAGTAAACACGTGACGATCCCTCCCTTAGCGCCGGACATGCCAGGTCAACAGCACGAAATAACGTGTGTATCTATTGTCATTCTCAACACTCACTTGCCCAAACGCGACGCGGGTCACCGCAGGAAGCAATTGATAGTGTTGTACAATAAGAGCAAAGTGGCAGAGGGACGCTACCCGGAACCCGATACCGAAGTGACCGCGGGTGCCGGTATAGACGATGCTACTCGTATTATGTTTCACGCGTGCTCGGGAGAACTAGCGCTTTTGGAAAAAACAATCACGATGCTGTACCACCACGAAATAGAACTCTTGTACGTGTACAATGCAGAGTTCGATCTGCGCGTACTCGATCAACGCGTTCACTTTTACGTCGAGTCCAAGTACGTAAACACGTTGGATCCTGTCACTAGAAAAAGATGCGCCTCACTGCTTCGTGCCTGGTACGGTCTTTTTGTCGCCACACACCTGTCTAAAGACGCGGCTCCCTTTTTCCAGTTTGAAAACGTACGTTATTTGGAAATGTACAAGGACATGCTAAAAAACGTAGGCGCTGTACTGTCCAAGGGTTCGCTGACCGAGTACAAACTCTACGACATAGCCGGTCACATTGAACAGTTCAACAGAGAGAAAGCCAAGCTCGGCCATTTCAAAATGAACGGTTGTGGTATGAACGTAATAGATTTGTACAGAATGGCAGGGACCAGAGAAATCAAATACGCGTGTACGAGCATGAAACTGAACGATGTGGCACCTTTTGTCATAGCTAGGGTCAGAGAGCTACACAAAAAGCCCCCAAAGGACACCAGGAAACTCTGCAAGCTTGCCGATGTGAGTTACGACAGAATGGATGAGATGATTAAAATGGGCAGAAAAAGTCTGTTTGCTGTGCTCGTTTACAACTTAGTAGATTCCCAGCTATGCGCCAGATTGGCCAAGGTTCTCAAACCGGTCTCGGCTCTGTTTCATCGATGTAGAACCACGCTTAACATAGATGTGGTGGTGCACGGAAGAGGGGATAATTTCTGCGGTTTTGTGCAAAGCATTCACTCCGTTCAGATACCCCAGCTCAAGTTTGCACTAAACACACTCAGGGTAAAAGCGGGACCTGCGGGTGCCGAACTCGACAGTCGGCTGCGATGGAATCCGAAGGTGCTGTGTGCTAATGGAGACGGTGAGAAATGGAAAGGAGGAGCCGTGTGCGAACCTCTTACTGGCTTACATTACTCGGGACCGGGTATGGGCTTGGAACTTTCGTTTGACTTTGCTAGCATGTATCCTTCGATCATGTGCGCTCTCAACATATCACCCGAGACTACGATACCCTGGCCCCCAGCCGACTTTCCGCACGATCTTTCAGGCTGGGTGTGTTACTGTTGGGAAGCGGAAGGATTCGAGTACGCGTCGCTCATTCTTAAGTACGACAGCGCCGAAAGTCGTTTCACGCGAGCACCGGGCGTGTTTGCGTCTTCTGTCGAGTACTATCTCAATCAGCGAGCCCAGTTTAAGGCTAGACTTAAGAATCCCGAAATAACTGACGCCGAGCGAATGTACTATAAGCTGCAGGAGGGAAAGTGTAAAGTGCTAGCAAACTCGTTTTACGGGACCGCCCCTCATCCATGCGGACCTCTCATATCCGGCCATGGCAGGCAACAGATTTCGGTTGTGAACAACTGCGTGGCTACGTTTTTCCGCCATACGTGCCCTGTGGTATACGGAGACACTGACAGCGTCACGGTCGCGGTTGGCTACGGACCCGGCGACTCCGTCGAGAGCGATGTCTCCGATGATACCACAGTCGAATTGGATTCGCAAGAGGAAAGTAGATCGCTGCAACGCTTCGCGTGTGAAGCTCATAAGGCTATATGTGAGAAGTTTCGTCGCGCAGGGAACCAGGTGCCCGATTTCCTGAACTACGTTCACGTGGCTCTGGTCGAAGACGTCCTCAAGCGAACATACGTAATAGGACGAGGGAACAAACATCAACAGGTAGTCAGAGATCCCAAAGGGAGTGTCACGGAACAGGGATACCCAGTTTATCTAGCAAGAGTTCCCGGGTCCGACAAGTTGGTCGACGTAACCGAGGCCTTTGTTAAAGACAGGAGAGTCAGACTAGAGTACGAAAACAGTTGCTCGGTGTATTGCCACGTGGCTAAGAAAACATACGTGGCTTTAACTCATACTCTGGATAGCAGCAATGAGCTGTCTTCCGTGTCGATGAAAGTCAGAGGATTAGCCGCATTCAAGAGCATGCGATCGCCTTGCGACTCAGCGGTCACAGACACATTTATAGCATGTGTCATGAGAGGCGACTGTATGAAATTGGAAACCGATCGAGCGTCCTGTTTCACAACAGTACCTTGGCATCAGCTCAAGCGCGGAGATGAAATACTGTACCTAATGCAAGAGCCCACGTTCGATGAGTCGGGTCGGTGGTTAGAACTCAATCAAGCGGGCTCGTTCCTCCTACCTCACAGAGTGCTATCTGTAACGGTAGTGCACTTGGACTGCGGGTTCTGCGCGGTATCTACGCGACTGACAAGGCTGGAACCGTGTGACTCCGGTGACACTTGGGTGAAAACGTTGTACAAAGACGGGCGATAGTGTATGAATCACATGTTCTCTCGCAAGCATGGTATCCTACGAGATTTGCTTGTAACCAGAGCGTCCGAGGTCATTGCGTCGAAAATGGGAGTAGGGTTCTTTCCCTGGAGTACGCTCATAAAATCGGCCAAGAACAAACATTTCAGCCAACAAACACTTGCTCGCTTGAAAGCGAGCACCTCTAGTGTAAAAACGACATACGTTGAAATTGCAAAAACCTGGCTACAGCGTATCACGGGTCTCTCGGTGAAGCTCGTGGAATGTTACGAGTTTCACAAGTGCAAGCCCTGCGAAGCCGCTTTCTACAGATATCCTCTGGATCTACACGCCACGACGGGTTGCATCACAACCATGTTTGGAGGCTCTCTGCTGTGCGAGGTGACTCGCACTGAGGACTCTCACGGTCCCCGCAGTGGCGACAATGACCTTGGGCTCCTACAACACACGGAAACGTCATCGGTCGCCAGTCTCGTCAACCACCCTTATCAGCCTT
Organism: Pholidichthys leucotaenia; assembly: GCA_020510985.1. Classification (NCBI taxonomy): domain Eukaryota; kingdom Metazoa; phylum Chordata; class Actinopteri; order Cichliformes; family Pholidichthyidae; genus Pholidichthys; species Pholidichthys leucotaenia. The sequence continues at coordinate 171,769,444 of CM035847.1, read as the reverse complement.
GGAACAAGTGTTACGCAAACTCTAGGGTTTTGATAGCTCATCACGCAGATCGGTCCCTGGTCAATCGATCAGGGAAACTTGTAGCTCATTGCGTCATAGATTTTTGTTTGCCTCGCTACATGTACAGCAAAGGCGCCGGGGTTGGCAGTCTGGACGATTGTAAACACTGGCTACTCGTATCGATTCGGTCTATCAGAAGAAGGTTGAAAAGGGCCACCGCTGCCTTTAACTCGTTGATGAACACTTGCCCGGAACATATGATACCAACATGTGGAGCTACTGAGTGGGAATCGATCATGGCGAACAGGAGGACCGTAAGCCGCCTTTCAGGTGATAAGCTTGAAGCGTGCGTTAAAGTGGTCATTGAAGATATGACACTAAAACCTCGTGATGTCTACAGGAATCTCAGCCCCGTGTTAGGAGCGACACTTACTCGATCGATTTCACAAGGCGCTGTCTCACTACAGGATCCTAGCGGTCAACGCATAGTGATATCAGTACCGAGTGTCATGTTGACAGATGCCGGACTTGCTTGTTCGGAAGGGAGACTCTCGATTACGAGAAGCGAACTACACGAAAGAACGTTAGTTGATCTGGCAGGTCTTGTGTATCAAGCTACACTCATGTTACAAATACACAAACCGGACACCTTCGGTTGTTCGACAAACACCTTGTATCCCGAGTCCAGTCTTTGTATCATGCCCTACTCTTGCTCTGACGTAACTGCCATGGAAAGATGGATCGTTGAGTTCAAAGAAAAAAATGGCTAAAGAGCATTACACTCACACTGGGTAAGAGGACGCACCGGATTGCCAGCAATAACAAGGAGGTGACGTACCACTGCACAGGTTGTAAGGATTTCTACCGGGATCTGCTTGCCAACAAGGTAGCGGGTCACAGCGTTATCCCCCGTGTCTATGGTCCGGATAAGAAAAGAAGGATAGGTCGATGTGTCAATGAGACACGATGGATCGTGACCTAGTCACGACAGCCCTCGATGAGTAACCCAACAAGCACCCGTCGCACTTTGAAAATACATTATATACAATCGGGCTAACGGCGCAGGTCACCTTACACAATGGCTTTCAGTCATAAGGATTACATCTTCTGTCACACGATAAAAAAGACCAGTGACAGTCATCAACCTGTTATATTTAAGGTCGATCTGAGTGATCTTATATGTGCAGATGGCCGCAGCGCTATCTTTACAATAGACTCGATGACTGTAACGGCATACAGGCAAGGGACTTGGGAAAAAATACCAGTCAAGTTCACGGTTCTCAATGACAACACAACAAGGGTCTTGACTCACGACCCGCTTAAGCTATCCTCCAAATGGCATGTTGACATCGGACAAGCTACGATGGGACGGTGCCATTTTAAAATAGCCGGCACGGACACCGAACCTTTCAATCGTACGCTCTCTGTGTACGACGAACAAAACAGACAAGCCGCTCTCAACGTTTTTGCTTTCATGATGTCTGACAGCCTGTTGTATGCAGATAAAGCAAGAGGAGCTTTGGATGTTCTGGTTCAGTCAAAACGTGACGAGTTCCACATTACATGCAGCCGCTGTATGGACGTCGGTGTGGTCGCCATCGCAAAAGACCCGAGTGGATTACCTGCCACATTTTTCTTTCCTCAGTGTGTAGACTCGTACGTATGCACACCTCATCATCAGCCCTCCGCGGATGCGGATTATCGTGCTCTTTGTCACATTGCAGACCTCCTGAGATCTACTAGTTGTGATAATCTTTTAGCTCAACTGACTGGGGACATGGGCTCCGTGCGTAGGTTTCATGATCTAGTCCTGTCATCTTCGTCGAAATACGCATACGACGGAAACATCGAACTTCCCTATCCGCTGATGAAACAATTGACTGCCTTATACCAGACCATGAGTGACTACGCCGACACATTTGCCATTGTTGAAAAAGAAACGCCCAATGTTAAGGTGTTAATCGAAAGTCCATCCGAAGATTTAGGCGAGGTGACCGGATCTCTGGGTATAACAACAGTTTACGGATCCAGCTTGTCAAATATCTACACTAATCTAACACCGGATCAGCAAGTTGATAAATGTGAAGCAGAGCACCAAGATGACGTTGTGGAGATGCCTCAGCTGAGCAATGACGTGTTGCTCAGACAGACACAATTTAAATTTAATCTTGCCAGTACCATGGAGCTGAAGGACTGGTGTGATTTTTACTACGGTCGATATGTCGTATGAATGTACTGTCAATGTAAAATAGACTCTGGTATTATCACGTTTGTTGTTACGTTTGATAACTTAATACACCTTAATAAAGAAACTTCTGTGGCCTTTTTACTGAATGTAATGTCATATTATCTCTTTGACAAAAAGGTTGACCTTGACTGATATGTGCTTTCTATGTGATATAGTACTTTAATATGTAACACAGACAAGATGGTGTGCACAGAGTAGGATTTATTGCAGAATATGTGACATAGTACTTAGTGATGTGTAATACACGGGATATGGTAGATAGAGGGATTCCACAATAGAAACAAGCAACATTCAAACGTGTAATACATGGGATATGGTAGATACAGGGTAGGATGTATTCCAGAATATATACGAGTCAGCAGTAGCAGTCATCTAATACGAATGTGACCCTTTTAACTTGACACATGTACTCCATCACATCGTCAAGACTTGCAAAGTGGTCTTCACGATCACTTATCAGATAACCCACTCTGTCAAATGTCACTACAAACTTCTTGTCGTCACTGGTTAGGATGTCAAATAAGTAACCCGGAGTGCTTTGGTTTGCATGATAAATCACGGCTGCTGGGTTGTCACACATTGCACGTTTTCTCTTTAGGACACGTGTCACATCGCCCAGCTGACGGGTAGCACATGGGAAGTCGGTATCACAGCCGTACGGTTTGTTCCACCATACAATGTTTGTCATCACGGACAAAGTTTCATCGATGACAGAGGACACGGTGAAAGGCGGATTGAAACTCTGTATATAATCAGGTTTAGGTACCAGACGCCCTGTTGTCCTTTGTTTTAAGACGGCTCCAATTAAGGCCATCGGGGTTCGGAATTTCTCCGTCACCAATGCATTACACAAGTAACCGCCATTACTAATCACCACATCGAAAATCATCACCTTACAAAATAATTTCACAACTAACGAAAATACACTTCCTACACTATTGGATAAACTTGCTGTAACGATCACATTTCCATTCTCGCCGTCATTGTCCATGTATGTCATAATAATCGACACATTCGTACAATTCCACCAGTATCTGCCCAGGGACTCTAAAAATGGCTGCCATGTTTTCTGTAATAGCAAGCAGGTTGTCAGCTCTTTATTGTATTCTTCGCAGTATTCTTCGTTACATTCATCCAGGTAACAACCGTCATCTATGTTCACTTCACTGCGGGCACTGTCTTGGTCGAAATTGCTGCTCTTGTGATCCGCGCCCTTTATGTGATCACTTTGCTCACGGTCATCCTCCTGATCGTGAACACGCTCTCCGTTAATCTCACATGTAGAGTCCACGGTGTCATTCTGAAGAAGGCGAAACGGTGAACGGTCCCCGGGGTCGTTGCTACCTTCTTGGCACACGTCTTGATTCTCAACCCGTATAACAACATCGTAATGATTCCCATTGTTATTGAGATAGATACCTTTCTCCCCAAACTTTATAAAAGGTCGATACTGTAACCATCGGTTATTGTAGTATGTGTATATGGGTGTGGATAATAAATCCGCCAATGCCTGAATTTCCACCTCTGTGGCCCAGGTTCCCACGCAGTCCATTTTTGATTCTGTGATGTATTCGGTCACAGAAGAACCATTTTCCAACAGTTTTCTGTAATTCCATTCATGATCCTTTAAACGGTCCACCACGGCCTCTCTGATCCTTTTGTGATATTTCTCAGTGTCAGCAAGAGCTTGACTGACAGCTCTGAAGAAACAGTTACCGTCACCCGATGTCTTGATAATTCTACAGGGAATTCCTATTTTCATACAACATGACAATTCGTTTTCACGTTCAATGTAAGGCAGGTGAAGTTTTCTGCATGCCAATTCTCTATGGCCAGCAGTAATAGGGTAGAATACAAATTGCTCATTGGTGTAAAGATTTACAATTTCACAGTCCTGGTCTTCAGCGTTGGAACTCTCCACTTGTTCTGTGTTCTCACAACAAGCCATCGTTGTTGATCAATTGAACGAGGAATCTTCTTGGACTGCACGTGGTCGTCTAATTAATAGTTACGTTACATGTTGTTGGGGGTAATACTGCGATGGATTAACAAAAACCCCGTTAAATAACCCGTGTCCTCACAAAAACACCCAACATCAACTCACCGGCTCCAACAAAATACAACCCGTAGCATAGAGCAGTCACAGAATACCTGTCCCTGCAGCAAGGTGGAGAAAGAAACAGAGAAGTGAAAAGGAGGAAGAAGCAGAGGATGAAGAAACAGAGGATGATGGCGGAGAGAAGGAAGAGAAAGAGAGAATGAAGGCAATGAGGAGGAAGATACAGAGAATGACCATTTCATATCTGAATGGGAAGCTCTGAATGGTTGGGATTTCATGGCTGCTCAGCACTTTATGCCTGGTCGCCCTGTGTATATGTTACTAAAAAAAATGGAAAGTGATAGTCGGGGAATGATGGTTGGGGAATTGGCATAAGATCTGCCATAAAATCCATATAAATGTAACGAGAGAATGGATTCTTCACCAGTTTCAGTACACTGTTGATTTCTGTGTTTTCACTAAGTTTTGCACTTCTGACAGTTGATGTCAATAAAGCCATCCATACCATAAGTTGTAAAGTGTATTTTGTATGGTAAGCCCTTCGTCTTATGTGTGAATAAGAAGGCTCTTTTTAAACTGCCCACTTGGTTTGCTGTATATCTGAAAGGGTTACCCTGGGTCCATTTGAATCTAGGTTCTTAGAACTGTGGAAAATCTCAGAAAATTTGTTCACATACTAAGGTGGTGCCAAGACAAATAAAATGTTCTGGTTAAAATGTATTTATTAAAATAGCACATATGAAAATCATACACTCATTTCAGCGTTTTACCAACACTCAGAACACCCCGCTATGTCCCTGTAGTACAACTGAAAAAAATGAAAAGTTCACATTACACTTCAAGTTAACTTTATTGAAGTAATTTGAAAATCAACATTTCAAAGTTGCACTAATATGACATTAATTGAAAAAGAAGAAAATGATATCACCCGGTGACCTCGGGGGGGGGGGGGGAAGGGGCTGAGTGAAAAAATTTAAAAAAAATTGGGGGGAACCAGGGGCTCTTCGATTTCGGGTGTGAAATATGGTAGGCCCCTTTGGCTTATGTGGGAAAGTGAGGGCCGTTTTTAAAACGCCCCCCCCTAGAGGATACTATATGTATTACATTGGTGAAACACGGCATGACTTCATGAGCTGTACGGTTAACCCTTGTGTTTCCACGTGCCACATAACGATGGTGGTGGGGTGGGGGTCATATGGACCCCTGGTTTTTTTTGTTTGTTTTTTTTCCAGAATGGATAGTTTATCTGCCAGTGTTTTTTTTTTAGGTGGGGGGGGGTGTCCCACCTCGGGGTTTTGGGTGAAAGGGGTCATGTCGACCCCCCCTGAGTATTTTCCGAGGGGGGGGGTCGTCTCGACCCCCCTTTTGGATATTTCAAGGGGGTCATATCGACCCGCTGTTTCTTTTCCATGGAATAGATGGCTGATCTCCCCAGTGGTTCATCGAGGAAGGAGGGGGGTGGTCTCGGGGTCGACTAGACCCCCCAACCTTGAGACTTTGGATGAGAGGGGGTCATATGGACCCCCTTTGTATTTTTCTGAGGGGGTCATATTGACCCCCCGCTTGCTTCTCTCTCTCTCTCTCTCTCTCTCTCTCTCTCTCTCTCTCTCTCTCTCTCTCTCTCTCTCTCTCCAAGGAATAGATAGTTGATCTCCGGGTGGTTTTGTGTTGAGGACTTGGGGTGAGGGGTGGGGGTCGACTAGACCCCCCCACCTCGGAGGGGGTCATATGGACCCCCTTTCTATTTTTCTGAGGGGGTCATATCGACCCCCCGCTTGCTTTTTTTTTTCTCTCCAAGGAATAGATAGTTGATCTCCGGGTGGTTTTGTGTTGAGGACTTGTGGATGGGGGTGGGGGTCAACTAGACCCCCCCCCCCACCTCGGTGTTTTGGGTGAGATGGGGTCGATATGACCCCCCCTTTTGTATTTTTTTTTCCAAGGAATAGACAGTCGATCTACCCACCCGGTGGTTTGTGGAGGACTTGCTATTCGACCGAGGAGGAGGAGGAGGAGGAGGCGAGAGGACCGCGGCTGGCGGGAGCGCAGGCGGGGCAGTACTTGAGCGCGCATCTTCCGCACACGTGCAAGCGACACCCACAGCACACCGTTTTGGTCTTGATGTCCTTGCTCCTGGGACACACGCGACACCTCTTCCTCTTTTCTTCCAAAGACCGCGGGGGTACTCCTCCTCGCGAGGCGGCCTCGGGGTCGTCATCGTCGTCGTCGATCGCCGGGTTTGCGATCGGCGCGGTCGCTCAGCAGCGGGCCTCGCAGGTACCTGTCGGCGGTGGCGAGGAGCAGCACGTTCTTGTTCCTCTTGGCGAGGTAGGACACCAGGGCGACGTCGGGAGCCCCGGACGAGGAGAACGCGAAGGACGAGGAGCCGACCGCCCTGCCCCTGACGTCGAGCAGCTCTCGCGGGATCTCGGGCCTGTTGACGCGCAGGGTCCCCAGCAGGGTCAGGCCCCGTTCGGCAAGGAGCCTGCGCGCGAGCTCGTGGGACGTGAAGAAGTTGTCACAGGTGACGTTCCGCCCGGGTCCCAGTCCCTCGGTGAGCTCGAGGACGACTCGGGTGGCCAGGTTCTTTTCGGGGAGACCTCCCCTTTCGGGTTTGCCGGTGTAGACCTGCATCTTCCACGCGTAGCTGGAGCGGGCGTCGCACGTCACCCACAGCTTGATGCCGTACTTGGCGGGCTTGCTGGGCATGTACTGTCTGAAGGGACAGCGACCTGGGGAAGGGGTGGGGGTGGGGGGTTACACAAAGGAAAAGAAAACAAACAAACGACCAAGAGAAAGTGGATTAATTTTTTTTTTTTTTTTTTTTGGGGGGGGAGAGAGAGAGAGAGAGAGAGAGAGAGAGAGAGAGAGAGAGAGAGAGAGAGAGAGAGAGAGAGAGAGAGACGCAGTTAGATTTCTATATTTTTTGTTTTTGTTTTTTTAACACCCAACACCACGGCTACTTACCCCTAAAGGGAACCAGTCGTTCGTCCACGGTGACCTCGGGTCCGGGCTCGTACAGGAGCGACAGCCTCCTCTGCCACGCGTCCCACACGCGCCTGATGGGCGCCAGCTTGTCTCCCGATGAGGAACAAGAAGAAGAGGAAGGAGAAGAGGAATAGCGTCTGGCCTCTCTGGTGTCGCGATCGTCGAAACGCAGGACGCTCGAGTACGAGCGGAAGGTCTTGAGGGACATGACGGACTGGAAGACGGGGCGGCCGCTCTCGGCGTCCCAGAGGCTCTCGCACGCCTCGCCTCGCGACCTGTACATGCCCGTGAGGATCAGCAGCCCCACGTAGGCGCGCAGGTCGGTCCGATCCATGGGCCTCCACCCGTCGAGCCCTCGCGACGTCCTCCTGGCGCCTTCCAGGTTGGTCATGGCGATCACCTCGTCCTCCAGCTCGGGCTGAAAGTAAGCGAGGAACGCCGAGGCCACGTCCGCGACGGCCTCGCGCGCCGTCCCCGTGGGGCCCTGGCGCTCAAGTGGAGGCCGACGTCGGCGCCCGCGCTGCCGCGACTGCGGGGCGGGCCTCGAGCTCCATGTGATGTTCCCTCGACTCGAGGTCATCGATTCCGCGGGAGCGTCGCGATAGTCATAGTGATACTGTCCTCCTCCTTCTTCTTCTTCATCATCCTCGTCGTCCTCCTCTATGTCCGATTCCTCGTCTTCTTCCTCATCGTCCTCCCCTGTATCAGACTCCTCTTCTTCACCTTCGTCTTCTTCTCCGTCTTCTTCTTCTTCTTCGTCGTCTTCTTCGTCTACTTCTTCTTCTTCTTCTTCTTCTTCTTCTTCTTCTTCTTCTTCTTCTTCTTCGTGTTGCCGTTGTCCTTCCTCGACGTCCCCGCGGTCTTTGTCTCGGCGGGCTCTCGGGGACGTCGGGAGTCGCTCGCGGTCCGGTATCGCAGCGGGGTCCCGTGGAGCGGTGCCGCTTCGCATATACCGACTCGTAATCGTCGCCCCCGTGGTACTGCGGAGCCGGTACGAGACCGAAAAAGAAGAAGAAGACACGACGGGAGAGGGGGATTCTACTTCTACTTCTATTTCTTCTTCGTCTTCTTCTTTCTCTTTCCTCCCGGTCCATGGACGCGTGAGCGACATGTCGTAGAGATGCTAGGGAGTGAGCGAGAGGGAAAGAAAAGAGAGTGAGGTCCTTGGGCTTCTTTTTTTTTTTTCGTCCTCGAGGGAATTGGCAGTCACGGACCCGAAGCGAGGGACCCTTAGTAACGTGACTTCCTGTCGTCCGTCCTCGGGGGACGATGGGCAAGTTCGCGACTGGACCTTGGTACTACGGCCCGGTTTCGTGAAGGACCCCCCCCCCCATCCCCAAGACGTAATCTCTTGTCCGTTTTATGGGTCTGTAAGGAGTAGTAGGTAATTGTAGCATTTTTTGGCCTCGGAGGGATTTTTCTTCCCCAGACGTCATCGCTCGTTCATTTTATGTAAAAAGCAGTGTGAGACGTATGTGCAATGTAATAATGGATGAAAAGTCATGAGTACGGCACTACGGCCCGGTTTCGTGAAGGACCCCCCCCCCCCCCCCACCCCCATCCCCAAGACATAATCTCTTGTCCGTTTTATGGGTCTGTAAGGAGTAGTAGGTAATTGTAGCATTTTCTGGCCTCGGAGGGATTTTTTCTCCCCAGACGTCATCGCTCATTTTATGTCTTGGCTGATTAGTTTATTTTTAAAGATGCAAATATACGGTATACAGGAATATATGCAGTTATTTACTCAGACTATCCACACTTTGCAGAAATATATGGAAAAAAAAATATACAGTCATACAGTATTTCAATGTGAAATCAGATTCGGTGACATAATGTGAACGAAGTAAAAAGCAGTGTGAGACTTATGTGCAATGTAATAATGGATGAAAAGTCATGAGTACAGCAAACAGGTAGGACTAGGTGAATGTTGGGAGTTCATCACAGTGACGATGGCTTGAGGAAAGAAACTGTTCCTGTGACGGGTGGTTTAAACTCAAATGAATGAATGAATCTTTATTTATTTATGAATGAATGAATCTTTATTTGTTTCGGATAGTACAGGTTAAAAGGAACTGAATAATATAGCAAAAGGGGGAAATGAAAATCCAACAAGGCCAAATTAGACAGTGACTCCTCTGATTATACAGTTCAACAAATGTTATCCGAAATGGGTGATGGCTGAAGCCGTAGCTTATATTGCCCACCCATATTCCATCCAAGAATTCAAAGGAAAAAAAAACAAAACAAGAGCGATTACAATTCAGAACAAAGCTAAGACAAAATGTGACAAAAAAAACCCCCAACAACAACTAAGTAACAGCACAACGCAGACTGGATATGACAATCCTTATGTGATTTTACGTGTCATCTTGTATATATATATGTTTGGAGTATTTCTTCCTTTAGTTTTTGTTTAAATTGTCCAAGCGTTGTACATGATTTTAATTCGGGTCCAAAATCGTTCCGTAATCTGACTCCTTGCACTGAGACACAGTGTTGCTTGGTGGTAGTTCTCACTGTAGGCTTTTGAAATATACATGTTCCTCTGAAGTGATTTTGTCTCTCCCTTATTTGGAACAACTTTTGGATATTTGCGGGCAGTGATAGATTCTTCACTTTGAACATTATTATTATTGCAGTTTTAAAGTCAACCAGATCTTTCAACTTGAGAGCTTTTAGTTTAAGAAAAAGTGGGTTTGTTGGTTCCCTGTAAGCCGCTTTGTTTATTATTCTAATAGCTCTCTTTTAAAGAGCGGATGTATGTTTGTTTTATATGTATTCCCCATACTTCATTACAATATGTCATGTATGGGAGTATTAATGAATGATACAAGGTATATAGTGTGGGTCGATTCAGCAAATATTTCACTCTGTGTAATATTGCAATTGATTTGGATACTTCACCCTTAATATAATTAATATGTGACTTCCAACACAGTTTATTATCAATTATTACTGCAAGAAATTTAGTTTCGGATACCCTTTCAATCTCTACACCATTTACACTGAGTTTAGGTATATAACATAAATAAATAAAAGGTAAATAAAGCTAAATAAAAGAATAAATGCCCAAACATTCTTCATCATTGACTCAAACGTGTGTGCGTGTGTGGACAGCCCCTGACCACCACTCTCTCTGTGTGTGAGAGAGCACACACAGAAAGCTGACCAAATATGCACAACGCATACAAGGACCTTTGACTTGGGCTAAAGAATCTGTCCCTGTGACCGGTGTTGGGGTTTTTTGTTTTTGTTTTTTTTTTTTGGGGGGGGGGGGGGAGACCTTAAAAGCACAATGGACAGAAAGCTGACCAAATATGCACAACGCATACAAGGATGTATGCATGTGTGTGAGAGCGTGTGTTTCAGAGTGATGAACTGAGGAAAGAAACTGTCCCCGTGTGAGCGTGTGTGTGTGTGTGTGTGTGTGTGTGTGTGTGTGTGTGTGTGTGTGTGTGTGTGTGTGTGTGTGTGTGCGCGCGCGCTCATAGACAAACGCAGTGCACTCACTCTCTGCATTCCACTGACTTATATTTTAACAGGATAGAGACCTGACGTTTCTCTCCCCTCCCAAAAAAAGAAACACTATATACACTTTTTTTTTAACATTCATTAATGCTCCCATACATCACGTATTGCACAGAAGTATGTACGATGCTTGGACAATTTAAACAAAAATAAAGAAATAGATACCCCAAAACATTCTCTATACACAAGCTGACATGTATGATCCCTATAAATTTATTGGGTTTGATTCCAGGCGTAGAGTCCCTTCTGGTGAAAATTTCCTCCAAATTCATCGTCGACTCAAACCACTGTCATTTCTTTGGTTTCCTATAGGAAGGCTATTTTTTCTCATAGGATTTCGCAGCTTCTTCCCCTCTGCCATCAGACTGCTGAACACTAATAAGTGACTATGATGGAGGGGTCTTGGGGTTGGGGTTTCCGGCTTTTGGTGGCGACGGGGGGTCTTCTTGACCCCCACCCCCACTACCCCACCCCAGGACGCTAGGGGGGCGCTATGATGCGATGGGGGGGGGGGATGTCGATATAGTGGGTTGAGTTTCCGGTCTAACCACCGCCGCCAAACACACACCCAGACCGCTAGGGGGCGCTATGATATGATGGAGGGGTCTTGGGGTTGGGGTTTCCGGCTTTTGGTGGCGATGGGGGGTCTTCTTGACCCCCACCCCCACTACCCCACCCCAGGACGCTAGGGGGCGCTATGATGCGATGGGGGGGGGATGTCGATATAGTGGGTTGAGTTTCCGGTCTAACCACCGCCGCCAAACACACACCCAGACCGCTAGGGGGCACTATGATATGATGGAGGGGTCTTGGGGTTGGGGTTTCCGGCTTTTGGTGGCGACGGGGGGTCTTCTTGACCCCCACCCCCACTACCCCACCCCAGGACGCTAGGGGGGCGCTATGATATGATGGAGGGGTCTTGGGGTTGGGGTTTCCGGCTTTTGGTGGCGACGGGGGGTCTTCTTGACCCCCACCCCCACTACCCCACCCCAGGACGCTAGGGGGGCGCTATGATGCGATGGGGGGGGATGTCGATATAGTGGGTTGAGTTTCCGGTCTAACCACCGCCGCCAAACACACACCCAGACCGCTAGGGGACGCTGGGACAAGATACGAGGAGGTGGGGTCCGGGTGACCCCCGGGGGTCACACAAGGGTTAAACAAAAAACTCTCAAGTTGAAAGATCTGGTTGACTTTAAAACCGCAATAATAATGTTCAAAGTGAAGAATTTATCATTGCCTGCAAATATCCAAAAGTTGTTCCAAACAAGGGAGAAACGATATCACTTCAGAGGAACATGTATATTTCAAAAGCCTACAGTGAGAACAACCACCAAGCAACACTGTATTTCAGTGCAAGGAGTCAGATTATGGAACGATTATGGACCTGAATTAAAATCATGTACAATGCTTGGACAATTTAAACAAAAACTAAAGGAAGAAATACTCCAAACATATTTACAAGACGACATGTAAACTCACATAAGGATTGACATATCCAGCCTGTGTTGTGTTGTAGCTTAGTTTTTTTTTTTCTCTCTGTGACATTCTGTCTTAGATTTGTCTTGAATAGTAACTGCTTAACTTAGCTTAGCTTAGTTGTTTTTTTTTTTGGTTTTTTTTGTTTTTTTTCTCTCAGTCACACTTTGTCTTAGCTTTGTTCTAAATTGTAATCACTCTTGTCTTGTTTACTGTTTTTTCTTTGAATTCTTGGATGGAATATGGGTGGGCAATATAAGCTGCGGCTTCAGCCATCACCCATTTCGGATAACTCACGTGGAATTGTTTAGTAGAAGGAGTCTTTGTCTAATTTGACCTTGTTGTTATATTATACAGTTTCTTTAACCTGTACTGTATTATCTGAAATAAATTCATTATACAGTTTCTTATACAGTTTCAAAGGAAATTGTGTTTGAGAATATATGGAGACCTTTCATTGATTATGTAAAAAATTTAAACATAACTCTTGAAGAAGAAGGTGAATGATGTGTGTGGACCTTGTAAATTCCAAACTGGTGAACATAATATGTATACTTATGTAATGGTTTGTCTAGACTAAACAGAGGAGCATTGTTGAAGACTTGATTTTGTTGGTGGTTGTGGGTGTTTTTAGTGCATTTTTTTTTGTTGTACTTTAGTGTTAGTGTTTGATTGTTTGTGTCATGTTTGTTATAAAAAAAAAAGGTTCAATAAAGATACTGTGGAAAAAAAAAGATTAAAAGAAAGGAACAGAATAATATAACAAAGGGAAAAAAAATCCAACAAGGTCAAATTAAACAATAACTCCTCGGATTATACAATTCAACATAAGTTATCCGAAATGGGTGATGGCTGAAGCCGCAGCTTATATTGCCTACCCATGTTCCATCTATGAATTCAAAAATAAAATAAAATAAAAGTGATTACAAATCAGAACAAAGCTAAGACAAAACGTGACAAAAAACTAAGCAACAGCACAACACAGACTGGATATGATAATCCTTATGTGATTTTACATATCATTTTGTATATATGTTTGGAGTATTTCTTCCTTTAGTTTTTGTTTAAATTATCCAAGCATTGTACATGATTTTAATTCAGGTCCAAAAGCGTTTCACAGTCTGACTCCTTGCACTGAGACACAGTGTTGCTTGGTGGTAGTTCTCACTGAAGGTTTTTGAAATATACATGTTCCTCTGAAATGATATTGTTTCTCTCTTATTTGGAACAACTTTTGGATATTTGCGGGCAGTGATAGATTCTTCACTTTAAACATTATTGCTGCAGTTTTAAAATCAACCAGATCTTTCAACTTGAGAGCTTTTAATTTAAGAAAAAGTGGGTTTGTTGGTTCCCTGTAAGCATCTTTGTTTATTATTCTAATAGCTCTCTTCTGAAGCATAAAGACTGGATATATGTTTGTTTTATATGTATTTCCCCATACTTCAGTACAATATGTCATGTATGGGAGTATTAATGAATGATACAAAGTATACAGTATAGTGTGGGTTGATTCACTAGTTAATGTAAAGCAAAAAACATGTTATAATTCCTTTGAGGGCCTGGTCCTCAGTATTGGGCACTTTAGCAATTCCAGGTTAAACCCAATTTTATTTGCCATAGTTTATCGTCCCCCATCAACCTATTCAGAATTTTTATCCGAATTTCCTGATTTCTTAGCTGATTTAGTGCTGAAATCTGATAGAATAATTATAGTAGGGGACTTTAATATACATGTGGATGTAGATAGTGACTGCCTTAATGTGGCTTTTAATTCAATATTAGACTCGATTGGGTTTTCTCAGAAAGTAGGAAATTCTACTCATTACCTCCACCATACATTGGACCTTGTTCTGACATATGGCATAGAAATAGAAAATCTGGTAGTGTCTCCTCATAACCCTGTACTGTCAGACCATTGTCTGTTAACCTTTGATTTTACTATTTCTGACTATTTGGCTCCTAAAGAAAAATATTATCACAGTAGATGCCTCTCAGATGATGCTGTTTCCAAATTTATGCAGATTGTTTCCTCTATGCCATGTGTCAACACAACGGAAATAAGCTATAGACAGCTTGCTCCTTCTGTAATTGATAACATGGTGGATAGTGTTTCAGCTTCTCTACATCAGGCTCTAGACTTGGTGGCCCCCTTAAAAAAGAAAAAGTCTAATCAGAGATTTTTAACTCCTTGGTTCAACACAGAAACTCGTAGCTTAAAACAGAAGACTTGTCAATTAGAAAGAAAATGGCGCTCTACTAATTTAGATGAAATCTATTTAGCTTGGAGAAATCATCTTTTAATTTATAAAAAATCTCTTAGAAAAGCTAGAACGAGTTATTACTCTGCATTAATAGAAGAGAACAAGAATAATCCCAGGTTTCTTTTCAGTACTGTAGCCAGGTTGACAAAGAGTCAGGACTCTGTCAATCCTAGCATCCCCTTAGAGCTTACTAGTCAGGACTTTATGAACTTTTTCAATAATAAAATTTCATCCATCAGAGATAAAATCAATCAGATTCTTCCCACAGTTAACTTAAATACTGTAACTACTACAACTCCTTCTATTGATGTCTGTCTTGATGAGTTTACTCCAATCGACCTTTGTGAGTTAGACAAAATAGTTTCCTCATCCAAACCTTCAACTTGTCTTTTAGACCCTATTCCTACCAGGTTATTTAAAGAAGTCTTCCCACTTATTGGTAGCTTTATTCTTCATATAATCAATTCTTCATTAACTTTAGGCCATGTACCGCAGGCTTTTAAAACGGCTGTAATTAAACCCTTACTCAAAAAGCCAACGCTAGATCCAGGAGCTTTAGCTAACTATAGACCAATCTCTAATCTCCCTTTCATTTCAAAAATCTTAGAAAGAGTTGTTGCTATGCAATTATTTGACCACCTGCAGGGAAATGGTTTATTTGAGGAGTTTCAATCTGGGTTTAGAATCCATCATAGCACTGAAACAGCCTTAGCGAAGGTCACTAACGACCTCCTCATTGCATCTGATAATGGACTAGTTTCTGTACTTGTCCTTTTAGATCTTAGTGCAGCTTTTGATACTATTGATCATAATATTCTACTTGATAGATTAGAACACTATGTTGGACTTAATGGAACTTCGTTGCAGTGGTTTAGATCTTATTTATCTGATAGGTTCCAGTTTGTTCATGTAAATGATGAGTTTTCTCTCAGCTCAAAGCTTAGTCATGGAGTTCCACAGGGATCTGTGCTTGGCCCTACTCTTTTTAGTTTATATATGCTTCCGTTAGGCAACATTATTAGAAAGCACTGTATACATTTTCACTGTTATGCAGATGACACACAATTATACCTGTCAATGAAGCCAGATGATACTAATCAATTAGCCAAGTTAGAAGCCTGTCTTAAGGAAATCAAAGTTTGGATGACTTGTAATTTCCTGCTATTAAATTCAGATAAGACTGAAGTCATTCTTGTTGGTCCAAAAAACCTTAGAAATTCCTTTCCAAATCAAACTTTCAGTTTGGATGCAGTTACTCTTTCTCTTAATAGCTCTGTGAGGAACCTTGGAGTTATTTTTGATCAGGATTTGTCCTTCAATTCACATATTAAATTTGTTTCTAAGACTGCCTTCTATCATTTGCGTAATATTGCCAAGATTAGGAGCATCTTGTCTCAGAGTGATGCTGAGAAGCTGATCCACGCTTTTGTTAGCTCGAGATTAGATTATTGTAATTCTTTATTATCAGGTTGTCCTAAAACATCTTTAAAAAGTCTTCAGCTGATCCAAAATGCTGCAGCAAGAGTTTTAACAGGTACTAGAAAGAGAGATCATATCTCTCCGGTTCTGGCCTCCCTTCATTGGCTTCCCATAGAGTTTAGAATTAAGTTTAAAATCCTTCTTCTTACTTACAAAGCTCTAAACAATCAGGCTCCTTTTTATTTAAAAGATCTGATACTACCGTATCATCCTAACAGAGCACTACGCTCCCAAAATGCAGGTTTACTTGTAATACCTAGAATCTCCAAAAGTACAATGGGAGGCAGAGCCTTCAGTTATCAAGCTCCTCTCCTGTGGAATCAGCTGCCAATCTGGATTCGGGAGTCAGACTCGATCTCTGTTTTTAAGAATAGGGCTAAAACCTACCTTTTTGATATAGCCTACAATTAGGGAGGGATCATGTGTTTTCTGAACCCTCCCTTAGTTATGCTGCTAATAGGTTTAGTCAGCCGGGGGACCTCCAGTAATGCACTGGGCCTCACTCCTTTCCTCACTCTCTATGAAATATTTTTTTTTTGCTGGTCATTAACATTTGTTTGTTCTCTCCCATAGATTGAGTCCCCATCGTGCTGTTTGCTCTCTACATGTCTGTTCTTTTCTTCTTCTCTATCCCCTCACCCCCCAGCCAGTCGCAGCAGATGACTGCCCCTCCCTGAGCCTGGTTCTGCTGGAGGTTTCTTCCTGTTAAAAGGGAGTTTTTCCTCTCCACCGTCGCCAAGTGCTTGCTCACAGGGGATCGCCTGATTGCTGGGGTCTTTCTGCAACTGTGGGGGTCCTCCCTACAGTTGATAGTGCTATGAGATGACTGTTGTTGTGAAATGGCGCTATATAAATAAAGTTGAATTGAATTGAATTGAATTGAATTCAGCAAATATTTCACTCTGTGTAGTATTGCGATTGATTTGGATATTTTACCTTTAACATAATTAATATGTGACTTTCAGCACAGTTTATTATCAATTATGACTCCAAGAAATTTAATTTCGGATACCCTTTCAATCTCTACACCATTTACACTGAGTTTAGATACTGAGTTGTTGTGATGGTTGTTAAAAATTATAAATTTTGTCTTACTTAAAGTGAGTGTTAATTTGTTTGAATCAAACCACAGTTTGAGCTTTCCTAATTCCTTTCTGAGTGTATCCAAAAGTTGTTCCAAATTGCTTCCACTGCATAATAAATTAGTGTCATCTGCAAACAGTATTAAATCCATTTTTCCTAAACTTTACATATACCATTTATATACATATTGAATAACAATGGCCTCAAAACTGAACCCTGTGGGGCTCCACAAGTAACCTTCAGTAGAGTTTTTGCTACCAACACAAACATACTGATATCTGTTCTTTAAGTACAGTAACTACATAACCAGGACAGTGCTACCCCCTAATACCATAATTTTGTTGTTTCTTTAACAATAATTTATGATCCACTGTATCAAATGCTTTTTTTAAGATGCTTTTTTCAAATGCTTTTTTTAAGATCCAGGAATACCCCCAATTGAATGCTCTTTATTTTCTACAGCGGTTGATGTTTGTTCTATAAATTCCATTAGAGCAAATGCAGTTGTCTTCTTGTGTCTAAACCCATATTGTTGCTCACATAATAAATTATTCTTCATTATAAAGTTGTCAATTCTCTCACAGAATATTTTTTTGAGTATCTTAGAAAATTGTGGCAATAGTGAAATAGGCCTATAGTTTGAAAATTCCCCTCTGTCACCCGTCTTGTATATTGAAATTACTTTGGCCCTTTTCATTGCATTGGGAAATAATACCTGTTTGGAGAGACAGGTTACAGATATATGCCAGTGGCTTCACTAAGCATTGAATGATAGTTTTGACTAAAAGCATGTCAATACCATCACAATCTGTAGGTGTTTTTCTTTTAAGCAATTTAACAATTTCAATTACCTTTCTCTCATCTGTGTTCTTTATGAAGATGGAGTCTTTTATAGCAGTGTTTTTGCTTATTGTATCACCTGCAGGTGCCATAATGGGTATTTCTTGTGCCAAATTAGGACCAATGTTAACAAAAAATTTACTAAATTCATCTGCAGGTGAGACTGCATTCACACTCTGAGTTGTTCTTTCTTTTGAAAGATTGGTTGGGTAGCTTGTATTTCTGTTTTTATTCCCAAGAATATTGTTAAGTATTGTTCACATATTTTTAGTGTTATCTCTGTTTTTCTCTAGTTCTTTATTGTAATAGCCTCTTTTACTACATCTCATTATATATATTAACTTATTTTTGTATGTTTTATACCGCTGCTCTGCTTCTTTTGTCCTTTTCTTTAGAAAAGCTTTATATAGTGAATTTTTCTTTTTACACACTTTTTGCAATCCCTTGGTCAACCATGGCTTGTCGACAAATTTCTGTTTAAGCTTTTTCTTTACTAATGGACAATTTTTTTCATAAAGAGCAGTTACAATGTTCATGAATGTATTGTAGGCTTCATTTACATCTGATACATAGACTTTTGTCCAGTCTTGCTTCAGCAGGTCTTCTTTAAAAGAACTAATTGCATTTTGTGATTTGTATCTGAAAGATTTTAAAGTTTTTTCTGTATTGGCCCCTGTGTGGCCATGGATAAGTGCAAAGACTGGCAGATGGTCACAATGTCATTTATCAATAATCCACTTTCAATATTCTTATCAATAATATTAACAAACAGGTTGTCAATAAGTGTAGCAATGTGGACTGTGATTCTACTGGGATGTATTATTATAGGATATAGACTCATATTGTACATAGAATTCCTGAACTCTGTAATTACATTTTGTTGAAATGGATTTAGTAAATCAATATTAAAGTCTCCACAGATTACAACCATTTTAGTTATATTATTGTACAGCTCGACTACCTTATTTCTGAATGTCTCAATGCAAGTTCCCAGCATTCGATATATACAACTTATAATTAGATTTTTTGTTTTATCTTGGTCAATCTCAACAGTAACACATTTCAGAATCCCTGGTAGTCCAAAGGACATTCCATTTACAAGTTTACACCTATACAGTTCATCAATATACAGTACAACACCACCACCCTTTTTTGAGATCTGTTAATATGAAACATTTGATATCCCTCTATTGCCATCAAAGAAGCCTGCTCTTCATTGAGCCAAGTTTGAGAGACTGCGATAGCTGTAAATTTTCTATCTAGCTGTTTTAAATAGTCCTGAATCTGTGGAAAGTTTTTGTTAAGACTTCTGTTGTTAAAGTGTATTATTGATAGTTTACCATCTACTTGCACTTGACTTTTGAATTGCTTTTCAGTGTAATATTCACAGTGATTATGAATATTATTGGAGAAGTGGTTGTCAGGATCAATATCATTGCCCATCTCTTGTAGTTTATGTTCAGCATGATGAGATATTTTCAGAGTCTGAATTTCCTCTCTCTGTGTCAAATGACTTCCTCCAACTGGGGATGATTGATGTCTACTAAAATCAGTCATGAGGTTTTTTTTTTAAAGTACATTATCATGTTATGTCACAAAAGGACTGTTCTTGCCATGTGTGTGGATATGGATTATCGTAGTCTCTTAATTTTCTTAATCAGTGTTTATCTATATTTATTTAAGTCAGTGAGATTTCTTATTATTATGGCCTTTGCTTCTTCAGGTGTTCCATTTAGTTTAATCCAGACTCTACAGTTTCTTGTCCATGTTGCCTGTATCTTGTTTTGTCTTTTCAACATCCGTGCTTGCCATGCTATTTCAGCATTAGTCTTTGTTAAATGTTCATTTAGGTAAACTTCTGTTCCCCGCAGCTTTCTGGCCTGCCTCAGTATGTCATTTTTTACCTTTCTGTTCACAAAGCACATCACAATTGATTTCTTTGTTTTATTATTCTTTCTGGGTAGATAATGGCAGGCTGAAATTGCATTTAAATCAACCTTTATGTTTCTGCTTTCAAGGAACTGAAGCACCTGGTTTTCCAAGGAGACTGATCCACTTGGGGGAGCCTCCTCACCTCTCATTCCTGCTGTAGCATGAGCATATGATTGATATTTAATGTCTAGTCCACTAATGATTAAATCATCCATACGAGTATATTGTTCAAGATCCTCGATGCGTTGCTCCAAGTCTGCAGTTTTTTTGTCTCTTTCCTTAATTGTTAATTTCAGCTCTCGGACTTCCTCCATTAGCCCTAATAATTCGGACTGTTAATTGGCCACTTTGGTAAGTTCTTCTGACATGAAGTTCAGAACTTTTTTTAATCTCTTCCATTTCCTCTTTATTTGGTGGCATTTTTTACTGACCTGATGATAGCAGGATAATTTCTGCTGGTGTTGCCAGTATCTGGTCCAGCTGACCTCAGATCCGGCTGGGGCCTCAGCTAGCCCATTCGCTGCTAGCCCCACTGCTTACTACTGCTGTAGTTGAGCTCCGATCCAGCTGGGGCCTCGGGTAGCTCCTCCACTCCTCCGCTGAGCTCAGCTGCCTACCGCCGCTGTAGTTGAGCTCCGATCCAGCTCCTGTCCAGTTGGGGCCTCGGTTAGCTCCTCCGCCAAGCCCCGCCGCCCACCGTCACTGTAGTTGAGCTCCGATCTGGCTCCTATCCAGCTGGGACCTCTGTTAGCTCCTCTGCCAAGCCCTGCCACTTACCGCCACTGCAGTCGAGCTCTGATCTGGCTGGGGCCTCAGTTAGCTCCTCCGCTGAGTTCTGCTGCCTACCGCCGCTGTAGTTGAGCTCCAATCCAGCTCCTCTCCAGCTGGGGCCTCGGTTAGCTCCTCTGCTGAGCTCCAATCACAAGATTCTAAGAATCTGTGCGGGAGGCTCAACCGTCATCTACCGGGCCGATGCCGAGTCGGTGAGACGAACCGGGGGCAGAATTGCTCCTTTGTGTCCTTGTGTATTTCTTGTCTCCAAGCGAATTGGTGCGTGACGCACAGAGCTACCAGAGGACTGACTCCCCCACTGTAGTTTTTGCTGCCTACAGTGACTGTGTGGCCTAAGGTCAGAGAAACGGAGATTGGGGCCGCCCTATACACCGTTGGTGTCCCACGTGCTGTGGGAGGGAATTAACTAACTAACTAAGCAAACTGGGGGTCTCCGTCCGGTTTTGGACCTGAGGTGGTTGAGTAGGTATCTCAAGGTGCTCCCTTGTCCATTGCTCAGGCTGAGGACATTATTCAGGCCAAAGGGCCAGACAGTTGGTTCACAGCAATGGACCTTCGCAATGCTGATTTCCATATTCCCAGAAATCTTGCCACAGGAAGTTCTTCAGGGTTCCTTCAGAACAAGCTTTCGGTTACAACATCCTGCCTTTTGGCCTGTCCCTGTCCTTGGATGTTCACCAAGTGCATGGACGCTGCACTCGCCCCACTGTGGCAGAAGGGCATTCAAATTCAGTTATCCGGACAATTGGATGGTTTGTGCACCATCAGAAGCCGTAGGGAGGAGCAATATGGAGACCATATTGGCTCACCTGGTGGCACTCTGGTTGCATTTGAATGCGGTGAAAGGCTGCCTGGTTCCAACCAGGGTTGTCGAGTACCTGGGGCTCACCCTGGATTCAGTTGCCATGAGGGCATCCCTCCCTCCAAAGAGAGGACATACTATCAGGGAATGCATCGAGAGCTGCATTTCACAAAGGACTGTATCAGTGCAGCAGTACCAGAGGATCTTAGGTTTCTTTGCAGCAGCTGCCCAGGTGGTGCCACTGGGTCTTTTATGTGCTCGTCCCTTTCAACGGTGGTTCACGCTTCAGAAGGTGGTTTTGCCCAGAGACAGAAGGAGGAGGTGTTGCTCCCCTGGTTAGCGGCCCAGGAGGAGGCAACGTGCATGTGGAAGTCGACTCTCCAACCTGTGATAGGAGAATAGACAGAACACGTTTCGTGCCGTTATTTCACACAGAGGAGTTTATTCTTCGTCCTCCGGTGCGTGAGTCTACTCTCTATCATTGTGCGACATGCGCCATCTATTGGTCGGCGTACAGAACTGCACTCAACTCACATGAGTTATAATGGAACCAGGTGGATTACAAATGCATTGTAGAAAAATAAAACAATTAAAGAATAAAATAAAATTGTAAGGGTGCCTGTTTTTTTTTTTTTTAATTTTCTTATCCAAATGTCTTTTTAGCACCTTTTACATAATTATTAACTATTTCCAAGCCTCTACACTCTCCCCCACTTCAAATAAATGTCTCCCGACATTTCATGTTCTAGGGTGACTTAATGCATGAGAGTGTACCAATTATAACCATGGGACTGAGGTTGGGTGGGGTATTGGAATGGCATATAGTTTTGAGTTAGCGGCACAGGGGTAGGGAGTAAGAGAGGTCTTACGTCTGCAGTCCAAGGCTGGTACCGGTACGATGGCTGTCCCAGGACGTCGTAGGTCAGTCTCTCTACTGGCCTTGCTCTCCGCTGTGACCTTCTCAGTTCCTCCTGTTCTCCATTATCTCCATCCATCACCTCCACTTGTCCTTGACATTCTTCCTGCAGCAAAGCTGGTCCATCCATTTGCTCCTCAGCATCCCGCTGAACGGGGACCGGTTCCTGTCTTACTGGTGGGCAGAACTCTCTAGCTGTCACACGAAGCCTTTGCTGATTTTGAGGATTTTGCTCTGGCATGACAGGTACTGGTTGCTGAGTGTTTTGGTCTGGGAGATTTGAGGCATTTTGCTGAGGATTTACGAGTCTGTAACATGGGATTTGGCTACAGAGGTTGTAGCGGTAAGTATTTTCCTCTTCTTCCTCCGAGCTGTCATTGTCTGTGTTGTCACTGTTAGGATTTGTCTCTGTCCTCTTCTTCCGTTTCTGTTTTGTCTTTTCTTTTGCAGGCAGTTCTTCTTCTAAAGGTAAGTCATTTACAGGCAACAGCAGGTTTCTGTGTAACACTCGCATCACTTTGCTGCCTCTCTGCTTGTACTTTATAGACTGGTCCATCTCCCACTCTCTCAACTATGTGATGTACTGCTGACTCCCAGTAAGCGCGCAGTTTCCCTGGACCTCCTCTTTCAGAGAGGTTTCTGACCAACACTCTGTCGCCTGGTTGGAGTGTGACACCTTTTAAGCGTTTGTCGTACTGCTTTTTGCCTTTATCTGAAGACTTTTGACTGTTGTCTGCAGCGATTTTGTAAGCAACACGCATCCTATCAGCCCACTTTTTGGCGTAGGTTTGATGGTTGCGTGTGTCAGTGTCTTTTGTCTGGTTCAATAGTAGATCTACAGGCAACCTTGGGACTCTGCCATATAAAAGGAAAAATAGAGAATAGCCTGTTGACTCGTGTCTTGTACAATTGTAAGCATGTACAATTTGGGGTAGGTGATCCTTCCATTCACTTTTTTTCTCCTCCTGTAGGGTACGAAGAATTTGGAGTAGTGTACGATTCAGGCGCTCCACGGGAATGCACTGCGGATGGTATGGAATGGTTCGTGAGTGAGAAATTCCAGAAAGTTGTTGTAATCTGTGGAAGAGACTGTTTTCAAACTCACGTCCTTGATCGTGATGCAACTTCTCAGGGTACCCGAAATGAGGAATAAAACCCTGAAATATCTTTTCTGCGGCTGTTTTGCCTGATTTATTCCTTGTAGGGTATGCCTGTGCGAAACGAGTGAAATGGTCCACTAGTACGAGGATGTACTCATACCCTCCTTTACTTGGCTCAAGGTGTAAGTAGCCGATGGAGATTAACTCAAAGGGGGCACTGGTTGTGATAGATCCCATTGGAGCTCTCTGGGGAACATTTGGGCATTTTTGTTTGATGCACCAACATTTTTTTGTTATATAATCTTCAACATCTTGTTGCATATATGGCCAATAGAAACGCTCACGGGCCAGATGTATCACCTTATCACACCCTATGTGACCCATGTCATTGTGTAAACTCTTTAACACCATCGGCCTTAGCTGTTCAGGTAGGACCAGTTGTTTGTTGTGCTCTGTTTTTCTGTACAATAATCCATTGTCAACTTCTAACTTGTTCCACTCATACAGTAGTCTCCGTGTCTGTTTACTCATTGTCCGTTTATCTTTATCGTTTGGTGTCCATCCTTTGAGTTTGAGTGAGATTACTTCTCTAATTGACTCATCATCTTGTTGAGCAGCATTGATGTCTTTAGGTGTCATGCTCAAAACACTTTCAGTTGGCACATTGTTGTCATTAGAACTCAGTTGCAACGCAGCTATCCATGGCACATCACTGTTTTGAGCTGCCTTGCTCCCTTGCCACACTGCGGACACTACTTCCGGTAAAACTGTCTCTGTGAACTCATTCATTTGCTCTTGCAGATCTAATGGGTGTCTGGACAACATATCTGCATCTGCATTCCTTTTCCCTGGCCTATACTTGATATCAAAATGGAAGTCAGCCAACTCCCCAACCCACCTATGACCCACTGCATTCAACCTGGCTGAACTGAGGACATAGGTTAAAGGATTGTTATCTGTATAGACAGTAAAAGTCGGAGCATAATACAGATAGTCGTGGAATTTGACCGGAGTGGTGGCTCAGTTGATAGAGCATCCGCCCCACACCCGGAAGGCAGGGGTTCAAATCCCGGCCGGGTCATGCCAAAGACCATATAAAAGTGGAACTTCCTGCCATCCAGCTTGGTGCTCAGCAATAATGGAATGGAGGAGGGAAATCTGTGGCGGTGCCTTGCATGGCAGCGGCCCTCTGATTCTGCACTGGGGTGTGTGTGATTGACACTGTAGACAGGTAAAACACAATCTCGTTCTACTGTACATGATTGGTTGTACAGTTGAATGACAATAAGGGTGATTTAATTTAATTTAATTTGTCGCAGATGGCCCACTTGAGAGCTAGAAACTCTAGTTTACCGGAATGTAAGTGATAATTCTTCTCGGCAGGTGTGAGAGTTCTGGATCCATAGCCAATCACCTTAAGTTTGTTTTCTTGTTTTTGATATAAGACGGCTCCCAGGCCTTTGTTTGACGCATCTGTATGCAATACAAATGGAAGGTCCAAATTGGGATAGGCTAGAATGGGAGGATTAGTCAGAATGTCCACAAATCTTGACACAACTTCCTGATGTTCACTGGTCCATATTACTGGTGTGCGAGAAGGAAGCTGTTTTTTGTCTCCTTTCTTTGTTTGTCCTTTACTCCTTTTTGGTGCCAGTTTATTGTCATTGCTTGTTTCATTAGTGCTCTGGAGGAGTTCGAACAAGGGTCTCGCCAGATGTGAAAAATCTTGAATAAATGATCGGCAATAACTGAGAAAACCCAGTAACGTTCTGAGTTCTCCGACTGTGCGAGGTTTCTTGTCTTTCAGAGCGAACACAGCATCCAAGTCTTTTGGGTCAATCTGGACTCCTTCTCCCGACACTAGTCTACCCAGGTAGCGTACTTGGTTTTTGAACAGTTCACATTTGGCTGGCCGAAGTTTTATGCCGTGTTGTCGCATTTTGCACAAAACATGTTTAAGGTGTTCTACATGCTCATCAAAGGTTTTGGAGTAACACAGTACATCATCCAAGTAAGGCACGCAACACTCGTCTCTGATCCCTTCTAACACCCCCTCCATACACCTTTGGAATGTGGCCGGTGCGTTTGACAACCCGAATGGAACCCGCACCCACTCGTATAGTCCCCAGGGTGTGCTAAAAGCAGTTAAATGTCTTGACTCCTCACTTACAAAACCCTGATGGTAGGCACTTCCCTGATCCAATATGGAAAACCAGGAGTTACCCCCAAGACTGTCCAGTAGATCTTGTATCCGTGATAACGGATGCCTGTCAGGTATGGTTTTTCGGTTCAGCTCACGAAAATCAACACACAAGCGCAAAGTATTGTCCTTTTTGCGCACACACACTACTGGCGACAAGTTGTTTGACACTGATTTCCTGATCCAGCCCCTGCTTAAAAGGTTTTGAACATACTCCTTCACCTCTTTATACAGTGGTCTTGGGATGGAGTTGTAACTTTTCTGCACGGGTGTGTTGTCAGTGGTGTTGATTTTTAGCTGTAGTCCAGGAATACATCCAATGTCTCCTTCATCATGAGCAAACACATCAGACTGTTCATAGAGCATCTGCTGAACCACCTCCCGATCACCCTCTGAGAGATGGTCTAAATTGACATTAGGGTGCCATCTCAGGTGTGAGGGAACAGTGCTTAATGTTTCTTCACCCTCATTTTGACTGTCACATGTCACTTGAGCAGAGTGACAAAATGGCTTGTCTGTAGTTTTGGTTGCATTTTCAGCACTGGAACAAACATTTACAGGTTTGTATTCAGTGATCTCTGAAATAAGTCCTAAAACAGTCTTTGGATTTAGAAAAATGTTGTGCTTTGTTGAGTTTTGGATTGGGATTTTGACAGTTTTTGAAGCACCAGCGGGTACATCAATAAGAGCTGGGAATAACTCCAATCCATCCGGTAAGTTACATTTCACAGCTGGCTCAAACAACATTTCTCCCCCTCCAGGAAATGCTCTGATGTGACATTTTACCATACAGATTTGGCTACTGTGAACAGTGAGTCCTTTTTTCCCAACTCTCACCACTGGACTTTCTGGTTCATTTTCTATTGACTTGGTGTGGACAACAGAGATGAGTGACTCAACAGTACCTTTCTGGACCTTTAAAGTCTCCGACAGTAAGCCGACTAAGCTAGTATCGTCACTTTGTTCACTGTTTGCCATTATTATCTCTTGGATCACGTTAAAGCCCAGCAGCGGAGTGCTTAAACGCTGCTGACTGACAAGCATTGGAACGTACAAGGACACAGAACCATACTGTGAACTTATGATCTCGAGCAGGACATCTATCCACCCCTCGAACGGAACATCCGTTCCATTGGCTGCGGTGATTTCGAGTGGATGGCCTGGGAGTAGGCTCTCAAGTGGCTGTATTTTCACATTTGGTAAGACTGCTTGTACCCATGACTTTTCAACAATGCTTACTTGTGCCCCACTGTCCAATAACATCTGTAGGTTTACTCCATTTAACTGGCAACTGATCATACACCTACCGCCAATGAGCTGTGCCACGCGCTTTGTGTTGGGTAACTTTTGGGACTTGGCAGTAGTCTGTTTGGAGTTCAGTCTTTTAGTGTTGTGGGACTCTGCTGGTGGTTCAGTCACTGGTGGTCCCTCCCCAGCGACCTCCTCCAGTTTCCCGACACATTGCTTTTCTGAAGGCAACCTATAGCTCTGTGCCCCTCCTTTCCACATCAAAAACAGTGTGTGCAGCGCTCAGTCTCTTGGGCGATACACTTTTGGCACTTTCCTTTCACTGCGGGTTTCAGTGCTGGCTGTTTAGGGACAGGTGCTGTGGGACTGGTGTTTACTGTATTTACCATTGGGGTTAGGGCCTTTTCTAAACTCTTGGTTAGGGAGGAGACCTGTGCTCCTGGATAGCTACACGATTAGCTTGGACTTCAGTGTGCATTTTAATAGAGCTTTGATCTGTCTCTACCTGTGCCGCATTAACACTGGTGACTTTCTGTTTGTGACTTTGTCCCAACCTACTTAATCTCTCTGTCTCTTCACTAACAGAATTTGCTATGAGCTCCAGGATGGAGTCATCTGTGACACTGGTGTTGGAGATGTGAGGTTTAAGGAGATGTGAGGTTTAAGGTCTCTCCTGACATAAGAGTATTTTTCATTCAAACCCTGATACAGTGAATGGATAAACACACCTTGTACCAACTTGTTGTCATAAGGAATCCCACTACTGTTTTTAGATGCAGTCAACACACGCTGTTTTAGCCCCATTAGTCTATACATAAACTGTTGTGGTGTTTCTTTGTCTTTTTTCTTAGCATTTCTCAGCTCCTGAAATAATTCAGTGCTGCTTTTCTCACGTAGATGTGTCCTTAAGAGACGTTTTAACTCAGCTACAGTAAGGCTATCTTTGGTTACAAGCATATCTTTAAAGGTACCAGGCTTAATTATCTTAAACACCATTCTGATAATCTCAGCCTCTGTGAACCCTTCATTTAGCCCTTCATCAAGCTGTTTTCACAAATTATTGTAACTCAAATCAGAATCAAAATCGGAGATTTGACCACCATAAATCTTGTACTCTCTACGTGGCAACAGTGACGTAAGTTCAGTCAGTCTGACTAACCCTGGGTCAGGAACTACAGATGGTGATGTCGGATGGTTCTTCCCTGATGGGGCTGCAGCTCCAGTGGTCACAGGAACTAATATGACCGGATCATCATCGGGTGACACCTCTGCATCCACTTCTCCAGCTGCTGTGGGCCGTTGCAGTTCAGTGATGAGGTCACGGAAAGCAAGCAGGTGAGACATCCCCTGGTCCTCAAGGCTCTTCAGTTGTGGACTTCTCAGCAAGTCAACAATGAAGTCGAAGAGTTCCACTTCGGTCGATTCTGCACTTGGCAAATCTTCTCCTGCCTCATCCTTGAATGACTCAGCCAGCTTGTAAAGAACGTTTCTGCAGCGGGCAATGGTCAGCTGGTGAAGCTCTTGCTGGATTTCCCATCTCAGGTCATGCAGAGCAGACCTGTGGTTTCCTGTAGTCAGTCACTTAGGTCGATGGCTCAGGAACAGGTGGTCAGCATCCCTTGGTTCTTCAGTGATTAGTGCCAGACCGGTAGGTGGCGCTAATCCCGGACGAGCCCCCAAAATTGTTGCTTCCCTGGGTAGCGGCCCAGGAGGAGGCAACGTTCATGTGGAAGTCAACTCTCCAACCTGTGATAGGAGAATAGACAGAACACATTTCGTGCCGTTATTTCACACAGAGGAGTTTATTCTTTGTCCTCCGGTGCGTGAGTCTACTCTCTATCATTGTACGACATGCGCCATCTATTGGTCGGCGTACGGAACTGCACTCAACTCACATGAGTTATAATGGAACCAGGTGGATTACAAATGCACTGTAGAAAAATAAAAAATGTTCTTATCCAAATGTCTTTTTAGTGCCTTCTACAGAGGCTAGTTCTTCTGAAGGAGCCTCATGGTTCTCAGGTGGTGGAGACACTCACCAGCAGTCCGAGATGGTGTTTCCCTGGGCCAAGAGGGCTGCAGGGTGACCATTACAACCGATGTCTCCCAAGCAGGCTGGGGTGCAATCTGGAAGGGCAGGTTTGTTCGGGGACACTGGGCTCTGGCACAGCAGTCTTGGCATATACACCATCCCAAGATGGAAGCAGTGTGTTTGGCTCTGGGGCCTTTTCTTCAAGTCATTCAGGGCAGAAAAATTCTGGTGTGGACAGACAACACGGCTGTGGCATCGTACATCAACCAGCAGGATGAACTGAGGTCTCCCTCTCGCCATGCGAGGGTGTGTCATCTGCTCTTGTGGGCTTAAGCCTGCCAGGTCCACTAGCTTCAGATGCTCTTAGCATGCCTGGCCTCCAGTGAAACTGTTTACATTTCCACTACTGCCTCTTCTGCCAGCTTTCCTCACGAAGGTGAGACTACTGTCTGTTCAAGTAATTTTGATGGCCCCAAATTGGCCACAAAGACCATGGATGGCGGAGATCCATAAGATTTTGGAGGGCCATCCTTGGCCTCTCCCAATCAGATGGGATTTGTTCTCACAGGCACAGGGTGGGATTAGGCATCCAAATCCCCAGCTCCTAAGGCTTCATGTATGGTCCTTAGACGGGAGCAATTGTGTAACTGTGACTTAGAGAAGGAGGTTATAGACACTGTGCAGGCTTCACGAGCCCCATCTACCCAGCTGCAGTGCAATGTGAAGTAGAGAGTATATTTGAACTGGTGTCGCACCAAGGGTGAGAATCTCTTGATATGTCACATCTCCGTCATCTTGTTTTTTTCCTCCAGGACTTCTTCGCCCAAGGTTGGGTGGAGTCAACTACCAGGGGCTACCTGGCAGCACTGTCAACTGCCCATGGAAAATGTGATGGCTTGTCACCTGAGGTGCATTCCTTGGCTAGGTGATTTTTGAGAGGCGTGAGACAAAGCTGCCCATCCCGGCATCCTTTGCTGCCCACTTGGAATCTCCAGACAGTTCTCAGGGCTCTATGCTTGCCCCTTTTTGAGCCACTCTCCATTGCTGACCGTCT
This sequence comes from Pholidichthys leucotaenia, assembly GCA_020510985.1. Lineage (NCBI taxonomy): Eukaryota > Metazoa > Chordata > Actinopteri > Cichliformes > Pholidichthyidae > Pholidichthys > Pholidichthys leucotaenia. The sequence continues at coordinate 171,739,403 of CM035847.1, read as the reverse complement.
GATCTCTGGGAAGACTGCTTTTCTCTTGGAAATTGTCTCAGCCAAGAGGGTCAGTGAACTGAATGCGGTGTCTGTGGATGCAGCATGTTTTAGGTTTAATGGTGATCAGTTGGCCCACCTGCGGCCCAACCCAGCTTTTCAACCCAAAGTGCTACAAGTAGGGTTGTTTTCCTGTCCTCTCATGCGTCAAGCCTTCTACCCTCCTCCACACACTTCTTCAGAGGCTGAGAGGCTCCTTAGTTTGCACTAGTAAGGACCCTTAAGGTTTATGTTGACCATACGAGGTCTGTCCACTCTTCAGACAAGCTTTTGTGTTCTATAGAGAGTCCACAATGAGCAGGCCTATCTTTTAGCAGCGCCTGTCCCATTGGATAGTCGACCTGATTGCCTTCGCGTATGTACAGGTTGGAGCGGAACCATCAGATAGGCTGGTGGACTGCTCGATACTGGGATTGGCCACTACGTGGGCATTGTTAGAGGTGTACCCCAGAGGATGTATGTGCAACTGCTGGCTGGGCTTCTTCCTCAACGTGTTCTGTTCTATAGGCTCAACCTTGCCTCATCATTCATCCCCTCATCTGTTCTGATGATCACAGCAGGTTCTTAAGTTGCATCTTAGTTTTCCCTCATGTGAGCTGGCATGTGTGCCTTGCGCTCGAAAGGTTTGTTTCAGCTCCGGTTACCTGGAGGAACCGACTTAACTTGTATGCACTCAGTTAAGTACAATAAAGGAGCCAAACTCATCTGATTGTGTTTGTGCTTAATGACATGATTAGGGCATTGTGCTCCTTCGGCCTGTGGGTGATGCTACCTCCATTCTCCTCAGGATTCATTTGGTATACGGTTGCCACATGGTTACAGGTTCATTGAAATGAAATAAAATGTACGTTTATGGATGTAAACACAGTTTTATGAATGAAAGTGAACCTGTAACCATTCATTGTCCTTCGTCGGTGGAAGCAGGCTCCTCCCAGTCGTTAGAAAGAGGAAGAATGGGTGGATGCAAGGGGTATATATAAGGTGTGCATCCATAGGTGTTATTAATTTGGTATAGTGGTCCTGTCCCGAGGATCATAGTCAAGTGGTTACAGGTTCACTTTCATTCATAAAACCGCGTTTACATCCGTAAACATATGATCTATTATGGTCCTCTGTCAGTCAGTTAGAGGACCACATTTATATGGTAACTACGGCGTAGACTGTAGCCTACTTCAACTTCATATTACCTAAGAATTCTCTGTTATACCCCCACCAAAAACAATATTTTATGCATGGTATTGTTTTATTTACGAACTGACATAACCTCTACTCTTAAATTGATGGAATTGCTCCGAAAAGAAAAGAAAACTAAAAGGACATTGCAAACTATCTTACCTAGCCGCCATCTTTGTTCGCTATGCAAGTCACCTCACCAAGGAGTTCAGCCAATGACAAAATGGTTCACGGTGAGCGTGTCGTTCAGTTACAGAAATAAACGAACAATTCTGAACGGCTGCAAATGGTTTTGTCAGCTGAACGCAAGGCTGGTTCCTCAGCCATGGTAGTGAATCATTACCCTAAACCTCGCCTTTTATTTAGTGATGGTGAAACTGAGGCCTCATGAAACAATGAACAACTTTGAGACAATTGCTTCATGATCGACACAGTGTTATGAAGCATTTAATAAAGACTGCCATCTGCTGCCTGAGTGTCAGAACTGCATCTGAGTGGAAGACCTGAAAAAGCCTCAATACTCTATATCAGAGGTTGCACTACACTTTGTTATCTATCATTTAAATAAAGTACATTACATTACATTACATTACATCATTTTCTCAGACAGGCTTGTAAAAATTCTGCCAATCTGTTATCTATCATGTTAACTGGATCACTTTCTGTGTAATCTGTCAATTGATAGTTTTCAGAATTTTTAGTCGTTGCTGAAAAAAATTCTGTTGAAGGACAATTTTCAGTGAACGAAATCTCTGATATATATATATATATATATATATATATATATATATATATATATATATATATATATGTGTGTGTGTGTGTGTGTATATGTATGTATGTATGTATGTATATATATATATATATATATATATATATATATATATATATATATACACACACACACATACAGCCGTGGACAAAATTGTTGGTACCCCTCTGTTAATGAAAGAAAAACCCACAATGGTCACAGAAATAACTTGAATCTGACAAAAGTGGTAATAAATAAAAATTCTATGAAAATTAACCAATGAAAATCAGACAATGCTTTTGAATTGTGGTTCAACAGAATTATTTTAAAAAACAAACTCATGAAACAGGCCTGGACAAAAATGATGGTGTGGTCTATATTAATCATATATTCCTTAACCAACATATGTTTAAGCATGTGAGAGTGTTTGGTGATTACATATGTAAGGCGACTTCACACCTCAGAACAGGACAAAGAGTCTCAACCGCCAGTGAGGATTAAAGAGCATCCAAGGCACTGCGGTGGAGACCGGATGGGCTGCCCTGACCCCCCAGGGCCAGGAGGAGGAATACGAAGACAATGGGGGGATTAAGATAATGAGGGATGTCAGCTTTTGATATGCATGTCTTTTGTTATGTGCAAGTATAAGTTCGTAGAGCCGAAGGTGTTCGCTCTCTTACTTCTTCTGCTGCTGCACCTAGATGGGACTTGTTAGAGGAGCTGATAATAAACTCTGGTTTATGAATCACATCGCCTCGTTATTTCAAGCTCCTCTACAATGGTACCCTTAACTTAATATTTTGTTGCACAACCTTTTGAGGCAATCACTGCAATCAAAGGATTTCTGTAACTGTCAATGAGACTTCTGCACCTCTCAGCAGGTATTTTGGCCCACTCCTCATGAGCAAACTGCTCCAGATGTCTCATGTTTGAAGGGTGCCTTCTCCAGATGGCATGTTTCAGCTCCTTCCACAGATGTTCAATAGGATTTAGATCAGGGCTCATAGAAGGCCACTTTAGAATAGTCCAATGTTTCGCTCTTAGCCACTCTTGGGTGTTTTTAGCTGTGTGTTTTGGGTCATTATCCTGTTGCAAGACCCATGACCTGCCACTGAGACTAAGCTGTCTGACACTGGGCAGCACATTTCTCTCTAGAATACCTTGATAGTCTTGAGATTTCATTGTACCCTGCACAGATTCAAGACACCCTGTGCCAGATGCAGCAAAGCAGCCCCAGAACATAACAGAACCCCCTCCATGTTTCACAGTAGGGACAGTGTTCTTTTCTTGGTATGCTTCATTTTTGCGTCTGTGAACATAGCGCTGATGTGCCTTGCCAAAAACTTCCAGTTTTGTTTCGTCTGTCCATAGGACATTCTCCCAGAAGCTTTGTGGCTTGTCAACATGCAATTTGGCAAATTCCAGTCTGGCTTTTTTATGATTTGTTTTCAACAGTGGTGTCCTCCTTGGTCGTCTCCCATGAAGTCCACTTTGGCTCAAACGACGACAGATGGTGCGATCTGACACTGATGTACCTTGACCTTGGAGTTCACCATGTTTAGAGGTTGTTCTGGGCTCTTTTGTTACCATTCGTATTATCCGTCTCTTCCATTTTTCATCAAGTTTCCTCCTGCGGCCATGTCCAGGGAGGTTGGCTACAGTCAAATTTCTCAATAATATGTGCGGCTGTAGTCACAGGAACATCAAGCTGCTTGGAGATGGTCTTATAGCCTTTACCTTTAACACGCTTGTCTATAATTTTCTTTCTAATCACCTGAGACAACTCTCTCCTTTGTTTTCTCTGGTCCATGTTTAGCGTGGTACACACCATGTCACCAAACAGCACAGTGACTACTTGTCACCCTTGAAATAGGCCGACTGACTGATTACAAGTTTGTAGACACCTGTGATGTTAATTAGAGAACACATCTTGGTTGAACATGTCCCTATGGTCACCTTATTTTCAATCTTTTCTAGGGGTACCATCATTTTTGTCCAGGCCTGTTTCATGAGTTTGTTTTTTTAAATAATTCTGTTGAACTACAATTCAGAAGCATTGTCTGATTTTCATAGACTTTTTATTTATTATCACTTTTGTCAGATTCAAGTTATTTCTGTGACCATTGTGGGCTTTTCTTTCATTAACAGAGGGGTACCAACAATTTTGTCCACGTGTGTATATATATGGGGTATATATATGGGGACTCCACAATGAGCAGGGCTATATATATATACATATATACATATACATACACACACACACACACACACACACACACACATATATATACAGTATATATATATATAGTACATATTAGAGGTGTAACGGTATATGTATTCATATTTGGATTTTTCAGTATGGCACCTTCCGTTCGGTGCAGAGGCGTACCAAGGTTCCACATGGACCTTGATGAGTGATGGACATGAAGTGTAAAGCCTTATTCATGCTTCATTTCCCCTCTGGTCCGCTTTGGTCTGTGTGCACTTTGGACGAGCCCGGCACGCACGTGGCGTTGTACTTGCTCACTTTTGGTCTACCAGGCCAAGCAGTTGATGCAAGCGCACAACTGTTATTTGTAGTTTTGCCCCAGCCAAACATGCCAGTTTGCTCACCAGTTATAAAACACGAAAGCAATGCACATTTTTTTTGTAGCAACAACAATGGCGTAGTTTCAAGGAAAAGGGGGAATTACCATTTTCCAGTGCTCTTCTCCGCTCAAGCTGCTGCAGCTGCAGCAAAAGGATTCATGTAGCCTTTGTTTATTTTCGTCTTCCGCATCCTCATTGTCTTCCTCGTCTACTTTGTCTTTGTATGCTGCGTTGGTAGCGCTATCTTGTGTTTGGGACATTCAGTCTTGTGCATGCTCTGTCAATGCGTTCAGATCATGGGCAGGATGCACGGTCACAAAATTTGGGCTGCATGCAGTCGTCTGCAATCGAGCCCTGCGCATACTAGCGGAGTGGAGACAATGACGTAAATTTCATCACATGAGGTTTCCGGTTGCACGTATGCGGACAGCGAAGGTGCAGCATGAATCCAGCTTAACTGCCTTGCACCGGACATGTAAACAAACAGTTCAGCCCAGGGAACGTCATGGCTTGCTGTACAGAGAAGCCAGAATTTCAGAAAACAGCATCAGATATGCTTTTGGCAGATGTTGAACTTGTTAACTCATTTGAAACGGCACCACGCGAACATGCAGCACAAAAAAAAAAAAGACTAACGTGGTACAAGTGCAGCTTCCAGCGGCATTTAGAGAGCCTTTCCAGGGTTTTTCAGATCAAGCCAAAGCAACAACAAATGCCACTGGTGTTTTTATAGCAGTGGATCTAAGGCTATATTCAGTCGTTGAGAATACCAGGTTTAAACACATGCTGAAGGTAACTGGCCCCGGTATGAAATTCCTTGTTGTGCCCATTTCAGCCAGAAAATAATACCATCCTTAAATGAAAATCTGTTAATGCTGCACTTTGTTTAGGCCAGTGTTTTTCAAGGGTGCCCTGGCATGTTCAGGTTTTTGTGGGACAATATTTAACTCCTTAATTGTCACAAAAATTGAAAATAATTTGCTGTTGTTGTGCATGGGTGCCTTCAGAACCTATACACAACGATGCCAAATTATTTGCAATGTTTTTTGACCAATTAACAAGTGAAATTTGACAATTAATTTCCCACAGAAACCTGAACATACCAGAGCACCCTGGTTAAAAACACTGCTTCAGGCAATAAGGAACTTTAATTTCCTAAAAATACAAGAATAATTTGGACTATTCAGACTTCTATTGTTGCACTTGTCTGCATCGTTCATTTGCTAAAAAGATAATTTATTTGTTTTATTGTATACATTTTATTTATTTGAGAATTGACTGCTGGCAGTTGGCAGTTGTTTTTTTTTTTTGTGAAAGCTGTTCCCGCTTATACAAAAGATAAGCAGTTTTATGTTTTGCATTTTGTTTTCTAACTGTACCGAAAATGGTACGTACCGAACCATGATTTTAGTGTACCATTACACCCCATATATAGATAGATAGATAGATAGATAGATAGAGGTGTGAAAAAGTGTTTGCCCCCTTCCTGATTTCTCATTTTTTGTATGTTTGTCACACTTAAATCTTTCAGATCAAACAAATTTAAATATTAGACAAAGATAACACAAGTAAACACAAAATGCACTTTTTAAATGAAGGTGTGTGGCGTAACATTATGTAGCTCACATATTCCTTGGCAGAGACCCAGACATGAGGGAACTTGGAGCTCGCAGTGTGTATTGACATCACGCCTCAAACGGACATTGAGTCTGGACCCCCTGCGGACTAGAGACGAAGTGAGAAGATCTGAGAGTGAACCTGAAGAGACTGTCTGACTCCTAGGATCAGACAGAGAAGCTGAGAGGACAATGGGAGGATTAGATATGAATGGAATGTGATTTGTGTCTGATGTAACAGTATAAAGGTATGTGGTTTAACTCAGCTCACCCTCTTCATTCCCTGACTGAGAGAGGAGCTGTAGGACTTGAGATGGAATAAACCAATACTGAAAGATCATTCAGTCTCTTCATTTCGAGTTTCCTACATTGGTGACCCACACCTGAGAAATATGGAAGGGCTAAACTCCATTAGACTCCCCGAGTTCTGGCAAGAGGACCCGCACTCATGGTTCCAACACGTGGACTCACGGTTCCTGCTTAACGGGGTATCGGAGGATGACGTTAAGTTCCACAATGTCATCGCAAGACTCGACAGCCGCACAGCCCGGTGTGTGCGGAGCCTGGTGCAGCAGCCGCCCGCTGCTGACAAATACGACGCCCTGAAAGCCGCCCTCATTCAGAGCTTTGTGCCATCAGCCGAGGTGAGGGCCAGAACACTCCTGGACTTGCGCGACAGAGGAGGACGCAGGCCGACCGTCCTCATGGAGGACATGCTGCAGATGATCGGGGCAGACAATGATGCATTTTTATTTAAGCACATCTTTTTGAGGACCCTTCCAGCACACATGAGAGGCTCCCCTGTCCAGCATGAGGTGTGTGGACCAGCAGGACTTCCGCGCGCTGGCTTTGGAAGCGGAGCGGCTCCTGGACGCATGCAGCGAGCAGGAGACGGCAGCGGCAGCAGCAGACCTCGGCGCAGCAGCCCAGGGCGACGGAGAACCGGTGGCAGCAGAGCCGACCCCAGCGACAACAGTGGCAGCGCGGTCCCGGAGCAGAGGAGAGGACGAGATGTGCTTCTACCATCGACGATTCGCGCACAAGGCTCACAAATGCGTCCCGCCATGCAACTTCAGGAAGCAGGGAAAGGCAAGAGCCGGAGGTCGTTAGCAGCTTCGACCCTCGGCGAACGGAATAAGCTGCTCTACCTGACGGACGCAAGCTCCGGACGGCAATTCCTCGTTGACACCGGAGCACAGAGGAGTTTCATCACCGCAACCTACGCAGACCGGGGGGCCGGTCCCCGCGGAGATGGAGCAACAGCCGCAAACGGCTCGTTGATCAAGACGTCTGGCGAAAGAACTCTGCGCCTGTCCTTGCACGGCCGCAGCTATGAATGGACCTTCATAGTAGCGGCGGTGAGTTTCAACATGTTGGGCGCCGACTTTTTGTGCTCACATGGCTTGTTGGTAGATCTGGCTAATAGACGCTTGGTTAATGCACTCTCTTTTTGTTCTATTCCCTGTGCAGCGCGAGTGTCCCCGCCGTCAGTACAGGCCAACACCGCCGCAGCAGGAGATAAGTTCCACACTCTCCTAAACCAGTTCCCAGCACTCACAGTTCCCACGTTTTCAGCTAAGGTGGCGAAGCACGGGGTGGAGCACTTTATAACCACAAGTGGCCCACCGGTTTTTGCGAAGGCTCGGCGCTTGGATGCAGCTAAGCTCTCTATTGCGTGTGAGGAGTTCACCAACCTGGAAAGGTTGGGCATAATTCGCTGCTCGAAGTCCGCTTGGGCTTCCCCCCTCCACATGGTCCCTAAGGCGGACGGCTTGTGGAGACCGTGCGGCGATTATCGCAGGTTAAACAATGCCACAGCACAGGACCGCTACCCAATTCCGCATATCCAAGATTTTTCGGTGCATTTGGCCAAGGCGCGAATTTTTTCTATAATAGACCTGGCCTGCGGTTATCATCAGGTCCCGGTCCGACCAGAGGACATTCCCAAGACAGCGGTAATAACCCCTTTCGGGCTTTTTGAATTTTTACGCATGCCTTTTGGCCTTAAAGGCGCCGTGCAAACCTTCCAACGCATGATGGATGCCGTTTTGCGCGACCTCCCTTTTGTTTTTGTCTACTTAGATGATATTTTAGTTGCCAGCGCCTCTGAGGAGGAACACGAAAGTCACCTCAGAACTGTTTTTCAGAGGTTGGGAGCACACAGGTTGATAATCAACCCAGCCAAGTGCCATTTCGGCGCAGCACAGATCGATTTTTTAGGGCACCACGTCTCCCCAGAGGGTGCAGTTCCGCTGCCCTCCAAAGTACGCGCAGTGGCTGAGTTTCCCCAGCCATAAACGGTAAAAGCGTTGCAGGAATTTTTAGGTATGGTGAACTTTTACAACCGTTTCATACCTCACGCGGTGCAGCTCATGCAACCGTTGTATGTCGCGCTAAAAAAACAAAAGCCCTCCAATGCGATTGAGTGGTCCCCGGAGCGGGAGCGCACATTCACTGAGGTTAAGGAAGCACTAGCGAACGCAGCACTGCTGGCTCACCCAGACCCAGCAGCCCGAATAGCGCTAACCACAGACGCGTCAGATGTGGCCGTAGGAGCCGTGGTAGAACAGCAAGTTGCCGGGGCTTGGCAACCACTCGCTTTTTTTAGCAGGTCCCTACGCGATGCTGAGCGAAAATATAGCGCGTTTGACAGGGAACTGCTAGCGCTCCACCTGGCCATTCGCCATTTCCAGTTCTGGTTGGAAGGGCGGCGTTTCACTGCGTTTGTCGACCACAAACCGTTAACCTTTGCAATGTCCAAAGTTTCTGTACCATGGTCAGGCCGACAGCAGAGGCAGCTGGCCGCAATTTCGGAATTCACCACCGATATACAGCACGTAGCCGGTAAATTTAATGTGGTGGCAGACTGCCTCTCGTGAGCGGTAACAGCGCCTGTCCGCGCGGATGGGGGCTGTAGCGCCGCAGACGCGGAGCGCGGTAACAGCGCGGACGCGCACGCGGCTCCGGTGCACGTAGGGATAGATTACGCGGCCATGGCAGCAGAGCAGGGCGAGGACACAGACGTGCGCGTGCTCCTGTCTGGACCAACAGGGTTAAGGCTAGAGAACGTAAGTTTACAAACCGGTTCACCCCCGCTTATTTGCAATGTAGCCACCGGGCGACCTCGCCCAGTGTTACCGGCCACGTGGCGCCGTCGTGTTTTTGACGCGGTGCACTCCCTAGCACACCCGGGAGTACGCGCTTTGGTGAAAATGGTAGCAGAGAAGTTTGTTTGGCCGAGCCTGCGCAAGCATGTGAAGGAGTGGGCGAGAGCCTGCATGTCCTGCCAGCGGGCCAAAGTTCACAGACACACAAAAGCCCCTTTAGAACCTTTCCACATCCCGGCTAAGAGGTTTGATCATGTGCACGTAGATCTAGTGGGGCCCCTGCCACCCTCGCAGGGGTTCACACATCTCCTGACAATGGTGGACCGGACCACGCGTTGGCCGGAAGTGGTCCCATTGCAGTCTACCACAGCAGCAGAGGTAACTCGCGTTTTTTTAACAGCCTGGGTAGCGCGGTTCGGAGTCCCATCGGACATTACATCCGATAGGGGTCCGCAGTTCGTTTCAGAGCTATGGTCAGCCATGGCGAGCGGCTTAGGGGCAACAGCCCATCGCACCACCGCTTATCACCCACAGGCCAACGGTTTATGCGAGCGTTTTCACAGGTCATTGAAGGCAGCCCTCAGAGCGTCGCTCACGGATACAAATTGGGTAAACAGACTACCATGGGTTTTATTGGGGTTGCGTTCGGCACCCAAGGAGGATTTAGATGCCTCACCTGCGGAATTAGTGTTTACTCAACCTCTCAGGCTGCCAGGAGAATTCCTGCCAGCCCATGCAGCACCCGAGCCCCCCCCGGTGCGGGGACCTCTACGCGGCACGGAGGCAAAAATGCTCCCGGGCCCCGCTCATCACACTTTTCCGCGGGTTTTTGTTCCCAAGGCTTTGCAAAACGCAGAGTTTGTTTTTGTCAGGCACGATGCCCAGCGTCACAGCCTCCGCCCACCTTACGATGGTCCATTCCGAGTGCTGGAAACCGGGGAGATATATTTTGTACTGGACTTGGGGGGCAGGAAAGAGACAATCAGTGTTGACAGATTAAAGCCTGCTTTTGTGTTACGTGACGAACCTGTACGGCCGGCGGGGGCGCCTCGACGCGGCAGGCCTCCCAAGGGACAGCCCCTAGTTCCCCAGCAGGGGGCAAATAACCCTTCTCCCCCTCATTCCACAGGCGCACAGCAGGATGGCACAACACAGGCTGCGAAGCCTGCGTTCAGCAGATTCGGGAGGAGATTGAAGCCTAAGCAACGGGCAGAGTGATGTGTATTTTGATCAACCCGTGTAAATTGTGCTGTAGATCCTGCAAGGGGGGGGGTGATGTAAGGGTGTAATGTGTATGACTGCCCATTATGGACATGAAGTCGGTGTGTGTGTCCATTCTTGACATAGTGTGTATGACTGTCCATTATTTACTTAAGGTTGGTGTATGTCCGTTCTTGGGCGTTTCGGGGGGAGTGATGTGGCGTAACATTATGTAGCTCACATATTCCTTGGCAGAGACCCAGACATGAGGGAACTTGGAGCTCGCAGTGTGTATTGACATCATACCTCAAACGGACATTGAGTCTGGACCCCCTGCGGACTAGAGATGAAGTGAGAAGATCTGAGAGTGAACCTGAAGAGACTGTCTGACTCCTAGGGTCAGACAGAGAAGCCAAGAGGACAATGGGAGGATTAGATATGAATGGAATGTGATTTGTGTCTGATGTAACAGTATAAAGGTATGTGGTTTAACTCAGCTCACCCTCTTCATTCCCTGACTGAGAGAGGAGCTGTAGGACTTGAGATGGAATAAACCAATACTGAAAGATCATTCAGTCTCTTCATTTCGAGTTTCCTACAGGTGTTTATTATTAAGGGGAAAAATCCAAACCTGCATGGTTCTGTGTGAAAAAGTGATTGCCCCCTAAACATAATAACTGATTGGGCCACCCTTAGCGGCAACAGCTGCAATCAGGCATTTGTGATAACTGGCAATGAGTCTTTTACAGCTCTGTGGAGGAATTTTGGCCCATTCATCTTTGCAGAATTGTTGTAATTCAGCCACATTGGAGGGTTTTTGAGCATGAATCCCCTTTTTAAGGTTATGCCACAGCATCTCAATTGGATTCAGGTCAGGGCTTTGACTGGGCCACTCCAAAGTCTGCATTTTGTTTTTCTTAAGCCATTCAGGGGTCGACTTGCTGATGTGTTTTGGATCATTGTCCTGCTGCAGAACCCAAATGCGCTTCAGTTTGAGGTCAGATGGCCGGACATTCTCCTTCAGGATTTTTTGGTAGACAGAATTCATGGTTCCATCTACCACAGCAAGTCTTCCAGGTCCTGAAACAGCAAAACAGCCCCATACCATCACACTACCACCACCATATTTTACTGTTGGTATGATGTTCCTTTTCTGAAATGCTATGTTACTTTTACGCCGGATGTAATGGGACACACACCTTCCACAAAGTTCAACTTTTGTCTCGTCAGTCCACAGAGTATTTTCCCAAAAGTCTTGGGGGTCATCAAGATGTTTTCTGGCAAAACTGAGACAATGAGACAAGCCTTTATGTTCTTTTTACTCAGCAGTAGTTTTCGTCTTGGAGCTCTGCCATGCAGGCCATTTTTGCCCAATCTCTTTCATATGATGGAGTTATGAACAATGACCTTAACTGAGGCAAGTGAGGCCTGCAGTTCTTTGGATGTGGTTGTGGGGTGTTTTGTGACCTCTTGGATGAGTCGTCACTGCGCTCTTGAGGTAATTTTGGTGAGTCGGCCATTCCTGGGAAGGTTCACCACTGTGGTACAAATGTTTAGATAGGATTAGGATATTAAATACTTTTTACACAAATGTGCTTTTGCTGTATGAAGCCTCTCGCACTGCTCCTCGCTGAACATAAAAGATGTTGGTTAGCGATGCACACACACACCACTTATCGCTTAGCAAACAAAGGGCTGCTTTTGCTCACACATAGAAGGGGGGAGGTGAACTTGTGTTCAGGGTTGCGACTAGAAATAATGAAGTCAGTGTTCCTGAAGAAGAGAGCCATTGTTCAGCAGGATGCACCTGGCCAGGCAACCTTGCGAGGGAGAGGACAACTGATGAAGTCAGCATTCCTGAAGAAGGGAGCTATTGTTAGGGCCTGGGGAATGCCCCAGACCAGAAGAGATATGTTGTGGAGAGTTGTGAAGGACAAGACTGAGTGTATTCCTCAGGTTCAGCTTTATTCACAATGACATTCTCCAACATTCAAAAGCAGAAAAAGAGGATGAATCTTCTCACATCTGTCCTTTTATACCAGGACATCAAACATACAATCACATGGTGCTTAATCAAACATACAGTTACATGGTACTTCATCCCAGTCACAATGTAACTTCCCCGATCTTAACACCATCCACCTCTGAGTCTCTGGTGGTCAGGAAATCTCTCAAGGCCATCTCCTTGAAACAAAAGGCCAGATCTCACACCCTCCCGTTACCTCTGGAAGGCTCAGTCCCTTTGTTCCCCTGAGACGTGAAGTATACAATAAGCATACAGTGATATATCTGTGGAGCATCTGAAACCAACATATGTGCATATATATGTGCCACATGACCCCCCCAAACGTCTAAGATGGAACAAATGTAATACAGTTTGCAAGTCATGGTCACATTATTACACATCAGTCCAAATGTTGCTTGGGCCTCAGTTGCCTTCCATATCTGCTGTAAGCGGGCTTTACCACCCCTGTGGCGTCTTCCCGCTGTGGAGCTGCTGTTTGAGGATTAGAACTGTTAGTCAGTCTTTGTGGGTGTTCTGGGGAATGCTCTCTAGGGGGTCTGCCACGCCAAGGAGCCCTCGCCAACTGCACCACTTCGTCAGCCAGCACAAAAGCGGGTTTGAGCCTGTTTATACAAATCATTTCTTTCCTGCCCCCCAAATCTAGCAAAAAATGCTTGTCCCCTGTTTCCAGCACTCTGTATGGTCCGTCATAAGGTGGGCATAAGGGTGGGCGGTGTGCATCATGTCTGACAAAAACAAACTCCACATTTTTTAAAGCTTTAGGCACAAAAACGTGCGGGAAGCTGTGATGAACTGGGCCAGGAAGCGTGCTCGCTCCTGTGTCACTCTGCAACTGCTGAGCGGGGGGGGGGGCACTCTGGCGCAGGATTATCCGGGAGAAACTCCCCGGGCAGCCTGAGCGGCTGCGCAAAAACCAACTCAGCTGGGGAGGCTTTTAAATCCTCTTTAGGTGCAGAACGCAACCCCAATAAAACCCATGGTAGCCTGTCCACCCAATTTGCATCCGTAAGCGACGCTCTGAGGGCTGCTTTCAATGACCTATGGAAACGTTCGCATAAACCATTAGCCTGTGGGTTGTACGCGGTAGTGCGGTGGATCGTTACCCCCAGGCTGCGGGCCATCGCTGACCAGAGCTCGGAAACAAATTGAGGACCTCCGTCAGACGTAATGTCCGACGGAACTCCGAAACGCGCTACCCATGCTGTTAGAAACGCGCGCGCCACCTCCTCGGCTGTGGTTGATGCCAGCGGGACCACTTCTGGCCAACGCGTGGTGCGGTCCACCATTGTCAAAAGGTGTGTGCACCCCAGTGATGGCGGGAGGGGGCCTACGAGGTCAACATGCACGTGATCGAATTGCTTAGCCGGGATGTGAAAAGGCTCCAAGGGAGCTCTAGTGTGTTTGTGTATTTTGGCTCGCTGACAAGCCACGCAGGCTGTTGCCCACTCCTTGACTTGCTTGCGCAGGCACGGCCATACAAATTTCTCTCCTACCATTTTGACCAACGCGCGCACCCCCGGGTGCGCCAGAGAATGAATCGAGTCAAAAACGCGGCGGCGCCACATGGTCGGCACCACTGGGCGCGGTCGTCCCGTGGAGACATCGCAGATTGGGGGGGGCATACCATCTTGTAGCACCCTGTTCTCCAGCCTTAACCCTGTTGGTCCAGACTGGAGCGCGCACACGTCTGCATCGGTAACTTGATCCGCGGCCATGGCTGCATAATCTATCCCTACGCGGACTGGGGCCGCGCGCACTTCCGCGTTGCTAACCTGGTCCGCAGCCATGGCTGCAAAATCTACCTCTGCGCGGGCTGGAGCCGCCACGGTGCGCGAGAGGCAGTCCCCCACTACATTAAGTTTGCCCGCTACATGCTGGATATCGGTAGTAAACTCCGAGATGGCGGCCAGCTGTCTCTGCTGCCGGCCCGACCACGGTTCTGTAATCTTGGCCATCGCGAAAGTCAGCGGCTTGTGATCCACGAATGCGGTGAAACTGCGTCCTTCCAGCCAAAACTGGAGATGGCGAATGGCCAAGTGGAGAGCTAACAACTCCATGTCGAATGCGCTGTATTTTCGTTCACTATCGCGCAAGGTCCTGCTGAAAAAGGCGAGCGGTTGCCAAGCTCCTGCTACATACTGTTCCACGACCGCTCCTATGGCCACGTCTGACGTGTCAGTAGTGAGCGCTATGCGGGCCATTGGGTCTGGATGTGCCAACAACGCAGCGTTTGCCAGGGCTATTTTGACTTCAGCGAATGCGCGCTCCCGCTCCGGAGACCATTCGAATTTGTTTGTGGGTTTTTGTTTTTTTAGTGCAGCATACAATGGTTGCATGAGCTGCGCTGCGTGAAGGAGGAAACGGTTATAAAAATTCACCATTCCCAAAAACTCCTGTAACGCTTTGACCGTTTGTGGTTGGGGAAAATTTGTTATTGCGCGCACTTTGTCGGGCAGAGGAACCGCTCCTTCTGGAGAGACGCGATGCCCCAAAAAATCAATCTGTGCCACCCCGAACTGACACTTCGCTGGGTTGATTATTAACCCGTGCTCTGCCAACCTCCGGAAAACTGCTGTGAGGTGGTTTTCATGTTTGTCTTCGGACGCGCTGGCTACCAATATGTCATCCAAGTAAACGAACACGAAGGGGAGGTCGCGCAGAACCGCATCCATCATGCGTTGGAACGTCTGCGCTGTGCCTTTAAGCCCAAACGGCATGCGCAAAAACTCAAAAAGCCCGAAAGGAGTTATTACCGCTGTTTTAGGTATGTCCTCAGCACGCACTGGAACCTGGTGGTAACCGCGTACCAAATCTATTTTAGAAAAAATGCATGCCCCCGCCAAATGCACCGAAAAATCTTGGATGTGCGGGATCGGATAGCGGTCGTGCGCTGTAGCATTATTCAACCTGCAGAAATCACCGCAAGGTTGCCACGAGCCATCAGCCTTTGGGACCATATGGAGCGGCGAAGCCCAGGGGCTCTTCGATCTCCTGATGATGCCTAGTCTTTCCAGGTTGGCGAACTCCTCGCGTGCTATGGTCAGTTTAGCTGAGTCCAAGCGCCGAGCTTTTGCAAAAACGGGTGGGCCGGTGGTAGTAATAAAATGTTCCACCCCATGTTTAGCCACTGTCGCTGAAAACGTTGGGACCGTGAGTGCTGGGAACTGAGTGAGGAGTGTGTGAAACTTACCACCCGCGGCTGTGACGTTGGCATGTGCAGTTGGCGGGGCCACTCGAGCTGTGCAGGGAATAGAATAAAAGGAGAGTGCATTAACCAGGCATCTGTTAGCAAGATCAACCAATAAACCATGTGAGCACAAAAAATCAGCCCCTAACATGTTGAAATTGACTGCCGCTACAACAAAAGTCCACTCGAATGTACGGCCCTGCAAAGACAGAAGCAGAGTCCTCTCACCGAAGGTCTTAATCGCCGAGCCATTCGCTGCTGTCACCCGGGGACCACTGGAAGGCGCCAGCCGGTCCGCGTAGGAAGGCGTGATGAAGCTCAGCTGGGAGCCTGTGTCCACGAGGAATTGCCTCCCCGAGCGTGCGTCCTTCAGGTAGAGCAGCTTGTTCTCTTCTCCGAGGGCCGCGGCTGCTACCGACCCCCGGCCTTGGCGTTTCCCGAGCGCTTGAAGTGGCACGGTGGGATGCACTTGCGTGCCCTCTCTGGGAAACGGCGATGGTAGAAGCAAAGGACGTCGTCCGCTCCGTGTCGCCTGGCCCTTGCTGCTGCCGTCGTCGGTGAGTCTGGTGTTGCAGCCTCTGGCCCCATGCCGTCTCCGGACGTCGCGCCTAGCTCTGCTGCTGCGGCCGAAGCTGCGCTCCGTTTGTGGGCGTCGACGAGTCGCTGCACCTCCTGGCTCAGCTCGTGGTAGTCTCGTCGGGCCAACAGCGGTGAATCGGCCAGGGTCACTCTCACCGCTGACGGTAGGGTCCTGAGGAAAAGGTGGGTAAAGATAAAGCTGTCATCATCGGAGTCTCTCAACCTCAGCATCTTCCCCATCAGGTCTGCGGGTCTGTCGTTCTCAAACTCCGTCAACGCCAGGAGCCTCTCTGCTCGCTGTTGCACCGAGGGGGTGAAGTGGCTGATAAGCGCAGCCTTCAATGTGCCGTACTTGTCGCTGTCCGGTGGGTGGTTGACCAGGCTCTCCACCCTTTGTACTGTGTGGTTGTCCAGCTTCGCCACCACATGGTAGAATTTTGTGTCGTCTCTCAAAATTCTCCGGAGGTTGAACTGCGCCTCGACCGCGCTAAACCAGGAGCGCGGACTGTTCTGCCAGAAGTCCGGCAGCTGGAACGTGGCGGCATTTGTCAGGCTGGCTTCTGACGAGTCCGGCTCAGGAGAATTACTTCTGCTCATGCTTCGTCGTAAGGTCACCAGTGTGGAGAGTTGTGAAGGACGAGACTGAGTGTATTCCTCAGGTAGAGCTTTATTCACAATGACATTCTCCAACATTCAAAAGCAGAAAAAGATGATGAATCTTCTCACATCTGTCCTTTTATACCAGGACATCAAACATACAATCACATGGTGCTTAATCAAACTATACAGTCACATGGTACTTAATCCCAGTCACAATGTAACTTCCCCCGATCTTAACACCATCCACCTCCTAGTCTCCAGTGGTCAGGAAATCTCTCAAGGCCATCTCCTTGAAACAAAAGGCCAGATCTCACACCCTCCCGTTACCTATGGAAGGCTCAGTCCCTTTGTTCCCCTGAGACGTGAAGTATACAATAAGCATACAGTGATATATCTGTGGAGCATCTGAAACCAACATATGTGCATATATGTGTTCCACAATGTACTTGAATCTATTGTTTTTCGGGGCTATCGGCAAGTTGAGCTGAGACAGTCTCACAGCTGTGATATTCACTGCATGCTTCAAAAAATAAACAGATAAGTGAGAAATAGAACTTCTCATGTGATATTTGATCCTCTGGTGTATTTTAAAAAATGGTTTTGTGCCAACTGTCCAATTCTTGAACACACTTTTACAGAGAGAAGGAAAAAGAGGTTCTACAACCTGGTGACTGCCGACGTGGTCAGTTGGCAGGCATCAGAGGTGACCGGATGAAAAGCTTTTTATCTGTCTATTGCAGACAAGTCTGGGCCAGCCCATATTAACAAAGTGAACAGGGAACCTTTTTAAACAAATCTCTGTAGGTTTGCCTGCAATATTCAGTGAAATTAAGTCTTTTTGTCATAATTATAATTTTACAGAAATTAAGAATTTGGTAATTATAATTTTTAACAGAAATTTGAGATTTTAATGCCATTTTTTGAAAAATCAAGAACATGCAGAGAATACATATTTTAATCATTTACATTTTAAGATAATATGAATGAATTGTTTGGTTATTAATACATTTTTAGGGCCAGATTAATAAGCTGCCTTTTATAGAGAATAAAAAGTATTGATACTGAATAATATATGAATGGAAATAATGGGCAGTTAAGGAATTTATGACATAACATGAGAATCTTAAGTAAAATCAAATAGTGAGTGAATTATGGCATTATAAGAAATCCGGCACAATACAAGAAACTTAAGTACCACCAAATAGTGGGTAATTGTGTTTGGTCAGTTTGATAAAATCAGTCGGACTGATCTCCATAAAAAAAAAAAAACTATCAGTAGTAAATAGGTAAATAGCCCCTGTTGTGGAGTTAGGCTGTTGAAAAGCCCACAGTAACGAGCTGCAACGGGAAAGATGCACAGTCACACAATTGTTTCTGTAGATATTGTGTATTCCATGCATGTTGACATTATCTCGTCTCTGTGAATATTGTGGGGATTAAATGTGTGGGTGGTTAACCTCTTATATCCCATTTTAAGACATGAAGAGTGGTGTAGGGTGAAGGGGTTAGCCCTGATCCCAAATCCTCATTTCTGGTTGTCTGGAATAAGAGGCAGTGCAATTGTGAGGGTTGGAATAAAGGTAAAAAAAAGCCCCCCGAGAAATGTAATTTTTTTTTTTTTTTGGTCCACCAGAAACAAAAGATCCTGTTTCCACTATAATTCTGAGCTGACCACACCCGCTTGGCATTAATGGGATCTGAATAGAAGCCTGATGTGGTCAGAATTGTAGAAAGGTATTCTGGAATCTGGAGTTTGGACCCCAGGGCTGTAAACATATGCTAACTTTTGCTCCCCATAGTTTGTACAGGGTGCCTCATAACTATGGCATTGTCAAAACCATTTTTTACTGTGAAGGAGATATGTGAGAAAACAGAAGGTGATTGAGAGGCAGACAGATGTGTCTGTCAGAAAAAGGGAGGTGAGGAAGTTTCACCAGCGGGTCGAGGACATGCAGTCAGGGATTTTTTCCAGGGTCAGAAAAAAACCATGCCTCAGTCAACCAAACTGGTAGAAATTCAGCAGATAATCATACAAAGTCATCTTACTGCAGAGGAAAATTATGTTAAGGCAGGAAATCCTAAATTTGGAAAAATTAAAAATAGATTGCAGGAAACAGAGAAGAAAAAGACCAGGGTTATGTATTTCATCCCTAAAATAGTAGCTGCATTTAAGGAAGGTCAGGTACTGATAGTTGATTCTGGGAAGGTGATCTTACAGCTATTTAGGCAAAAGGAGGACAATGAGAAACCACCTCGTTATGAGGATGTTGCCTCATCTCCTCCAACAGCCCCTCCAGCTTCTTGTGTGTCACAGTCAAGTCCATATGCAGAATGTATGAGCCTCCTGTCAAAGCAGATGCCTCTCACCGCATATGCTCAAGAAAACCATGATCTGGTAAATGCAGTAACAGGAGTGCTTCACATGAGGCCAATGCTGACCGTAGTGGACAGTGAAAAGGCTGCAGACACAGTACATCAGGTTATTAATCACCTAACACCTGCAGAGCCATCAGGCCAACATAATCACCTTTATGACAGGCAGGAGGTAGAGGAGGTGGAGACCCCAAACAAATCAGGAGTAGTTACCACCTCCACTCCTACAACAAGCTAAAAAGCAGATGGAGGCACTGTTGATGCCTATTCACATGAGTTTAATGAACACTTGAGCCAGACTTTAACTAGGTTAGGAAACATGTCAAGCACTGGTGAAGGAGCCACCCCTAGGAAAATAACTGATTACACAGATAGAAAAAAGCACCTACAGACACATCAAAACAGTGGACATATGATGATTATGGTTCGACAATTGCAAATCTGACCAACAAAAGCACCACAGCGCATGCGTTTACAAGTAGGTGTCATACCTAAGGTAGATTATAGGAACATGCCCATGATAGCTACTGAAACTGGGGCAGTGCAATATTCAGAATGGTCCTTTAAGGACTTTAAAGGCATTTGTGACACATTGCCTCCACTGATCTCAGGAGCATCCCCGTGGATCAGAGCCATGCAGAAGGCCACAGTTGGTTGCCGTTTGTGTTTAGCAGATATCAGGAGAATAGTAGCCACACACACCTCAGCCTCTATGCTCAAACATATAGAGGAAGAGGCTGGCACAACAAATGAGCCTGATGAGGCTCCATTTAGACAACATAGTGATAACATTTTTGCAGTAATGAGAGGAATGTTCCCTGTAGATCTCACTAGAACAGTCACATTGTCTGTCAATGTGTCACGGCCAAAGATCATAGGACCGCCTATGATGTTCCTATGATGTCTGCATGATGTCCTATGATGTTCCTATGTATAATGACTCCTTTCGTGTGAAATGTCCAATGGTGATCCTATGTAACAAAGGGAGGCATTACTCACGATTATAGGACTTGCTATGACAGCATCAAAGATCAAACGCAGTAGGTTTGGATTTTTTTTTTACCCTTAATAATAAACACCTTCAATTAAAAACTGAATTTTGTGTTTACTTGTGTTATCTTTGTCTAATATTTAAATTTGTTTGATGATCTGAAACATTTAAGTGTGACAAACATACAAAAAAAGAGAAATCAGGAAGGGGGCAAACACTTTTTCACACCACTGTAGGACTCGCTATGACACCACCAAAGATCAAAGGCAGGCATCATTGAACGAGTGCTGACGTGCTTGCTTGCACCCTTGCTTACACCTGCTTTCTCGGGCATACAGAAATACATTCTTATGCTTGGTTTCTATGGGCATGCCCAGGTATGCACGGACATGCACAGGTATGCACTAGTTCCTATGAAAAAAGGTGAGAAAGCAGGAGCCTATGTGGACAGGTGTTTGGCACTTTGGACTGACATGACTGGAGAAAATCCACGCAATAATGCAACTACACAGGTGGTATTCCACAATGTTGTTTAGACATCAGTCCCACAACCTGATAGAGCCACTCTGGAAGCAGTTGTGGGTTTAAACACCCGCCCCTGGGCAGAATAGCTGTCCCATATGCATCATTATGTGAGATAATACAACAAAAAACAAGATGAAAAAGAGACAGAAACTGCAGATCTGTCTAACCAGCAGGTAAAAGCCCAGCTAAAAGCAGCTAGGGATGTGACAAATAAGGATAAAAAACAAAAGAATGCTGTACAGGCTCCGACCATTACAGTGACAACCTCTCAGACCATTATTGGTCCCGTCCCTGCTGAACCCTTTGTGTTGGTACCCCAACAATGGTATCCACACCCACCACAAAGAGGGCATGGAAGAGGTGCATACAGGGGAGGCATGAGACCATCAGGCCCATCCAGTGACATGTGTCTGCGGTGTGGAAAAAGAGGCCATTGGGCTCGTGGTTGTAGAGCTCCATCTACTGGCAGAGGAACTGTCTGGACAAACTATGCACCCACCCCACCTCCAGGACCCAGGGTGTGGCCAGATCAGACACAGCTGCCTCAGCAATCACACATGGCTCCCAATCACAGCATGATGCCTAGTCAACAATGACCAGAGAGCCGCACAGAAGAGAGAGCACTTTCTGATCCAATGCTATCCCTCATGGTGGGAGACAAGACTTATGAAGTTATGGTGGACATAGGGGCTCGCTTTTCATCAATATCAACTTCCCTACCCCTGTCCACTATTTATACATCAGTGGTTGGCATCTCTGGGACCCCAAAACGTCTCCTTTCTCAGTACCACTGAAATGTTCACTGGCTGGAGCATTTTGTCCACTCTTTTCTGTATTCTCCAGACTGCCCAGTAAATCTTCTGGGAAGAGATGTGCTTTTGAAAGTGAGGGCACACATCTATTTTGCTCCCACTGAGACTGTTGTGTGTGTACCAGATGGGACTATGCTCCAGTGCACATCAGATTTGTCTACTTCCCTAAATACTCCACAGCTGCAAATACAGTAAGCAGACACAGATGAAGATCAAACCTCTTTTGCAACTGTGTGGTGGCTGCAGCTGAATAATGTGAGCCCTGACAAAAATCAACTGGTGGACACATATATATATATATATATATATATATATATATATATATATATATACACTGTATATACTGTATATATATATATATATATATATATATGGGTCCACAAGGAATCACTGCTGCAGTTTATCTGGACAAAGACTTGTTGCCTCTGTATGTCCTCTCGGACACTGCTGCACCCCATGTCATGCTGGGGGTGTCCGCAGGGGAGGAGGCAAGGGCACTGGGACCAATGGTGAAAAACTGTCTTAGGATGACTGACTGGGTTGTCACACAGTGTAGAGACCTACATTATTCACCATCTGCTGATTGCTATCGCATCTCATGCAATGTCATTATTCAGGCCACTCCACAAACATTGCACCTAGACCGAACACATGGCAGAGAAAACACTGACCATCCAGATTCTGGTGCACTTTTGGATACTCTGTCCCCCACTCTGTGGTCAGACGTTTCTGCAGACGTTGGTCTGATTACCTGTTCACCAGTCAAAATCTCACTGAAAGCAAATGCTCAGCCAATATGGAGAGCACAGTATCCTCTCACAAAAGAGAAGGAGACAGGAATAGCAGGAACAATACAGGGTCTTCTCCAAGCAGGGCTTCTAGTGCCAACACAGTCCCCATGGAACTCATCAATTCTTCCTGTAGAGAAGCCTGGCAAAATGGACTACAGGATGGTCCATGACCTGAGATGAGTGAACTCAGTCGTCTCTCCTACGAACTACACTGTTCGAAATCCTTATCTGCTCCTGATAGCATTACACCACAGCACAATTTTTTTATTTATTTATTTTTTTTTACTGTGGCGGACATTTCTAATGCTTTTTTCAGCATTCCATTACATGCAGATAGCAGGCCCCTTTTTGCATTCACCTATCAGTGTCAGCAATACACACACAGCAGGCTACCACAAGGATTTGTTGACTCACCAGCCATTTTTAATCACACACTGCAACAACATTTGCAGGACTTATTCCTGCCCCCTGGTACATTGTTGTTGCAGTATGTTGATGATCTGCTATTAGCAGGCCCTACTGCTGCCCCTGTACTTTCAACCACAGAGATCCTCTTGAAACATCTTTACCAGAAAGGCTACAAACTAAGTTGGAAAAAAGGTACAGTGTTGTCGCCCCAGAGTTCAATATTTGGGCAGGTTAATCACATCTGGTGACTCTGCGGTGTCTCCATCACAAAGGTCATCAATTCTCTCACACCCACAAACCACACACTGTGAGGGAAATGATGTCATTTTTGGGTCTTACTGGATACAGCAGAGATTTTGTCCCAAATTACACTGCGCTCATTCAACCCCTGCGCGATCTTCTTAAAGAAGCAGGACACAAAAATCTCACATCACCATTGCAATGGACTAATTCAGCCGAGGGTGCATTCATTGAACTAAAACAACTGATGTCACATGCGTGTTCACTCAAACCACCTGATTACGCTTCCCCATTTCACTTGGACATTTCTGAACAGCAAGGAATTGTAAATGCTGTGCTGTATCAGAAGGGGGAAGGTACAGGGTCATGGCCAGTTCTAATGTACTACAGTTCAACATTAGATAACATAGAAAAAGGACATTCACCGTGCACACGTCATATTGCCGTGATAGCCAGAGCATTGGAGAATACTTCTCACATTACCATGCAACACACTGTGATTGTGCACACAATGCACTGAGTAGCTTCATGTCTACAAAGTGTGTTGTTCACACTCTCAGCCAAAAGAACACAAAGGTTGAAAAGAATACTACAAGCAACAAATGTCATTTACACAAGTGAAGGCACAAACATGGCAGATGACATGCTCACAGGTGAACCTCATGACTGTTGTGCAATTGTGGAAACAGACATGAAAGCTGTTCCAAATCTTCAAGCAAATGAACTTGAACATCCAAATTTGAATCTTTTTTGTGATGGATGTTGCTACAGGAAAACAGATGGATCTTTGAGTGCTTCATTTGCAGTTGTAAAATATGTTGAAGAGACAGGTGCTTTTCAAACGGTAGAGGCAGGCATGGTAGACCAGCCTGCCTCTGCTCAAAAAACTGAAATTGTAGCCCTCACTAAAGCATGTCAATATGCAAAACAACAAGAGGCAAACCTATACACTGATTCAGCTTATGCTCACCAGGCTGCACGTATTGATTTGCCACACTGGAAAAGGAAAAGATTCCTCACTTACGCACCGATTAGACACCTAACTGAAATGGTTGAGCTGTTGGAGGCCATGGGTCAACCAAAGAGGGTAGCAATTTTGAAGTGCAAAGGACATCAAAAAGGAAATGCTGTTGTAGCCAAAGGAAATGAAGCTGCTGATTTGGCTGCTAAGCAAGCAGGTGGTTATGCTACCCAGGCAAGTATGATGGTACAGAAAGAAGATCAGAAGTACATGGAATTGGGTGAGGAGGAAATCAAACAGCTACAAGAGAAGGCAAGTCCTGAAGAAAAAAGTAGGTGAATAGAGAAAGGAGCAGAGAAGGATGAAGAAGGTTTGTGGAGATCAGTCGATGGAAGGCTAGTAGCCCCAGCTAAGGTGGTGTTGTTGCTATGCAGAGAAGCACACCTGAAAGGCCATGTCTCAAAAACAAAAAAAATACTGCTTTGACTGAAGCACATTGGTGGCATCCACATTTGGCTGAGGTTGTAGAACTAGTTGTTTCTGAATGTGAAGCATACCAGAAGTTCAATCCCAAATTCACATTAAAAGCTTCTATGGGAGCTTTTCCAGCCCCTGAAGGGCCATGGAAAGACATTATGATTGATTTTACAGACATGGGCCCAGAAAACAGATACAGAGGCTACAGATATCTGTTGGTCTGTGTGGACACATTTTCAATATGGATTGAGGCTAAAGCATGTAAAACAGAACATGCAAAGGAACTGATTAAATAGCTGACTGAGGAAGTGATTCCTAGGCATGGGTTTCCAAGAGTGATCAGATCAGACAATGGCAGACATTTTGCAAATAAACATTTGAAGGAAGTTGAATGTTCCTTAGGCTTAAGGCATAAGTTTGGTTCTGTGGTGCATCCATCCTCCCAAGGGCTAGTTGAAAGAGCAAATGGTACACTGAAAAGAATGCTAGCCAAACAATGCATGGGGACAGGCATGACATGGGTTGATGCATTGTCATTAGCGTTGATGGCACTGCGATCTACCCCCAACACGATGCTCTGCCTGATTCCTCATGAGCTGCTGACAGGGAGAAAGATGCCAGGACCATTTGCTGATTCACCTTTGACTCCTAGAAACAGTCAAGCTGTAAGGTTGTCACAGTACATTAAGAGTCTCAGAAAAATATCTGAAGCTCTCTCTCAACAGGTTCCAGATATCCTCATCAAGGACAGACAAGGAGACACTGGTCCATTGGAACCTGGTGACTGGGTGTGGCAAAAAGTAATGAGACCACATTGGGATTCAACTAAGTGGCAAGGACCTTTTAAAGTGATAAAAGCCACATCACATGCAGTACAGGTCTGGAAAAAAGGAAAGCTCAGTAATTGGATTCACGTGACTCATTGAGCCAGAGCAGCTGAGCCAAGCCGACCTTTATTGCAAACTGCCGAAGACACAGCAAACGTGGGCTAAAATGGTGTCTCCCACATTGCCTAATTGCTCCACTAGGGCAACTTTCTGCCTCTTGTTGCTCCTAGCATTGATCATATCTTTCCCAGTTATCTGGTGGAAAATTCTCCACCATGATGAGACTTATGCAGTTAAGTGTGGGGTATACACAGCATTTGGTGACAAAAGAGGTTCAAAACTTGAAACACGTACTCAGATTGGGAAACGTACTGTGGTGACCATTGATTTGTGTCATGTGATCAGATGTGGATCAGGCCCACAAACTTACTGGACAGATAAAGTTATTTTTGTATGTATACGCATAGGGGACATATGTCAAAAACACAAAGGGCTGTATTGGTCTACTGGGAAAGAAGAATATTCCCATGGCATCTATCCACAGGGGTGGAATGACTATTAAAATAAAATATCTTTGATTAGAGCACCAAGATATCACGGTGGACCCCTGAACCCATTGGTGTTGGTTGTGGAAAGCTTTGCCAAGAAACCTAGCCGCTTTGAAGATTTTATCTAACCCTAGGAGAACGTGGAAGTAATTACGTTGAAGCAGGTTATATCAAAGTAAGGTTTACAGACCTATCGAAAGATATAACCTCTGATAATGCCATGACTATACCAGATGTACCACCAAAGTCCTATTCGGGAAAAGAGGTTGTTACTTACTTGAATGTTGAAACCATGAGGGACAGAGTTGCATTAGAAACAGGTATACAGACCAAAATGAGTGGTTGGCATGGGTACAGTACTCTGTGAAGACAGTGGTCCAAGACCAGGTCGACTGTTACGCCTGTGCCGCAGCACGACCAAGTTTGACCACTGTTCCATTTCCCCTTGATCCTGTAAGTGATTATCGCAGTTTTGAATGCCTACTTCACTTATTTACCACAACTAATGTTGCTGAAAGGTGCAAATCATTGCATCGTCTACTTCCACCAACAACCAAAATGACACCTCCACCATTCCAACCATACAAAAGAAATTATACCTGTTTTCAAAGGATGACAGGCTCATTCTTGGTAGGCCACCTGACTTCCTGCCAAACCATTCAATCAGTAAGACAGGACCAAAACTCAGAGTTATTAAAAATGACCCAGCCCAGATCAGATATTTGGTTTTGGTGTGGGCAAATGAGGTTATGGCCAATTTTGCCAACAAATTGGAAAGGTACTTGCTCACCAGTACAGTTGGTTATGCCTTTCTCAATTTTTCCATTGAGGCCACTCGAACACCACACACACAGGCATAAGAGGGATGCTATAGGGTTAATGGAAGACACTTTCGGAGGAGTAAGACCATATGTGGATGCCACAGGCACAGTACGAGGTGTTCCAGCTGAGTTCAAAGGTCGAAATTACAAAGCTGCAGTTTTCACCCATCTTATCCCTTGGATAAGAGGTATGATAGAGGCCACTAAAACACAATCATGGGTCGAATATTTGTATTATACTGACAATAGTCATCTCCATCACAATGATTCTGGTAGTGGGCTGTTGCTGCATCCCATGTCTTAGAACATTGCTGGAAAGATGCATAACCACTACCCTTTCCAAAGAGCCAGCCCAAAGGATGATGGCTCATGTCCACTCACAAGTGGAGTCTAAGTCTCTCCTCCAGGACAATGACCATTGTGAATCTGGGAATGACAGTGAAAAAGGAGAGGCTATTGTTTGAAATGTTTATATTATGTCTTTATGCTATCCACTGTTCTACCCAGTGTACACACATCCAACACCACACACATGCATATAAATCTACATGAAAAGGGGGGTGCGCTGAAGGCACCCCCCTACGGTGGGCTATGCGCTAGTAACCTCTGGCCCCTTCTTATTTCTTGTGCTTTTTTACAGGTATCATCAAAATATTGTGCTATTTGCGGTCATGTAGTCAGAATAGATGTGAAGGTTTAAAGCTCTGTTGTATAGCAGGTCTTGAGGCCCGGATACAGCATACATGGACAGTAATATCTTCTGACTTGAAATGTTCTGCTTGCTCATTTATCATTTATCCATTTTGCTGTGTCTTAATTCATTGATAAAAGCTATGTTAAAGGTTGCCAGGCAGAGGGGCCGGCATGATTATTTTTCATGTAAATATGCATCAATGAATAAAAGAAATGCATAAATATGATTGCTTAATGACATATATCTGCCAACAGGTTTTTCGCTCGTGTCATAATCAATGAATCAAGCATATCCAGGGTCTGTGTGATGATGTGCCTGCTTTAAGATGTCGGCCCCATAAAATGGAGCCAAAAGAGAGATTCTGTGGTAGAAATGTTTAGATAGGATTAGGACAGTGGTGGGCAGTGAGGGCCATTCCACTGCAGGTTTTCTGTTCAACCCATTCTCTTCAGCAGGTGTTTGCTCTAATCAGCTTCAAGGATTGCTAATCAGTGAAAACACCTGCTGAAGAGACTGGGTGGAGTAGAAAACCTGCAGAGGAATGGCCCTCCATGGCACATGATTGCCCACCCCTGGATTAGGATATTAAATATTTTTTACACAAATGTGCTTTTGCTGTATGAAGTCTCTCGCACTGCTCCATGCTGAACATAAAAGATGTGGGTTAGCTATGCACAAACACGCCCCTTATCGCTTAGTAAACAAAGGGCTGCTTCTGCTCACACATAGAAGGGAGGAGGTGAACTTGTGTTCATGGTTACGACTAGAAATAATGAAGTCAGCGTTCCTGAAGAAGAGAGCCATTGTTCAGCAGGATGCATCTGGCCAGGCGACCTTGCGAGGGAGAAGACAACTGATGGAGTCAGCATTCCTGAAGAAGGGAGCTATTGTTGGGGCCTGGGGAATGCCCCAGACCAGAAGAGATATGAACTTGAATCTATTGTTTTTTGGGGCTGTCGGCAAGTTGAGCTGAGACAGTCTCACAGCTGTGATATTCACTGCATGCTTCAAAAAATAAACAGATAAGTGAGAAATAGAACTTCTCATGTGATATTTGATTCTCTGGCGTATTTTGGTTTTGTACTAACTGTCCAATTCTTGAACACACTTTTACAGAGAGAAGGAAAAAAAAAGTTTCTACATATCTCAGGTTTAGAGTTCAATCTCTAAAAGAAATTGTTCCACTTCTGAGAATAATTTTCATCTGCCACTCAGGTGTCTAAAAAAACAACAAGAAGAAGATTGAGATTAAAATCACTCACTTCTATTTGTTTGCCAGGATGATGGTGATCCTATTTTTTAGTTTAGCCCTCTACCTAGCAATCACACCTACTGTCACCCAGTCAGAACTGGGCAGAGCCAAGACAAAACGTCAACAATCCTTAGGTGGATTCTCAGTAACAGCCTCATCAATGGGGCCTCTTGTTAGCTTTAGCACGTCCACTGTTAACTTGGTCAACACCGCTACACTGAAACGCAAGGTAGTTGAACCACAAACCGTTACCAAAACTTTGCAAGATACTGTGTTGGTTTTGAATGCTTGCTCCGAAGCTTCAGTCAAACTCGACAAGGTCTTGAACTTGTTGTTCTTTGTGTTAAAGGTTGACCATGCTCACACACAGCTGGTGTCTGTTTCTTCCAGAGGTAGCTAGAAACATTCGCTTTTCAGGAAACACTTCAGCGATGAGCCTGTTTTCACCTCATCCTGCCCCTTTTTCAGTAGTCACAAATTTTACTCTTTGTTGCCATTCAAAGAACAATGATGTCATTCCATGTCCGCCCAGTTTTCCAGAATGAAGGTCTCAAACACCCTATGACTCAGACATCTGTGGAACCGTGGTTAATCCAACTAAACCAATCCACTTTGAACCGCCTTGAGTAATCTCAGTATCACTAAGCTGAAACATTTACCCCAAGTAAATGCCTCCAGATCAACGCGAGGAAAACTAAGGAGCTGGTGGTGGACTGCCGCAGGCAAGGACAACCCCTCACAGCACCAGTAAATATACAGGGAACAGACATCGAGATGGTGACATCCTATAAGTACCTGGGTGTTCATCTGAACAATAAACTAGACTGGTCACACAATACTGACGCACTCTACAAGAAGGGACAGCGCAGGCTGTTCCTGCTGAGGAGACTCAGGTCTTTTGGTGTACAAGGGGTGCTGCTGAAGACATTCTATGACACGGTGGTGGCATCAGCCATCACTTTTGGAGTGGTCTGCTGGGGCAGTGGCATTACTGCAGCCGATAGGAAGAGACTGAACAAACTGATCAAGAAAGCTAGCTCCGTCCTGGGGCAGCGCCTTGATCCGGTGGAGGAGATAGGAGAAAGAAGGATGGTGGCTAAACTGTCATCTCTGCTGGAGTCCGAGTTCCACCCTATGCAGGACATACTGAATGCACTGAGGAGCTCATTTAGCACCAGACTACATCATCCCAGGTGCACAACCGAGAGGTTTCGCAGGTCCTTCCTACCAGCGGCTGTCAGACTGTACAACCTAAGCAGGGCTGCTCACAGAGATAGCAAAAAGACGTAACAAACTAATAGTTTTTTGAATGCAAAAGATGCAATAGACTTACACAATGGTCCCCTCCGGCATACAACTAGGAAAATACCGGTCACTATGGAGGGTGAGAATATGTATGGGCACATAATCATACCATGTAGGATAACTAAGTAGACGGTTATGCTGTTTCATCCCATCTAGCAACAATGCTCTGCACTGTGTGTGTTTATATATTTACATATTTATTCCATCTAGCTACAATGCTCCGCACTGGGTGTGTTTATATTTATATATCTATATATTTATTCCATCTAGCTACAATGCTCCGCACTGTGTGTTTATATATCTTACATATTATTCCATCTAGCTACATTGCGCCGCACTGTGTGTGTTTATATATTTACATATTTATTCCACCTAGCTGCAATGCTCCGTACTGTGGGTGTTTATATATTTACATATTTATTCCATCTAGCTACAATGCTCCGCACTGTGTGTTTATATATTCATATATTTATTCCATCCAGCTACAGTGCTCTGCACTGTGTGTCTGTGTGTGTGTATATATATATTTTATAGTAATATGTACATATGTATATTAGCTGCTCTTGCTTGCTTGTTTTTTTTCTTGCCTTCTGATTGTTGCTCTGACTGTTGCTATCCCTGTGCTGTTGCAATCCTGGAATTTCCCCGTTGTGGGACTAATAAAGGCTTATCTTATCTTATCTTATCTTAAGTATGTAAAAATCACTTTTTATTTTGGTACTTTGGTACCCAGAATTTTCTTTTTGTACTTGGGTACCAAGAATTTTTGAGTCTTTGCATGCATATACAGTATATTTTAGTATATTTTAGACAGTTTTACAATTTTTATATTTGTCCATATTCGAATTATTTTTGAAGATTTTTTTTTAGAAGTTTGTTTTTGTAAACCAAACTTAAAGATCTATACTCAGGAATATATTCTGTTTACAAGCTAGTGCTTAGGAACATCAGAACTGTTAGCTCAGCAGCTGAGTCAGGAGTCGCCAATTGGAACCAGCCGCCAAGGATGTGTACCAAAATTGACCGAAGCTCACTATTGATACACAGGGGGAATATGTAGCATCGACCTTGAGTTCCAATCTATAAGATCATTCTTTGCTGAGGAAAAATTGTTTCAACTCAAAAGTCTGGTCATGAACTGCTTCTATCACCCAAGGACCAGAGCTGTAACACTATACATCAGCCATAAAGTGGAAGTTAATCCCTTCTCCAGGACTTAGTCATTCTCCCTTTTACGCTCTTTAGCAAAGGAATGTTTCAATTGGCAGGTTTATGGTTGACATAATCAAGACTTAGAGTCAAGATTCTTCAGTAAACAACCAGACAGTTTCACAGTGCCATCTGGTGGACAAATCAGGAATATTTATTTTTTTTCTCTTTGCAGTGCAATTTATGCATTATGGACAAATAAATGAATTCATTTTCTTTCTCTCAAGACAGTATCCACTACTGAAGACATGGTTGAACTCTTGGGATGGACAATGTGGTTTCAAATGCTTTTATTGATATGATTTAATATATGTTGCTTTATTTTCAGGATTTTCAGGATTTCAGGGAGACCATAGCTGGACTTTAACTGACCAATAGAGCTCAAGGCTTCACTGCATCTCCTTTTTAGGTCCAGTTTATGACTTCTGTTGAACTGCGTTATAATGACACAGCAGTGTTATAAGAAGAG
Source organism: Pholidichthys leucotaenia (assembly GCA_020510985.1). NCBI lineage: Eukaryota > Metazoa > Chordata > Actinopteri > Cichliformes > Pholidichthyidae > Pholidichthys > Pholidichthys leucotaenia. The sequence goes on along the minus strand of CM035847.1, from coordinate 171,707,833 downwards.
TCAGAGCAGTGACTGATCATGCATTTGTGTCACCCTTAGTGAGACGGAGGTCTGTGTGAATGACCTCCCCTCTTGTCTGTGTTGAGGAGGTGTGTTTTAAATAAAGCCTGTTTCGTCACAGTCATCTCTCCTTTCTTGTGTAAACCCCCACTACTTCACAATATATATTAACCTATTGTGACATTTCTTATTAAACCATTGTTAGATCAAAATCGAATTGATTGAGACTGAATCAATAATCAATGGGCAGTTTCCAAGTTTTGAGCCATTAATTTTGCTCTGATCAGAGGAGGAAGTCGGTCACAGCAAGGGATATCTCAGAGCCTGCTCACACGTACTCCTTAACATGCATTGAAAAGGTGGGGCTCTTTATACCCCAGGCAAACAGTGCTTGAGCTTATCAATGGCCTGGAGACAGCTGGAGCCATCTCCCTAGAGACTCTAATCTATGGATGACTCTAGACATTCTGTCTGCTTTGATCTATACATGACTGGTCATCCTGACTCCGGACATCCTGAACAGAACAGTTTGGTATGATAGAGCAGTAAAACCTTCGTCATTATTTACAATCTTGCTCAGCCTAATCTCACAGTGAAAAACAAACATTCCTTCAGGCTCTGAGACAATGGAAAATCACAGAGAATCAGACATTGGCTCATTATATGCACCAGATACAAATATAATATAGAATAATGCAGCATTAAATTCATACAGAATAATATACAGTAATGAAACATGAAAATATCCTATCATTGCCCCCTTGATGCTTAAAAAGCATCAGAGATGAAACACTATGGCTTCTAAAACCTCATTGGGCAGCTCGCTAAGTTCTGGTGCATTTTATGCTAAAGCATTTTATTGCAAAAGATCCTAACTCGCTTTTTAATGAGGAAAGTCCGCCATCGGCCCCAATGCCACCTCCGAGCGCCACTGGAATGTTTCATTTCCTGGGGAGTAAGGGAGGATAACATCCTTTATTCCAAAAAAGAAATCAATCATCTAATTAAGTCATAAAAGAGAAAAATTAAACCAGTGGTGCTGATTAACCGTAAATTGAGATGAATAGTGTATGTATTTGTTGTTCTACGTATGTGTTAGCAAATTAGCAGTAATTTAATAAAACAAGCATCAAACTGGGGATTCTAAATTGTCCTTAGGTATGACTGTGAGAGTGAATGGTTGTCTGTCTCTCTGTGTTGGCCCTGCGATGGACTGGCGATCTGTCCAGGGTGTACCCTGCCTCTCGCCCAAAGATGCTGGGATAAGCTCCAGCCCCACCGCGACCCGAAACGGATTAAGCGGAAGAAGATGAATGAATGAATGAATGATAAAACAAGTTTATCTATATATGTAAATGTAACCTCAATGAAGAACAATAAAATGACCAAAAATGATTATATGTGTAAAAGATATATGTATATGTATGTATTAGAGATCTATGTGTGCTAGCATCCTAATCTATGTGTATGAGTACCTTAGTGTGAAAATGTAAACAAACTATCAACAATCAAACAACAATCACTACAGTAAAACTGTATAATGGCTAAATAGTGATTAGTAACATGATGATTTCAAGTGCAACATATATTAAAACAGAACATCAAACTGAACGAAGTGAAAAATCTCAAACAGGGATAATACAACTTCTCTGAACTTCAAGACATATTTGGTTACTCTTGCAACTCAGTACATTTCAAATTCACATCATGAACATACATCTCCTTTTGGTTTTCTGCATGTCAGTCATACTTTTACTCTGTTCTCATAAAACCTTAAGTTGGTGTTGTTTCCCCATCATCTCCAGTGGTGGCCTCATGATATAACACTAAATTCACTTGGACAAGCCTCAACATTATATCGCGGACACAAGGAATGACACATGAAAAGATCAAGAGTATCACTACAAAAATCACCACCAAGTTTATGGCAAGACTTCTCCATGAGGAAAACAACCAGCTTATCCAGTGTGATGAGTCATTAACATGAGCTCCAGCAGCCTGCAAGGCAGTAAGATTACATATGGCTGTAGCAATGACATCTCCATCTGCATCATGTGCAGGTATAAAGGTGCAACAGTACTGACCTACAATTGCGCACACCCCCCCTCGGGCAGCAGTCAACTGATCAAGTACCATTCTATTTTGTGTTGCTACAAGTCTTATAGCAGTCATTTCTTCCCTTTCACCTTTCCAGGCAGCTAAGGAAAAATTCACAAAGGACTGTAATCTGTAGTTAAGAGTCTCAACCTACAAAGTGTTCTTTGCCACTCCCACCCAAGGGAATAGTGACTGAACTACCTTTTGACCTGTAGTAAATATTTTAAACTGCTCTGGCATGTCCGTACCCCAGATGGAGTCATGTGGTGTAAAAATGGCATCCTGTGACAGGTCTCTCTTCCCTCTGCCTGCCTGACCCGCTGACATAATCAGGGTGTTATCAGTCACAAAGACGGTGGCACAGACTCCTGCCCAATTCATAGGCAGGTGAGAATATGCCTTACGACCACACAGCCACCAACCACCCATCACCGTATGTGCGCAATATATATGGAAGTTACAGATAGCAGCACTGCAGAGCTCCAGCATGGTGACAGGCCTGTAATAACAATGGTTAACTTGTGGACACCACCTGCCCACATGATTGGTCAGGGTACCAGCATCACAGGTGCGGTGTACACTGTACACCGTTTCACACAGAGAAAGGGGTAGGTTGTCCAGAGGGATGCTACCACTTCCCCTCAAACAGAAAGAGAAGGTCCCTGATGAAACTAACCTTGACCTTACAGAGTAAGGGGTGCCATAAGTTTTCTGATTGGTAGAGTGATGAAAGGTTTCACAAGAGTGATTCAAAGTGATCTTTCTTGTGTAGTCCCTTTCCATAGCCTTCTGTAAGAAACAGAGAGCCTTTGCTGGTTCCATCATTTTAGCCACAACAGCAGTCTGTCCAGCTGACATTGGCACTAAGGAGCAAACATAACAATTAGAACGATTAGCAGACCTGGTCGTATAGTTAGCATACCTCCACCACGTATTGCCAGCATTTTCATGATCCTGATGCTCATGTAACTCTAGCCAATCATGCTGAATATGTGCAAGGTCCCTAGCACTACGGTGTATGGTCTGTGGGGCAGCTAAAAGAAACCAAAGTAAAAATGTCACCCCTAGAATGATGATGCAAAGGAAACAACAACAACTACACCATTTAATGATTAAACGCCTTCCTTCCGCTTCTTGTCTCTCCATGATGGTCAACTGTTTGCTTCACTATCCCAAGCCGGTACTGGATGCCCCACGTTGGATGTTGTCAGTCGGTGCTTGTTTAGGGAAACAATTAAAAAGTCTCTTGCTGAAAGTCTTTAATGAAATGAAGTTGAAAATATTTATTCAGCAGCCCCTAGTTGTGAGTTCTGAGTAGGGTAAAGTTTACAGTGTGTTAAATGCACCCAAGAGTCCCGTCCTTCAACTTTCACCACTGTTGGTGTTGACAAAACAACTTTATATGGTCCTTGCCAGGGTGAATCAGTCCAATTCTTCTTTTTGATGGCTTTGATGAGGACGAGGTCTCCTGGCTTGGCCAAGATTGGTGCAGCTTCCTCGTGAACCCTCCTGGGGAGAGTAGCAGCGATAACATCTCTGTTAGTCAACATCCTTCTCATGTAATCTGCTAAACACACTTCTTCATCACTAGGATTGAATGGTCTCAAAGGTGGTAGCAAGTATGGTTTACCATGCTTGATTTCAAATGGAGACAACCCCCCTTTGGATGGGATTATCCTCATGTAAAACAAGACTAATGGGAGGCATTCATTCATTCATCTTCTTCCGTTTGATCCTTTTCAGGTCACGGGGGGGGGGGGGGGGGGTGCGGCTGGAGCCTATCTCAGCATCTTTTGGGCGAGGGGCAGTGTACACCCTGGACAGATCGCCAGTCCATCGCGGAGGCAATATATCCAATTTTGCCCTGTTTCTGCCATTGTCTTTCTGAGTCTTTCTTCAATAGTTCTGTTTGTGTGTTCCACCAATCCTGCAGATTGTGGATGATAAGCTGAATGATTTTTCAAACTGATGTTCTGTGCTGTGCCTAAGTGTGATATAACTTGATTTACAAAATGTGTACCATTATCTGAGTAAATTTTCTCAGGTATTCCAAACCTAGGTACAATTTTGGCAAGCAATTTCTTCGCCACTGTGATTTATTCAGCTCAATAAAATCCATGCAAATGTTTTGAAATAGATAAATGGAGGCTGGAAAAGTGCCTCTTTCAGTATACAAAATTGTGTGGCAAACTGGTTAAACCCATAGACAGTAAAGGTTTTATTCAATGTAGATACCCCCCCCCCCCGCTACATGCGAAATGCCATGTAGCAAGGTAGAGACTTGGTGAAACAGTTTGCGTAGTAGAATAGGCTTGTTTGTGTTACATTTGTAGAGCTTTGAGGTGTCATCAAAAATAGCTCCCTTCTTTATCCATTTGTAAATTTCAGCCTGTGATGCTGCTTTTTGAGCTTCAACAAAAATGTCATGTGACAGCTTTTCGGTCAGTGTCAAAATAGAACCAGATGTGCTTTGTTCAGGTTGCAAGCCTTGCACAACCGCTTTTGCAGTTTGATCCGCAAAATGATTACCTTGAGAAACTGGATCATTGCCATTTGTATGAGCAGCACATTTGCATATGGCCAGCTGTGATGGAAGTTTGACACTTTCAAGCAGCTCCAAAATAAGGTGTTTATGCTGAATAGGCTTCCCTGTTGATGTAATCATGCCTCTGTTTTTCCACTGCTGTGCAAAGAGGTGAATAGTGGAAAATGCATATTGGCTGTCAGTGTAAACTGTAAGTTTTTTATTTTGTGCCAATTTGCATGCTTCAGTCAGAGCAATCAGCTCTGCTGCTTGAGCTGAAAAAATGGGGTGGAAGTTTTTGGGCTTTCAAGACAGTGTCATGAGTGACAACTGCATAGCCAGACAAATCTGATCCATCACAATCACGTTTTGATGATCCATCTACAAACAATGTGAGCTCCGAATCATCCAAGGGGATGTCCCATAAATCAGGACGTGGCAGTGTCTCATTTTCAATTTCTGCCAAACAGTCATGAGGTTCTCCTTCAGTGGAAATTGGCAAAAAACTTGCTGGATTCAATACTGTGCAATGCTCGATGGTTAAATGTGGCTGTGACAGTAGCACTGTCATGCATGCAAGGTGTCTGGATGGTGAGAGAACTGATACCTTACTCTGGGATAAAATAACTGACACTGCATGTGTGACCTTCAGGGTCAAAGGATGAAAGAGAACAATCCCTGCAGATGCTTGAACTGCCATGGATGCGGCTATTACGGCCTGCACACATGGAGGAAGGGCTCTTGGAACAGAATCCAGTCTGGTGGAATAATATGCCACTGGATGCATTTTTGCCCCAAATGGTTGAAGCAGCACTGATGTTATGTGTCCCTGCCTGCAATCAGCCATTTGAATAAATGGCTTTTTATAGTCAGGGAGTGCCAAAACTGCAGTGCTGACCAAAAGCTTTTTCATCCTGACAAATGCTTCCTCTGCTTCAGGTGTCCACTCAATCTTGTCCACCTGTGCCATTGTTTTTTTTTTTTATAAATGAGGTCAGACAATGGTTGCACTTCAAATGAATAATGCCACAATATCTGAATCAGAATCAGAATCAGATTTATTGCCATTGTTCATGTAGTACACAAACTAGGAATTTGTCTCTGTGCAATGCTGCAACATTAAACATGATAAAATAAAAGAAATAAACTATACATGCAATAAAGTGTAGAATAAGAGAGTAATACTGGTCAGCAGTTAAAATATATTAGCGAGCAGCAGATAATGTGGAGAACCATATAGTGCAGTCGGTAATGCAGGAAGAAAACAGTGATGATTGACATGAGTCTGGTTGAGCTGCTGTACATAGTGCACGAGAGTCAATAAGTCACTTAGTGTTCAGCAGTCTGATGGCAGAGGGGAAGAAGCTGTTCATGTGATGGGAGGTTTTAGTCTGGATGGACCGAAGTCTTCTACCTGAGGGGAGGGGGGCAAACAGTACGTGACCAGGGTGTGAGGGATCGGCTATGATCCGGCCAGCACGCCTCCGGGTCCTGGAGATGTACAGATCCTGGAGAGATGGGAGCTTGCAGCCGATCACCTTCTCAGCAGTGCGCACGACGCGCTGCAGCCTTAGTCTGTCCCTGGCAGTGGCTCCTGCGTACCACATGGTTATGGAGGTGGTGAGGATGGACTCGATGATGGCTGTGTAGAACTGCACTAACATCTTGGTGGGTAGCTTGAGCTTCCTCAGCTGCCGCAGGAAGAACATCCTCTGCTGGGCCTTTTTGATGAGGGAGCTGATGGTCGGCTCCCACTTGAGGTCCCTGGTGATGGTGGTGCCTAGGAAGCGGAAGGAATCAGCAATGGTGATGGGAGAGCCTGTGAGGGTGAGGGGGGGCAGAGGGGTTGTGACTTTCCTGAAGTCCACAATCATCTCCACTGTCTTCAGAGCGTTCAGCTGCAGGTTGTTGTTGTTGCACCAGGATGCCAGCTGGGCCACCTCTCTCCTGTAGGCGGACTCGTCGCCGTTGGAGATGAGCCTGATGAGGGTGGTGTCGTCTGCAAACTTGATCAACTTGACAGACTGGTGGCTGGAGGTGCAGGAGTTGGTATAAAGGGAGAAGAGTAGGGGGAAAAGTACACAGCCCTGGGGTGATCCGGTGCTGATGCTAGCAGAGTCTGAGACAGTCTTTCCCAGCCGCACATGCTGCCTCCGGTCCGTCAGGAAGTCAGTGATCCACCTGCAGAGGGAGTCAGGCACGTTGAGCAGGGACAGCTTGTCCCGGAGCAGAGCGGGGCGGATGGTGTTGAATGCGGAGCTGAAGTCCACAAACAGGATCCTGGCGTAGGTTCCCGGGGAGTCCAGGTGCTGCAGGATGGAGTGGAGGGCCAGGTTGACTGCGTCGTCTACAGACCTGTTGGCTCGGTAGGCAAACTGCAGCGGGTCCAGGAGGGGGGTGGTGATGGACTTGAGGTGGGGCAGGACCAGGTGCTCAAAGGACTTCATGACTACAGAGGTGAGCGCTACAGGTCTGTAGTCGTTAAGTCCAGTGATCCGTGGCTTCTTGGGGACAGGGATGATGGTGGAGGATTTGAGGCAGGACGGCACGTGGCATAGCTTAAGGGAGGTGTTAAAAATGTCTGTGAAGACAGGAGCCAGCTCTTTCGCACAGTGTCTCAGGGTGGAGGGAGACACGCCGTCCGGACCGGGGGCCTTGCGCGGGTTCAGTCTGGAGAACTGTTTGAGCACATCCTGCTCACTGATGACAAGGGCAGGGGGAGGGGGGGGCGCCTTTGATGAAGTAGGGATCGTGGAGGCTGTGGAGCTGGAGGGAGGGGGGGGGAGTTGGACACAGATGACGGGGTGTCAAAACGGGCATAGTGTTGGGACAGTCTTTGACAAAGGGCTTTGTCATCCTGACCTTTAGGAGCCTGAGGCCGAATAATTTGCAATCCAGGAGCGACAATAGTTTAATGTCCCTAAAAATGACATCATGTCCCTTTTTGTGATTGGTTTTGGCGCTGCCAAAATAGCCTCTTTGCAAACAGGATCAACATGTCTCCCTTCTGCTGACAAAATGTGGCCTAAGTATTTCACTTCTGTCTTCCACAACTACAGCTTTGCTCAGCAAGGCAATGGTGTCTTTTTTGCATGTGATTTCATCAGGGGATGCCAGCAAAATGTCATCAACATACAGGAGTAATTGACTCCCATGAGATGGAACAAACTGGGCCAAAATTGCTGACATGGCCTGTGAAAAAATGGTCGGTGATTCACAATAGCCCTGTGGCAGCCTCATGAATGTGTACCTCTTGCCTTCGAATGTGAATGCAAACCAAAACTGATGATCTGGGTGAATGGGAATGCTGAAAAAAAGCATTACTGATGTCAATCACTGTGAAAAATTTCATCTGTGATTATAGATCATTTAACAAAGTATGAGGGTCTGGGACTGTTACAGCCCTAGGAATGATGGCTTTATTCACTGCCTGAAGATCTTGAACCATCCTCCAGCTGGAGGACGGTGCAGCTTTCTTTACCGGAAACAGAGGCGTATTGCATAGTGATTTTGGACATGGTACTATAACCCCTGCATCTATCAATTCCTGTATAACAGGTTTAATGCCTTCCTGTGCCTCTGGGCATAGAGGATACTGTCTCTGATAAGGCCTAAAATGAGATTTTGCATTTATTGTTACCAATTCTGCATTTTTCATTAAGCCTACATCTGCCTTTCCTGTTGACCACAAGGAATTTGGAATTTCTGAGAGTGCATTTTCCTCTCCCTCTGTCAAAGGAAATAGTCATGCTTGTGATTCAGGGACGTTAATGCTGATGTCTTTTTGGACTTGTGCCACCCAGTTCAAAGGCAGTCTGTAGGTGTCAAGCTTCAAACAGTACTAAACTCTTGGATCAGGTGTATCCTTCCATGATTGATCACATTGTTCTGCTGTGTTCACAAATCTGCCGACATCCTTCCACTGCATGTGTTTAGGCTTAATCAATGCAATGTGTGGTGACTCCCAGTGTATGAAGTGACTCTTATCTTCATCAGATAACCTCACAGATGCCCCTGCATAGCCTTTTGGTGACCAGTACAGATTTGCAATGACTATTCTGGAGGATGAATTTGCAAAAAATGTTTTTTCAAATTTATCATCTGGGCCACTCAGATATCTGTCATACATGTTGCAATGATATTGATTTGTGGCCTGCACAGTTGTAGGAACCTGTGTTTTGAAATATTGCACTATTTTGGCTTCCAAGCTCTCAGTCACCCCAGTTGGTCTGGCCGGTACCAAACGGAGCGAATATGAGTATCTTGGTACTGCAAAATCTTGCACGACATGGATTTCTGACACATGCGGGAGATGTGATGCCCTCATACCACCTTCTGTCGGAATTACGGCAATATTGAGAGTTGTGAGCAAATCCCTTCCTAATAGGTTAACTGGACACACTTGTGACAAAATGAATGAACCTTCTGCACTGTCCCCTGTGACAGGGTCTTTCACTGTTACAATTTCAGAAAGGTATTACTTTTTGAGTTTACCATTTGCTGATTTAATAACCACTGTGTGTTCTGATTTTGTGAAACCCCCCCCCCCCCCAACATCTAGGCCTGAAATGACAGATCTGCAAGCCCCGGTATCACAGAGAAATTTCAAAGGAGTTCCCTGAACTTCTAGAGTAACCTCTGGTAAACACGCTAGTGTCATGATTAGGTCAAAGTCAGGTAAGTGAAATATGTCAACTGTGTCATTGTCAGTTTCAGTAGCTGTACTTAGCTTTGAATCGGTTAGTCACATGTTGGGATATGATAAGTCCTGTTGCTGCTGAGCAGGGCATAGTCCCCTTCCCTCTCCCCATCCTCAAGTGCAAGGCAATGCTTTTTCCAGTGGCCCCGTTGCCCACAGGAATGACAACAGTCATGGCTCCACCATTGGGGGTTTGCAGGCCCAGCTCCATGGCCCCTCCTCCCAACTCCACACCGGGGACCCTGGAAAAATACAGAAGTGGGGGAAGCAAAGGCCTCTCCCTGAGGGTCAGCAATTACATAAACAGGAGTGGGCTTTGTTTTAGCCTTCTTTTCTTCCCTGTCCACACGTTCCTCCTGCAATTGTTCTGCATGTTTTGCATAAGTCAGTACATCAGCAAATGAACATGTACGATATGTTACAAGATGTTTGTGTACATACTGTGCTAAATTTGGATGCATGTTCTGTAGGAATACACTTTTCAAATGTTGCCAATAGGGTTCTGAACCTGTGTCTGTGGTGGGATTTTCCAAACCAGAATGACTGTCAAAAACATCCTGCAATCTACATCTATAGGCTTCAACACCTTCTGTCTTATGTTGAGTGGTATTCTGAATGGCTGTTCAATCATGTTTTAACCTCCACTTGTTCCCAATGCGTTCATTTAATTCCTTCACCCGCTGAGCCAATACTGCATCAGTTGGTGATAAGGGTTGATCATCATTATCTTTTGGATTCCAATTACCTGAAACTGTACGTCAATCTGTTTTCAGGACCCTTCTGTAGGCCATCTCTGTTTCCTGGCCATTTAATTTGAAACTTTGAAGGAGGTTTGCCATCCCTTCAAAAAACTGTGTTGGCTTGTCCCTGGGATGCGGTATTTCTTTAACAGCCTCACTAAAATCTCCATCAGTCCAGGGCCTATAGACGAGCACAGTGGGAATGTTTTGAACAGTAGCTTCATGGCCGTTGGCCGCTGGACCAACATAAGCCGGGTTAGATAATTCAATCATAGGGAACTGTCCTAATTCTGAATCATACTTTTCTTCCTTAATGTGTTTATCTAAGGATGAAGCCATGTGTATTTTTGAAGTGGCATGGCGTGAAGGTGCGTAAATACTTATCTACTTCACAGATTGAGAAGGTTGATCTGTGGTGCCAAAGTTTTTTTGAAGTTTAGGTTTAACATCTGGAATGTGTTGAGGAGGAGGACGAGAAGTGGGAAGCCCAGCAGTAGAGGAGTGTCATGGCCGCCAATTAGGCGCACCTGCGCACACACCTGTCTGCTATTTGGCTCTGCCTATTTATTCTGTGAGACCCAGAGATCAGCGCGGAGTCGTCTGCTTCCTTTCCAAGGGATCTGTACTCGCTAACTCTACGCTGAGGTTCCAGCTTTGTCTTCTCTCCAGTGCTACTGCTAGCCTTCAGACGTCTCACCTCCCGGCAGCCAAGTAAGCCTACAAACCTTTCCTCTCAACCTTCTACTTTCCCTGTGCACAGGCAGTGTAACCTTGGCGGCGGATTCTCCTCCACCTGGCGGCGGACCTCCCTGCTTATCTACGGGGCGACTGACACTGTCCTCCTGGCCAGGGCCGTCGATCTAACCTGAGTGCTAATCCTACACTGCTAACAGTAAGGATTGTGTTTACGGGCGCTTCCTCTGCCTGGACTGTCTCTAATTGTCCCTCTGCTCTTTCCTTAGGGTTGCCAGGTCGAACGGTGCTCTGCTCACCCCAAGCTGACTTCTCCACACACTACACTTACCACAGATACTCATACACGCATCCACACACTCACATAACTGTAAATAAAAGATTAATTGTGTTAATCCTGAGTCGTGTCTACTTCTTGGGTCAAAAACCATGTCAAGGAGGAGGGGTGAGCTGGGTCTGCCATCGGAGCCGTGGGGGTTGCTGCTGTCTCTGCTTCAAGGTTAGGATACAGTGGGGGAGGGGTCTCCCTACGCCACTTCCCCTGGCTGTTCCTTTCTTCTTCACCTCAGAATTTTGAGAAAGAATGTGCATTAGTCAAATCCTTTTTATAACATCCAAGTCTTTTGAAGTCTGATTCTGTCTGTTTACTGTCACTTTATCTAGGTCAGCCTGGCGTTGTCTGGTGACTGTAAGCCATTGTTCGGCTTCAAAGAGTCCATATTTCAACTCCTTTCATCTGCTGCTATCTGCCGCTAATCTAATGGCAGAGATTAAACCCTCGCAGTCCTTAACCCTAAGTTTACCACTGAAATTAAATTTCCTTTTCCATTTTGCCAGAAATCTTGTGCTATTTCTGTCTATTCTGTTCATAAATTTACCATCTCCTGATAATATAAAAATGTCATTCTCATCTTGCTGTGTTCTGCAACCCTTACAGCAAAATAAGCTATTATTTCTACCTGTCTGAACATTTTGTGGCTGTCTTATGCCTTGCTTGCTATAACAGCAACCCCTATTTGAAAGTTTTTTTCCCTTTTCCCAAGTTTTCACACACAAATCAGTAGCTACACAGCCTTTTCTATTTTTTTCCCTTTTCTCTCCTTCTCTCTGTTAGAAAAATACCTGATTCTTTGATTGAAAGGTCCAAGAACAAGCCGGAGATTTCTTCAATTTAAAGATGGAACATTTATTTAGAAGTCACAAGTAAAGCAAGCAGCGCTGGGTGCAGTGTGATGCAGCTCCATCTGGAGCGTCACCACACTGACCACGACTTCCGGGTGCGTGTTACAGTTATCTTCTCAGGTTGGCGGGGGCAACCCCCGTACAATAGGATGGGCTTGCACGTGACTGTCTGACTGGCCAGTTTAACTCTGACGTGAACAGGCCATCCGCTATTCACGTTGCCAATCTCCTAAAATGTACTATTAAAAGTGTGTGTGAGAATGTTGTTTTGGGTGTGTAACTAATGTGAAAGACCTGACTAGAAAGAGAGAGAGAGAAGAGAGAGAGCTCTATAGCTTTTGCCTTATTCCTGTTTATCAGTTTACCATAACATATTTGTTCATAAGGATCCAAACAGAATATGTATGGAATCTGTGTAGAGCATAAAGGGAGATTACCTACAGAATTATTATTTTGGCACTAACTTTCCATTAACCCTTTCACTCCCCCCTTTGACATGATAAAATCATGTCAACCATGTATGGTGTGAGAGACGCTAGCAATTAACAGATGGTGAGTAAGGCAGGTCCCTGCATTGTGTGTCAACCCAAGAGGCTTGCACCATTGGTTCTGCTACCCTTGCCTCTCCCCTTGTGGACACCTTAGCCCGGTGCAGCGATGTCTAAGAGATGAACTGTCACCAGGTCCTGTACCCCCACCGAGGTCTCCTCCTGATCATAGTTCTTTGTCTGGTGGAGTGGACCATGTGGGGGTCATAGGGTCGAATAGGGTCAATCCACAAAGCCCATGAAACCTTTGTCCACCGGTGGACCCTTGCCAGGGCTCGCATCATTCGGCTGCAGTCATCACACGGTTGCGACAGAGGTTTGACCTTCCTCTGTGCCTACTTCCTGTATCTGCAGCTATGGAGTACAGTCCCACCTTGTTGACACACACCGGTACCATTAGAAGCCAAACAACTGTGTGCCCACACTCTGAGAGGCACATTTCGTCCCATGAGGTCTATAGGACAGTCTGGTGGGTGCAGCAGAGGGTATGTCCAGCTGGTGAACAGTTCAGTGATGCTGTCCCAGGGATGCTACCCCCTGTCGCTGGACAGAGGTGGAGATGCTGGTGTTGGTAAGGCTCGAGCTCCTGGCTCCCCTCTGGATGCTGGAGGTGCAGTAGATGCACTTGGGTACCAGTCCATTCTTCTTCTGGGGACTGAAGTCATACAGTCACTCGCCCTATGACCTTTTTCTACGTCGCAGGCACACGTTATGATGGTCTGGTGCCCTCCGGCATGCATCTTCCCTGTACCCTACACCTTTAATCTAGTGCTGATACAAAGGGCTCAGCCGGGGCAGGACCAATAATGGCCTGAGGGGTTGCCATCAAAATGTATGGAGCCTGTACCGTTTTATCCTTATTCACTACATCTGTAGTTATCTATGTGCTGTTGTAAGTTATCTCCCAATAGCCTTGAGTATGTGATTCTTGACTATATGAAATCTGCAAGCGGTGGTTGTGTTGTGATGAGTGTGTTGGGTGATGGGACCTACTGTATATGTTCAGCAGTGGGTAGGTAGTAGACAACATCGTTCAACGTTAGGAAGCATCCTTATCCATGCATTGTTGTATTCAGGCATTCAGAGCTTCTAACCTTCACCCTTATCCAGACTACCCAACCGTAATTAGCATGATGGAAATAAACACGCAAGAGTACTATAAGTCTCACACCCGTACCTATGTGTGGTGAGCTATGTATGATTTATGTATTATCAGTAGCACACTGTGTTTACAAATAATCTGTGATGGCAGAATGGTCTTCCTCGTCATTATCCTCCGTCTTGGGGTCCTCACCTCTTCCTCTCAACCCAGCAATTGGTCTAAGACTTGATGATGACTCCCACTGTGGAAAATTGCATTTGTTAACTCCCTTCTGGGCTTCTGCATATATGGCCTATAGTGTCGTACTCTGCTCCTTTTGTTAGATCTACATCTAGTTATCCTTTTACCATAACCAATTTGGAATTTGCCTCAAATTTTCCTCATCCCCTCATTTGTTAATGTTAAGATTGGTCATATAGGAGATTTCTGGGCGTCAATGTGTACCGCCTTTTGTGCTGTGGTTACCCAGTAAAGGGACAATGCTTATGGTTTTATTTTGGGAGAATATTCTATGTTAAGGTCAGGTATTGGTTTTCCATGGATGGCTATATTCCACAGTAGAGGTGTCAAAATGTCCAACATTTTCCAATCCTTGTTTTTGGGTCTAACCAGTGGGATGTGTGGAACCCCCCCATAGGTTGAAATGTCTCTTATCCTCTTCAATTAGGACAATGGATGCTTCCACACATTTCTTTATCAGTCCAATTTTATGACCAATCTGGAGGATGGATTTGCAAATAATGGTTGTTAATAATTTGGATCAGATCTGTTCAATCACCTATAGTACATGGGGTACAATGCTACTTTTACAGATGTTGATAGGTGTTCTACTGGTAGCTTGCCATTTGCACAATTTGATCGTTACTTTTCTGACCTTGAAAAGTCCTATATGTTGTATGTCATTACCCGGAGATCCTACTTTACTTGCAATAATTTTATTTTTGCTAATTTTCTGCACACGTGTAGAAGTGAGTCCGCTTGTCTGTTCTCGTCTTTAAGTATGCAGTCCAGTTTTTCCGTGGTGGGTGTGGGCGCCTCCCTCCTGCCAGCAGCGGCCATTGTGGGGCATGCTCCCTCCTCCTCCTTCTTGCTGTCCCCCCCCCTTGTCCTTTTGGCCTCCTTTTATAAGAGAAACAGATTCATGGGGAGCCTCAGGCTCCCCTTGTGTCAGCCATTCCATAAATAAGTGCGTGTTTTTCCTTCAAATTTTATTTTCCCTTTTTATTTAGATTTCCAACCTTGAGTCAAGAAAGGAACTGCTTCAAAGCCCTTAATTAATTTTGCTAATTAATACAAGATGGGATAATAAGATCAACTTTCCACCATGCCAACAGATATTATTTGTACTACTGTAATTGAATGCTGCGCGGACCTTTGTGTTGCCCTGGCATACACCTCCATGCTGCCACCAATTCCTTCCACTCAGTGTTTGTCTTCCAAGAGTTCTGTTCAATGACATCCTATGCATACCTTCTACTGGGGAGGAACATAACTGGGATATTAGACTGACTTTAAATGACTGTGTATATAGTAAGGCTATAATCGTTGCAGTGAATGTTTGCTCATTACTGAATGTTAATATTCACAACTAAAAGAAATGCATTGTAAGAATGACACCTAATGCCTCATTGCTGCTTTAAGTACTTGGAAACATTTAAGATGGCTGCCTGCATTTGTGTATTCTTCCTGACACTCTTAAGCAAAATTTAATTTATTTATTGTTGGTTTTCTGTTTGTTTGGTATTTAAAGCTACAGCTGCAAATCTTACGTGGATCTTTATTTTTCTTTGGTTACACATACTCTGCTTTCATTTCTTTTTCCATTTCCATCTCAACATCAGAAATATTTTCTACACTTGCTAAAACCACTGTTCTTCTTCCCCTACGCACTTTTCCATCAGAAACACTCACTCATTCTTTTCCGTCCACTATTCATCTGTGTACAAGACTTCACATTTCCCTGGACTAGCTGATGAAGCTGCACATCTCACATCTATAATCTCTTTCATATTAAAACTTCCTTTCGTTCATCTGGTCTCCATTCTCTTCAGCCTTCATCAACATTCTGTTACCACCTGCTTGCCTTCTTCATGATTCACTGTCCCGTCGTTCAGTCTACTGACTACTGTCCACAGCTAATGCTCCAGGC
The DNA here is from genome assembly GCA_020510985.1 of Pholidichthys leucotaenia. NCBI lineage: Eukaryota > Metazoa > Chordata > Actinopteri > Cichliformes > Pholidichthyidae > Pholidichthys > Pholidichthys leucotaenia. The sequence continues at coordinate 171,692,099 of CM035847.1, read as the reverse complement.
AAGATCCTGCACATAAAAGTGATCGGTTTCATTCTGAAAAGTCAGCTTTATAATAAACCAACATGGCTCATTTCATAATTCTGTCCCGTGGCAAAACTCATCATCTCTTGATCTCTACCCTGGCATTGGATGCTTTTCCATTACTGACCTTTTCGAATTTGTTTTGGAATTAAATAATGCCTCTGGGTCTGAACATCTGCCTTTTGAGGAATGTATTAAAATAAGACGTCTGCTGATTACTCTGAAAACTAAAGTATAACAGAGTCATCTGTATCTTGGTGTGGTGGAGTTTTCTGTCTTTTTCTTCTGATCAGATAGCCTCCACACGAGCTAACACCATGCCTACAAAACTATAACAATTTTAGATACAAAAATGTAAAACTTTCATTAGCACCAAAAAACAATTCTAAATAATATTTAAATCAAGACTTAACAACCACGTGACACACGGACCATCCGTGTGTGAACCGCTGGTTTGTTTATCAAGCTACGCTGGTTGTCTTGTGTATGTCAGAGCTGCAGATCTATGTGCACAGGACATTAAAGCCTTGTTTATGCTCCACCTCTGCTCTGTGTGTGCGTCTATGATGCTTGTACCCTTTGGATAAGGCTGGTGCGCACACAGCTATATGTATGTATATGCTTCATTCTTGAGTCTCCTTGGCTGAGTGTTTGCTGTTTTTACCCCAAATTATCTTCTTGTTTCTCTAGTCTACTCTAGTTGTGTTTGTTTTAATTCATCTTCTTCTATAACTCTTTTTACTCGTCACTGGATGATCAAAAACCCTCACCCTTGTTACGCTGCCATCCCCCATCTCCATACAAAGTGTAAGGAACTGTGTAAAGAATGTGACTCATGTAAACGCACAGCTTTTCTCTAAATTGTCATTTTTTTCCCCTAACAAATTTTGGATTTTTCTTTGTAAATTTGCAAGTTTTTTTCAGAAATTTGTGACTCTAAAATATTTTGCAAATTTGCAACTTTTCCTCAAATGTGCAATTTTCGCTGAAACTTGCAGTTTTACCCTTATACCTTTTTGCATAAATTTTCAACCTTTGTCTTAAGTTGTGATTGTAAATCAGCATTTTTATCATATTTTGCACCTCCATCTTACAAATTTGTACTTGATTTACCTTCACATGTTCATACCTTATATCGAGTTAAAAATGTCTACTGCAAATCTCTTACTTTAACAATGTTATTAGATTTCAACAGATTTGTAAAGCATAAGCAATACTTTTCTCTAGCTTTTCTTGAACTCTTGGCTGCACTGCTCTCACATGTTTGGTTAATTGGTTGTTCCAAATTGTCCCCAGACATCCCTCTCCAATAGGCCCCCAGAATAGAGGGCTAGCACTAGTGGTGGTCTTTGAGACTAGAAAATGTGCTAATAAGTTTAGTTCATATCCATAAAGTTTTGGGAAATGTGCAAAAAATACAAATAGGAGGGTCTGGAAACCTCCAAATATGTATTGGCCCTTAAGTATTAAGGAGCCCTAAACCTGCATCCTTCCTCTTGGTCAGCAGGTGGATAGTTTTCTTGTAGAAAAAGTTCAGACTGCCTGATATTCTGTAGAAAAATGACCTTTCAAGTGTCAAGAATTTTCCAGATTTTGGTCTTAGTTGCTGGCCTTTGTTTTATTAGATGTTTCTTAGATGGAACATGGGTGGGCAATATAAGCTGCGGCTTCAGCCATCACCCTTTTCGGATAACTTATGTTGAATTGTACAATCAGAGGAGTTATTGTTTAATTTGACCTTGTTGGATTTTTCTTTGATGTATTGTTCGGTTCCTTTCTTCCCTTTTCCAAAAAATAAAGATTCATTCATATTTATATGCTCTTTCTGTAGCTACTCAATAGTTTGCATACATGGTAGCATTTTAGATGAGAAAGCACACCGACCTCTCAGCTATAAGGTTGAGGACATTGTCATCAATTATCTTAGTTTTACTGTTAGATTCACTCCCTGCTTGTTAAAAAGGATACCACTTGCAAAATGCCTAACTCAGACTTCAAGACAGTAAACCTTAATGACTTAGCAACTTTTCTATCCGTTCCTGTCCCACTCTCCCCCTTTGAAACAGAATGGCTTAATATCAAAGCTGTTCTTTTTCAACACCCTGTAGGAGAGGATACACGTTGTGTTGCTAATTGGGGGACTCCCTGGGTGCCCTTGTGGGTGTTTGAGCTCAGTGGCCAAATTGCTAACATAGGAAGTATTAGTCCCATGGGGGCCTCTGACTCTATTATTCAAACTCTGACCTCCTGTGGCCCTGCAGCTGATACTGATAGGGCAAATTAGATGGGGCATGGGTATGGCTCTTTTGAAGATTGGTCATGTATTGTGTCTGCTCAGTATGTGGTCTTGGCACGCCTCTGCTATGGAAAGCAACAATACTGTACTTACATGTGCTCAGTTGTTCCTCTTTAACCATTCTTTCGATGTCCCTTTGTACTGTTGCTGCAGAGGGAGGAGGGGGTTGCCGATGGCATGAAGGAGGAGGATGGATGCAGCTGTTGGAGGAGGGGTGTCCACCGCCACCATCATCTCAGACCACAATCATCTCAAATTTAATGGAGAGAAACAGACAGGCTATTAAACAGCATGTTTTTGTCCTTTTCTATTCTATTGTGTTTATTGACTATTTTTGCATTTGTTCTCACCGTTGCAGCATAAGTCTCTTATTCTTATGTTTTTTTCTTTCCTTCCTCCAATCATTTCTCCATATTTTGTCTTGTGTCCTGCACAAAACTTTAACATTTCATCAGTTTTCAATTTACTCAAAAAACAAATTTCCCTTTCCATGTTCTGCCCACTCTCACCCCCACAAGGTTCATCTCCACAACAAAAACTCCTATTTATTTATTTTTATTCATCCATTTTAGTTTGTTGTATTTATACATTTATTTTTGAATTTATAATTTAATTAATTTATATATTTACTTATTAGATTAGATTAGATTCAACTTTATTGTCATTACACATGTATGAATACAGGGTAACGAAACACAGTTTAGCATCCAATCAGAAGTGCAAAGGACAGCAGTGCAGTATATACAGTAATTGACAGTATGTGCAATTTAAGCAAATATATGTAAATATATGCAGCAGTGCAGAAAGTTAAGAGTACTCCTATGTGCAAATAATGTACAATAAGTTAGATTGGCAGTTATGTTCAGGTGAGGATGGTAAGAGATGATGGTAAGAGAGTCAGTGGGGAACTAAGTTCAATAACGTGACAGCTGTTGGAATGAAACTGTTCCTAAACCTGCTGGTTCTAGTCCGAAGGCTTCTGAAATGCCTTCTGGAGGGGAGAAGCTGGAACAGTCCATGAGCAGGATTGTTGGAGTCTCTAAGAATGCTGCGTGCGCAGACATCTTTTCCTGTAGACGTCCTCTATAACTGGAAGTGGAGTCCCTGTGATGCGTTGGGCGGTTTTCACCACCTGCTGCAGCGCCTTACGGTCAGCGACAGAGCAGCTCCTATACCAGACTGTGACACAGTTGGTCAGGGTGCTCTCTATCACGCAGCGGTAGAAGTTGCCCAGGATGTCAGTTGACAGATGGTTCTTCTTCAGTGTCCTCAAGAAGAAGAGGCGCTGATGGGCCTTCTTGATCAGGCTGGTGGTGTTAACTGACCAGGACAGGTCCTCCGAGATGTGGGTCCCCAGGAATTTGAAGCTGGGGACATGTTCAACAGCTATGCCATTGATATGGATGGGGTCATGTGTCACTCCCCTCTCCTTCCTGTAGTCCACTATGAGCTCCTTGGTTTTGCTGGTGTTAAGGAGCAGGTTATTGTCAGCGCACCAAGTAGCCAAGTGCTCAACCTCTGCCCTGTAATCTGACTCATCGTTGTCCCTGATGAGTCCGATCACCATGGTGTCATCTGCGAACTTTATGATGGAATTGGATCCATACATACACTACTGTTCAAAAGTTTGGGGTCACTTAGAAATTTCCTTATTTTTGAAAGAAAAGCACTTTTTTCAATGAAGATAACTTTAAACTAATCAGAAATACACTCTATACATTGCTAATGTGGTAAATGACTATTATAGCTGCAAATGTCTGGTTTTTGGTGCAATATCTACATAGGTGTATAGAGGCCCATTTCCAGCAACTATCACTCCAGTGTTCTAATGGTACAATGTGTTTGCTCATTGCGTCAGAAGGCTAATGGATGATTAGAAAACCCTTGTGCAATCATGTTAGGCCTGCAATGCTGTAATTGCTGCAAATGGAGGATTCTTTGACGAAACCAAAGTTTGAAGGAAAAAATTATTTCAAATACAAATCATTATTTCTAACCTTGTCAATGCCTTGACTATATTTTCTATTCATTTTACAACTCATGGTGGTAAATAAGTGTGACTTTTCATGGAAAACAAACTAATTGTCTGGGTGACCCCAAACTTTTGAACGGTAGTGTAGGCCTGCAGTCATGGGTGAAGAGGGAGTAGAGGAATGGGCTGAGCACACAGCCCTGTGGTACACCAGTGTTGAGTGTGATGACGGAAGAATGGTTGGGGCCTGACCTAACATGCTGGGGTCTGTTGGTCAGAAAATCCATGATCCAGTTGCAGGTGGAGGTACTGATTCCCAGGTCCCCAAGTTTAGTGATCAACTTGAAGGGGATAACTGTGTTGAATGCTGAGCTGAAGTCAACAAACAGCATTCTTGCGTAGGTGTTCTTGTAGGTGTTCTTGTCGTCCAGGTGTGAGAGTACATAGTGCAGCGCTGTAGAAACCGCATCCTCTGTACTCCTGTTGCTCCGGTAGGCAAACTGGTGAGGGTCCAGTGTAGGGGGCAGCCATTTTTTGAGCTGTGCCAAGACCAGTCGCTCAAAGCACTTCATGACTATGGGTGTCAGTGCCACAGGGCGATAGTCATTTAGGCACAATGGTGTTGAATGTTTCGGCACTGGTACTACAGAAGTGGTCTTGAAGCACGCTGGTACCATGGCCTGGGCCAGGGACAGGTTGAAGATGTCTGTGAAGACCCCTGCCAGCTGCTCAGTGCATGCCCTCAGCACACGCCCAGGAATGCCGTCATTCCATATCTGTTCCAATCTGCAATTTTCCGTTTTTCATTTAAATTATCTCACCTTTAGTGTCCACCTAGAATTTCCTACAGTTTTATTGAGGAATAAATATCCCTATTCTCCAGTTTTATTGTATAAGTAGGAATAGTTATTATTCTTATACCTCCCTCTGCCTAGTTTAAAGTTGAGCCTTTTCTCTCCAAGCTGAGTGGACATGCTTTGCCTCACTACAAACAAACCCACATTGGCGGGCGTGAGAGGACTTTAATTTTGTTTGCCATGCATGGACTTAAAGCTTTCCTTTCAGCCAGAGAGATAAAGCTCCAGATTTATTATTAAGATTTAAGTTCTTGTTGACAGTAATTTTTTCTGGCACAGACTGTAACCGAAATTTGCGGGACCAGGCTAACCCTGGTTCCCATATTTGAGGAGACAAACACGGCTGATTCCGCTATTCCCTAAGTCTCTTATTCCGGCACAGACTGCATCCAAAATACTTCACCTACATGGTATCATTCCTTTATGGTATTAGGTTCTAATCCTGACTATTTTCATTTGAGAAGACTGGCACGGCTGTTGCCCCTAAGTCTTATTAAGTTCTGGGTACAGACTGCATCCCAAAACCTCACAGATCCATTTAATCTTTTGTTAGACAGTGGGCACTTTCGCTGAGGCCTCGGCAGGTCCCCCACGCACAAGTGGTACCGTGACTAACTCTGATACACAGAGGACACTTTCACAGCAGGCTTCTTTCAGGCCCGAGTACAAGCGGTGCCATGTGTCCAGCAGATTAAACGATCGTGGCTGCGCTCCACAGCGGCATCGGGTCGAACACTTTCAATGGTTCCCCCCGGCATCAGGTTCCTAAAACCTGGCTCTTTTCATTTGAGGAGACATACCAGGGTGATTATTAGTCACTCTAGTTCCTAAGTCTCGTCATTTTGGTTCAGACTGACTCCAAAATGTTTCATTTGATAGACCATACACCTGTGAATTGTATGTCTATGATCGCGACTGTTCTACCTCAGACTGAAAATAGAACATGTGCACCCTTTTAACTTTTCAAACTATTTGACTATTTGTTTAGACTTTACATGTGACTCTCAACCAAATGATAAAATTTGGGGATCGGATATACCCCTTTATCAGACAACTGTAAATTTAGAATGGCCAAACTGCAGAAATTTGTGTAAAAAAGGTTTCTGCTTACCTTTTTTGTTCAGGCGCCACCGCTGTCTGCAAAAGGGTCCTTCCGATTTGTTGCGTTCAGGCTCGCCTCGGAATATCCAATCCGGGTCACCAGCACCAATTGTTAGAAAAATACCTGATTCTTTGATTGAAAGATCCAAGAACAAGCCGGAGATTTCTTCAGTTTAAAGATGGAACATTTATTTAGAAGTCACAAGTAAAGCAAGCAACGCTGGGTGCAGCGTGACGCAGCTCCCTCTGGAGCATTGCCACACTGACCACGACTTCCGGGTGCGTGTTACAGTTATCTTCTCGGGTTGGCGGGGCCAACCCCCGTACAATAGGATGGGCTTGTACATGACTGTCTGTTTGTTTAACTCTGACGTGAACAGGCCATCTGCTATTCATGTTACCGAGCTCCTAAAATGTACTATTAAAAGTGTGTGAGAGAATGTTGTTTAGGGTGTGTAACTAATGTGAAAGACCTGACTAGAAAGAGAGAGAGAGAAGAGAGAGAGCTCTATAGCTTTGCTTCATTCCTGTTTATCAGTTTACCATAACATATTTGTTCATAAGGATCCAAACAGAATATGTATGGAATCTGTGTAGAGCATAAAGGGAGATTACCTACAGAAATATTATTTTGGCACTAACTTTCCATTAACCCTTTCATCTCTCTCTGCCTCTTTCTTTCACCCAAGGACACACACAGAGACACAGACAGATACACACACAGGGCCCACACAGAAATGCTCTCTTTTTGCGTTATATCCACAAGGTCAGAGCCGTTCACACACACACGATGAAGACTTCAGGTTTATGCCAAAAACCAAAACAGCGTGAAAATTACTTCAATTAATCGACAAAACTGGCAACCACACACTGCCACTGCAGCTTGAAGCTCCTTTTTTTTTTTTTTTTTTTTTTTTTTTTTTTTTTTAAACTGCCGTGAAAACACAACACTAGTCAACTCCTTTTGCTCAAAACTACTGTTGTGGGGAACCCACTCAGCAGTTACTCAGTAGTTTTCCCTCAGACTGAAGTGGCAGATCAAAGGTGGGGAATGGGGGAGTGATATGTTAATGCAGCACCCCAGGTAGCAGAGAAGTGTTAGTGCTGTGATATAAAAGAGAGTGCCTGTAACCTGGTGTTTTTTTTCTGATTCTGGTGAATGCGAGAGAGAGTGGAATAAAGTTTCATCTGCTCGGAAATGGTCAGCCTGGTTATTCTTTCCACACTGGTGACCCTTGACGCACAATGGAACGCGAGGCGAACACCCCAGAGATGACCCAGATGGGAAGTGCCAGCAACGCATGCTCCATTTTGGTCAAACTCCCAGACTTTTGGCTACATGACCCGAAGTCTTGGTTCCTTCACACTGAGGCCCAGTTCACACTCTGGGGAATAACGGCAGATGACACCAGATATTACTACGTGGTCGCAACGCTGGACGCACGCACAACTCAGCAGGTGGCGAGCCTGTTCCAACAGCCCCCAGCCCGTGACAAATACAGTGCTCTCAAAACCGCTACATGCTCTCGGACTGTGAGAGAGCGGAGAGGCTCCTGACGCGCTCTGAGTTAGGAGACGGGTCGGCGGTCAAATTGATGGAGAAGATGTTGGCGTTGATGGGCACAGATGACGGGCATTTTCTCTTTGCCCACCATTTCCTCCGGAACCTCCCGACAGCGACCAGAGCGGTCCTTGCCAATTCGCCACTGCTTGCCGCACACAACTACCGGGCGCTAGCCCAGCAGGCAGATCAGATCATCCTCACTACCAGAACCCTCACAGTGAACGCAGCGGCGTTGGAACTCAGCGAGATGGCCAGAGGAGGTGAGGAGCCAGCGATGGTGGCTGCAGCAGGGGCCAAGAAGCACCGGAAAGACATGCTCTGTTTCTACCACCGCCGTTTTGGAGAGGACGCACGCCGATGCGTGCCACCGTGCCAATTCAAACTTTTGGGAAACGCCAGGACTGGCAGTCAGTAGCAGCTGCGACCACCGGTGAAGCAAGCAAGCTGCTCTATGTGACAGACTCACGCTCAGGGAAACGGTTCCTCGTGGACTCCGGCTCCCAAAAGAGCCTCATCCTGCCATCCTATGCCAACCGGCTGGCGGGAACTAGCAGCCCTGAGCTGACGGCTGCAAATGGCTCAGACATTAAGACTTTTGGAGAGAGGACACTGACTGTATTCTTGCACGGCCGTACATACCAATGGACATTCATCATAGCGGCATGCAGCTTCCCCATTTTAGGTGCTGACTTTTTGTGTGCACATGGACTACTAGTCGATGTTGCTCACAGATGCCTGATTAATGCAATGTCTTTTGATTCTCTCCCCTGTACAGCTCGAGGAGCCGGGCCCACAACACTAGCCAACGTCACAGCTCCAGGGGTAAGTTCCACACACTACTCAACCAGTTCCCAGCACTCACGGTCCCGACGTTTTCGGTGACTGTCACTAAACATGGGGTGGAGTACTTCATTACCACTACGGGGCCGCCCGTTTTCGCACAACCTCGGCGCATAGACGCAGCTAAACTGGCCATAGCATGTGAGGAATTTGCCAACTTGGAAAAGTTGGGCATCATCAGGCGCTCAAACAGCCCATGGGTATCCCCGCTACATATGGTTCCTCAGGCCAAGGGATCGTGGTGACCATGCAGAGATTTCCTCAGATTAAACAATGCCACAGCGCACGGCCGCTACCCCATCCTTCATATTCAGGATTTTTCCGTTCACCTCACCGGGGCATGCATTTTTTCCAAGATAGACCTGGTCCGCGGTTACCACCAGGTCCCGGTGCATGCTGAGGACATACCTAAAATGGCAATAATAACCCCGTTTGGTCCGTTTGAGTTTTTATGCATGCCTTTCGGGCTAAAAGGAGTGGCGCAGACATTCCAACACATGATGGATGCAGTGTTGCACAATCTGCTATTTGTGTTTGTTTACCTGGACGACATCCTGGTGGCCAGTGCGTCCGAGGACAAACACGTAGCCCACCTCAGGACAGTTTTCCAGAGGTTGGAGGAGAATGGATTAATAATCAGCCTGGCGAAGTGCCAGTTCGGGGTGACGGGGATCGATTTTTTGGGCCACCGCATCTCACCGGAGGGCGCGATACCCTTGCCGGACAAGGTGCGCGGCGTGGCAAATTTTCCCCGGCCTCAGACGGTCAGGGCGCTGCAGGAGTTTTTGGGGATGGTTAACTTCTACAATTGTTTCCTCCCCTGCGCAGCCCAGCTCATGCAGCCATTGTACGCCGCACTTAAGAAACGGAAGCCAGCGGACAGAGTCGACTGGACTCCTGAGCGAGAGCAGGCATTTTCCGAGGTTAAAACAGCTCTGGTGAACGCCGCACGACTGGCGCACCCGGACCCAGTGGCTAGGATAGCGCTCGCTACCGACGCATCAGACGTGACCATAGGGGCCGTCGTGGAGCAGTGCGTCGCCGGTTCTTGGCAGCCGCTCGCCTTTTTTAGCAGGTCTTTGCGTGACAATGAGCGTAAATACAACACGTTCGACAGGGAGTTACTGGCTCTCCACCTTGCCATATGCCACTTCCAGTTCTGGCTGGAAGGGCGCACCTTCACTGTGATCATGGACCACAAGCCACTTACGTACGCGATGGCCAAGGTTTCGGAACCACGGTTGGCCCGGCAGCAGAGACAGCTGGCCGCGATCTCGAAGTTTACGACCGACATTCGACATATGGCCGGTAAACTCAACGTGGTGGCTGACTGCCTCTCACGCGCATTAGTGGACCCAGTCTATGTGGGGATAGATTACACGGCCATGACCGCTGCGCAGATCGGCGATGCGGATGTTTGCGCGCTCCAATCTGGACCAACAGGGTTAAGGCTGGAGAGCAGAGTGCTGCAACACGGCCCCCCCCCAGTTTGTGATGTCTCTACAGGCCGCCCGTGACTCGTGGTCCCATGCACTTGGCGCCATTGCGTTTTGAGTCGGTTCACTCCCTGGCGCATCCAGGAGTGCGTGCGTCAGTCAAAATGGTGGGCACAAAGTTCATCTGGCTGAGCCTGCGCAAACAGGTGAAAGAGTGGGCCGCAGCCTGTGTAACGTGCCAACGAGCCAAAGTGCACAGGCACACAAAGGCCCCTTTGGAGCAGTTCCATATCCCGGGTAAGAGGTTTGACCACGTTCACGTGGACCTCGTGGGCCCCCTCCCGCCATCACAGGGGCTCACACACCTCCTGACAGTGGTGGACCGCACCACGCGCTGGCCCGAAGCAGTCCCGCTAGCTTCCACCGCGTCCGCAGATGTGGCACGTGCTTTTTTGACAACATGGGTGGCACGTTTCGGAGCTCTTTTGGACATCATGTCCGATCGGGGCCCGCAGTTTGTTTCTGACCTCTGGTCCACCATGGCCCGGAGCCTGGACATCTCAATTCATCGCACAACCGCGTACAACCCACAGGCCAATGGGTTATGTGAAAGTTTCCATAGGTCACTTAAAGCAGTGCTCAGCGCTTCGCTTACGGATGCAAATTGGGTGGACTGGTTGCCGTGGGTTCTATTAGGATTGCGTTCCGCACCAAAGGAGAATTTGGCAGCCTCCCCAGCAGAGTTGGTTTTTTCCCAGCCACTGCGGCTCCCCGGGGAATTTTTGTCAGATAACCCCGCGCCGAACACCGATCCATCCCCGCGTTCAAGACATAGCGCAGACGCAGGGACGCTACCCGGCCCGGCCCACTACTGTTTTCCACACGCTTTTGTGCCAAAAACCTTGAAGGATGCGTCATTTGTATTTGTCAGGCATGATGCCCACCGAACCCCATTGCACCCGCCTTACGATGGCCTGTTCAGAGTGCTGGAACCCAGGGACAAACATTTTGTGTTAGACTTGGGGGGTCGCCGGGAGACAATCTGTAAAGACAGGCTTAAGCCCGCCTTTGCTTTAGCAGACGAGCAGGTGGTGTTGGCCCAAGCTTCTTGGTGTGGAAGACCCCCACGGAGAACTCCCCAGGTAAATGAATCGTCAGATCAGTCATACGAGCATGTTGAAGGTGTCCCCCCCCAATGTCCCCCCACAGATGGACACACCCCCAGAAACCCCCCACCGGCACAGCAGGGCCTCGGAGCCGAAGACCCCCGTTACAGCAGCTATGGACGGAGGCTGAAGCCCAAAGAACATGGGGGTTAAGACTCAGTCTGAGACTCTGGGGATGGGGGGGGGGGAACCCACTCAGTAGTTTTCCCTCAGACAGTTTTCCCGCAGATCAAAGGTGGGGAGTGGGGGAGTGATATGTTAATGCAGCACCCCAGGTAGCAGAGAAGTGTTAGTGCTGTGATATAAAAGACAGTGCCTGCAACCTGGTGGTTTTTCTGATTCTGGTGAATGTGAGAGAGAGTGGAATAAAGTTTCATCTGCTCGGAAATGTTGGGCCTGGTTATTCTCTACACACTATTTTCAAATACCTATAATTTTAAACACTCCTCAGAAGGATAACAATTAACTAACCGATCCTTTTATGCTCCACAAATATCAGAAAAAATCACAAACATCAATTTCACACCCTGTTCTCTCCGCCTCAGCAGAGAATTCTGTCACTGTTTCACATCAGAGCGGATTTCATGTGACACTGAGACAAAACAAATCAGACTGCAGTAACTTTTATCCAGCGCTTCAACAAACCTACAAAATAAAATCTACCAGTCTCGCAGCGCTTAGAGTCCCAAAATCGGACAATAAGCACATGCGGTAAAGGCACGACTCTTCCGTGAAAAAAACCCTCTTCCTCAGGGTCACGCAACCTTCCCACGAAATGCTGAAAGTCCAGACACCTGGACAATAAGCAGATGTGGCCAAAAAGGCGCGAATCTGTCCCTGAGAATCTACTTTTTGGGCTCACGTAACACTTCCACAAGACGTCTAGAGCAGGGGTGTCCAACCATGTGCCATGGAGAGCCAAGACCCTGCAGGTTTTCTCTTCTACCCAGTCTCTTCAGCAGGTGTTTTCACTTATCAGCAATCAGTGGGAAGAAGTTCACAGAAATCTGCTGTTGAAGACACTGGTTGGAGGTAAAACCTGCAGGGTCTTGGCTCTCCATGGCACATGGTTGGACACCCCTGGTCTAGAGCCTAGTTATTTAGACAATAAAACATCTGTGGTTAAAAGAGCACGAATCTTTCCCTTTTTTTTTTTGCATGCAACTTCCAGACCTCCACTGCACTGACAAAAAAGTTCAGAGAGCAGCGATCCCTGGGGTCCTCCCCAAAATCATGTGATAACGCTCACTGTGGCAAAGGAAATTTTATTCCTTCTCCAGGGGTCTCGCGATATGGCTCACCATGGGCAGGGGTAACCCAGTGATTAGGCTGCAATAATGAACTTAAGCAGTGTCCACGGTGTCTAACCAGTCCGGGCAATCTCACTGGCCATAAACAACTTTAATAACCAATAATTGAAATAAATTACTCACACTTGGTATCCACCTCTTTGAGTTCTGGTAGACCCGTCAGAACCCACGCCGCTTCCCTATTTCTCCAAAGCTTTGTAGAGGGATACAGCATCTCTTTTCAGTGCTCCCAGAAGTGTGGGCTCACCTCTTTTGACCGTGCACAGTCCAGTCTGGATCCGTCAGAAAACGCCATGGATTTCTTTATATGGGTCCCTGTTCGATGCGCCAAAATGTTAGATTGTGGAGGATATGAATAAGGGTCACCAATGTGTGGAGGCAAGGATCAAATAAGTGCAGGCGGACACGGCGAACTGAAGTTTAAAAGGGTGCTTTATTCATCCTCTGTCACGAGGCTCACCCAGCGCTGTGGCAGCGCACTGGAGTGAGCCCTGCGTCTCTAAGTCAGCAACAAGCACAAGAGTCGTCAAAGAGAGAGAGAGCCACTGAGGCATATACAGTCAGCTTATATACTTAGCCACAGACAATGCATGCATGGCATATTAGCATCACAGTACAGCAGGAATGCATGGGACATTTACATGAGAGTCACACATATCAATAGCAGGATTACTGGTGCCGGAATTCCTCTCTGCTCCGGGGCTGTAGGACAAAAGAGGCTGCAAGGCACATCTACATATTGATATCAGTCCATACATCTCATTGTTCTGTTAATTGCTCAAGCTGAGCGTTCTGCCTGTCCCGTAGGTTGTGGTGGGTCACCACACCGCTCCCCTCCAGAGGGCTCAGCAGGGGGCCGAGGCGTCGATCAGCCGGCTTTGGAAGCGAGCTGCGGGAAAAGCACTGTGCAGGAGGAGGTGGAGGGGGGTGGGGGTAGCAAGTGCCGGTCTGAGATGGCGAAGTTGTCTGGGCCATGCAAAAATTGCATGTGGATCAGCGATGTTGAGGGGCTTTCCCGTTAAACGTGGCGGAGATCCACAGTGGCTGTGAGAAGAAAAAAATTGTCTCTGACTCCTCTCGCGGCTCAGTCCTGCGAGGATGCGTAGCGGCCATGAAGAAAAAAACAAAAGCTGGAGCTGTGTGAGGGACTTGGTGGTTTGGCTTTAGGTGCGGGCGCAGCCCTAAAGCCCTCGGGGACAGCAGACGGCTGAATTCCCATGTGCGTCGTGGCTGAGACCCATACAAAGTCCTGTGTGCGGGCTGCGTGTCTGCTTCAGGTGCGTGGGCAGCCCTGAAGGTTCCGAGGGTGGCGATCGGCCGTGTTTCTCGGGCATGTGCAGCGGCGGAGGACGATGGCAGTCTGTGGAGCTGGATGGTCCCTGGTGTGTGGCGCGCTGTCCTCGTAACCCCCCGGTGTGCGTGTGGGGGTTTGGTGCGTGGATGGTCCGCTGTCGAGAGGTGAGTCAGGGTCAGGGAGCTTGCTGGAAATCAGCATCGTCGGCACCGATGGTCTTCCCTGTTCGGGCTGTTGCTGTCGTTCGCTTGTGCCGGGTCATGGTGCGTTCTGGTCCACGCGCTGCGTTCTCCGTCCGGCCCTGGAGGTTGCCGTCGTGGAGAGAGGATGAGGTGCGTGCGCGCTCATGTGGATGCGGAGGATGTAAGCGATCATCTGTCTCTGTAATCCACAGCGCGGTGAGAGGGAGCAGACGTTCTTTGTCCCTCGGCAGGTCCCAGCGTGGAGGTCCCAGATCTCAGACGAGGGTCGCACCATGACGCTTTCTGCAGCTTTCCCAGTCGTGGATGATCTCTGGGGAGTTTGCCTGGTGTTGGTTCTGCGTCGAGGTCTCCCGTGTGGCAGAAGGGAGGGCAGTCCATTTGCGTCGGGCAGCTGCGTTTTTTCGTCGTCGGAGTCACCGTCGGGGGCTGCGTTCGTTCGTCGTCAGGGTCACCAGTGTGGAGGATACGAATAAGGGTCACCAATGTGTGGAGGCAAGGATCAAATAAGTGCAGGCGGACACGGCGAACTGAAGTTTAAAAGGGTGCTTTATTCATCCTCTGTCACGAGGCTCACCCAGCGCTGTGGCAGCGCACTGGAGTGAGCCCTGCGTCTCTAAGTCAGCAACAAGCACAAGAGTCGTCAAAGAGAGAGAGAGCCACTGAGGCATATACAGTCAGCTTATATACTCAGCCACAGACAATGCATGCATGGCATATTAACATCACAGTACAGCAGAAATGCATGGGACATTTACATGAGAGTCACACATATGAATAGCAGGATTACTGGCGCCGGAATTCCTCTCTGCTCCGGGGCTGTAGGACAAAAGAGGCTGCAAGGCACATCTACATATTGATATCAGTCCATACATCTCATTGTTCTGTTAGTTGCTCAAGCTGAGTGCTCTGCCTGTCCCGTAGGTTGTGGTGGGTCACCACAAGATCAAAATTGAATTGAGTGAGACTGAATCAATAATTGATAGGCGGTTTCCAAGTTTTGAGCCATTTATTTTGCTCTGATCAGAGGAGGAAGTCGGTCACAGCAAGGAATACTGTATCTCAGAGCCTGCTCACACGTACTCCTTACCATGCATTGAAAAGGTGGGGCTCTTTATGCCCCAGGCAAACAGTCTTTGAGCTTATCAATGGCCTGGAGACAGCTGGAGCCATCTCCCTACAGACTCTAATCTATGGATGACTCTATAGACATTCTGTCTGCTTTGATCTATACATGACTGGTCATCCTGACTCTGGACATCCTGAATAGAACAGTTTGGTATGATAGAGCAGTAAAACCTTTGTCATTATTTACAATCTTGCTCAGCCTAATCTCACAGTGAAAAACAGACATTCCTTCAGGCTCTGAGACAATGGAAAATCACAGAGAATCAGACATTGGCTCATTATATGCACCAGATACAAATATAATATAGAATAGAGTAATACAGCACTAAAATCATATAGAATAATATAATGAAACATGAAAATATCAACCATTGAAAGACATATGGAAGTTATTGTTTGATTTCATGTCCATCTTCTTGATTATCGGCAGACAAGAACTCACAAGGGTTTTTTTTTTTTTTTAGACCGATTCATAATTGGTACAAATAAAGAATTGTTAATAAAATTGTCCATTATCTGGACTGGTGCCCTTCGAGGATATGAGAGTAATGAAAGGAAATCTTCATTCCTATTCACATTCATATTTACATTAATACTTGTACCAACAATAAAACACCTACTGTATAAAACCCATAAATCCACTACAGTGCTTTCTGCTGCATGAAAGTCTTTCACTGAACATCTGCCTACATAACAGGAAGTGATTTTAGCTACACACACACACACACACCAGCTGCTTCTGCAATGAAGAATGCTTTCTGCATACATATAGAGAAATGTCTCTGGGTCATGGGGTTAAACATAGGGCTGATCATGGGATTGTGATAGGAAGTGAAAGGGGACAATTTGAAAACAACGGGAAACATCTGTCAGCAGACTGCCAGCCACTGCAGGACAAAGGAGCAACTTATGAAGAAATTGGTTTTGACCAGTTCAACGAGCATCTGATGAAGAAGCTGGTTTTGACTGGCTCAGCACGAGGCAGCCATTGTAGGAAGCTATTTTGGGAACGCCCAAGTAGCCAGAAGATAAATGTAACCGCGAATGCTTATTCAGGGTCTTTCCTGTCAGGTCTGGGCTGAGGACAAAGACCCACGGCTGTGTTACTCTCTGCATGCTTCAATAAAAAGAAAACTTGAGGAATAGTCTATCTCTTGTTATTACTAATCTTTAAATAATGGTTTTGTACCAACTGTCCAGTTTTGAACACACTTTTACAGAGAACAGTATTACATTATTAATCGCGATTAACTCAACATTCCAAAAGATTAATCATGATTAAAAATTTTAATCATTCAACGCCACTATAATATATTTTATAAGGAAATTTATTTGCAGTAGTGCAAATTTTACTGTACTTGTTTGGTATATCTATTTTAATATCTATACACTCATGGCATATTTAATACCCCATTAATTTTTTTTTTTTTTACAACATTAACAACTAAAATAGAGACCATGGTCTTCATCATTAATTATGTAAAAGTCGATGACAAAAAATGGGAAGCTTCCATTGAAAAATATGTTCAAAGTACAAAAAATCTTTGCAAAAATATGAAAAAGCTTGTTTTTCAGCAAGTAAAATATTAAACCTTCATTCAAATAAATATTTGCAAAAAACTTAGTCTATTCCCCTTGCCAGCAAAATGAGCCAAAATCCTCCTCTCTGTTAACCTGACCCCCTCCATCCCAATAAAGATGGTTTATACAGGGAAACTTAGTTTATCAGTTAGGTGAGCTGAGCAAATGAACAAGAAAAAATATGAAAATTCAATGTAAAAGTTGCAAATTTTATCAAAAAACTTTAGAGGAAAGGTAACATCTTTATCTTAAAACATGGTTAATTTATAGGAAAAAGAGTAATAAATTTATCAGGAAAAAATTTAAAATGTATTTTTAAAAAAAAAAAAAAAGTTACCTTTCTAAGAAAAATGTTTACAACAAAATCCTCACTAATTGGTGAGAAAATTGGCAAAAAAAGCAGCCGTACCGTGGCTGCTTCATCCATCCAGGTGGATGCCCTCAATTTCCCCTCTGGGGAACAATAAATTACACAAAATCAAAATAAAAAAAATCATTTATGAAAGAAAGAGGTTTTAAAAAATATTGGCTATATTTAAATGTTTCAGAAAAACATTTTTTTTTTTTCTTGTAAATTTGTGACTTCACTGTTGTAAATTTCAGATTTTTTTTTTCTTAGAAATGTGTGTGGTGGACTTCCGGTCTGGACGCCATGGTGATAGCAGCTTAACGCTGAAGCTCCCAGACCTAATCCAGGAAAACATCTTCAAAATCGGACTTAACGGATTTTTGGAAGAATAAAAATCAAAAGACAAAAACATCATGCCTAACCAAAAACAGAAGAAACTGACATTTTCCAGGCCAGGACGCGCAGCGGCCGTAGAATCTGAACCGGAGGACCTCCGTTCAGAAGACGAGGAGCTGGACGTAGCTAACAAGAAGGTTAGCTTGAAAACGTTATTTGAAGAATTACGACGATTTCGCCGAGAGGTTTGGGCCGAATTCCGTGAATTCAGAGATGAATTAAAAAGGACTAACAGCAGAGTGGACCAGGCAGAGAACCGAATCTTGGAAGCTGAAGAAAGAATAAAAGTGCTTGAAGATTCTGTGCTGGATTTACACAAAAAACAGTCAAGACTGGAGGCTAAGCTAACCGACCAAGAAGGAAGACAGAGAAGAGACAACATTAGAATTCACGGTCTGAAAGAAGGAGCTGAAGATGGTTTCAACACAATGGCGGAATGCGTGGAATCCTTACTGAGAGAGAAGTTGGATATTCCACAAACCACTGATTTGAAGATAGAAAAGGCCCATCGTACATTAGCCGCAAAGCCAGCGGCGGAAGCGCCCCCACATTCGGTGGTGGTAAGATTTGCCAATTTCAAAATAAAACAAGAGGTTGTAAGACGGGCTTGGCAGAAAAAAGGATTTATGCACCAAGAGAGAAAAGTCTTCGTGGAACACGATTACGCCCCGGAGGTTCTTAAAAAGCGCCGGGAGTACAACGACACCAAAAAGGTGCTACGGGAACAGAAACTGCGCTTTCAGACGCCATTTCCTGCGAAGTTAAGGGTCTTTTACGGTGAAGAGTCATGTCTCTATAATTCGGCGGAAGAAGCAACAATTGACATGGCGAGAAGAGGGCTCCCGGTAACGGTGTTTAAACCCGCAGCAGACCTGAGCGATAGGATCAAGGCTCAAACGTGGTCCACACAGAGACCTTCAGAATCCACGGGCCAGCAACGGGAAACCCAGCCCCAGAGCCACAAGGATAAGCTTTCCAGTTTCAAGAAGGAATAGCGACCTTTTTTTTTTTTTAGTCATTCTGCACTTCCAACCCCCCTCCTACAAGGTAACAAACATTAAAGGAGATGCAGAATCAGCATGTGGTAAAACATTTCATGGAGCAGTCATAGCATTAGAAACAAATGTCTTCTTAATTAAAAAACAAAAAACAAAAACTTGTTAAAATAGAAATGTGACAATGACCCACATGTTCTCCCCACACTAACAAATACTGTATTAGAGTGAATGTTTGCTGTGATGGGGGTGGGAGGGTGCACACAATTTCATAGGGTATAGGCATAAAAAAAAAAAAAAAATCATTACAAGTTCGGATTGGGATCTGAAATTCACGTTAAAAACATGGGACAACTTACAGGGGTAAGAGAGGGCCCTCAACACGTAACAGAGTTTGAGGAATTTCCCTCAGAGCCTACACTCCATCAGGGCTCTTACAGGGTCTTTAAAAAGACCTCAGCTCAGGAAGTTTTTTTGACAGTTTTTTGTTTTAAAGTTTCGTACACTATGTTCTTAATGTTTTTTATGTTCTTAATGTTCTTTCAGTTTCTGAGTAGCATAAAAGAGGGCCACCACACTGTTATACTAAATAAGAAAATACAATGGAGAAACAGGGTGTAACCAAAATAGTCTCATATAATGTAAAAGAGATCCTGAATCCAGTTAAAAGATCCAAGATTCTACGCAAAATGAAAAAAGACAAAGCAGAAATAATATTTTTACAAGAAACCCACCTAACAGATGTGGAGCACACTAAACTCAATAGACAAGGGTTTAAAATGATCTCTTCATCTTCATGTAAGTCAGGGAGGAGGAGGGGAGTAGCGACATTGATATCAACCAAAATTACATTTGAAAAAAAAATCAGAACACAAAGATAAAGAAAGGAGGTACAGCTTGGTAATTGGGCGGCTAGAGGGAGAAGATATCACCCTGCTGAATGTATATGCACCACCAGGGGCTAAATGGAAATTTTATAAAAATGTATTTGACCTAATGATAACTAAAGCCCAAGGTTTAGTGATATGTGGTGGAGACTTCAATCTAAGACTGAATCCATACTGGGATGCAACAGGTAATTCTTCACATCAAAATAACACTCAAAGTAGGAAAACTCGGATGCTACTAAAAGAAATGGGAATCTGTGACGTGTGGAGGGAATTCAACCCCAACGTAAAAGATTATACATTTTATTCAACGCCACATTCATCTTACTCAAGGATTGATTACTTTTTTATGTTTAATAGAGACATTGGAAGAGTAAAAACATGTAAAATAGGACTGATGGATCTCTCTGACCACAGTCCGATCTATATGGACTTAAACATCCAAAAATACACAAATAATACATTTTCTTGGAGGTTGAATTCAAATGTCCTGAAAGGACCACTGAAAGATGAATTGGAATCAGATATTCTCAGATATTTGGAAGAAAATGATAATGGAGAAGTATCCCCTTTAATACTGTGGGATGCGTGCAAAGCTGTAATAAGGGGAAAAATTATTGCAAAACTGGCAACCCAAAAGAAACTGAGACAAGAAAAACTAATCACATTAGAGTCAGAACTCAAGAACCTAGAAAAAGAACACAAAGGCAACACTCATTCTAATGACTCGCTCAAGATTAAAGAAATTAAAAATCAAATAAATGAGATCTACACAATAGAAATCCAGAAGAAACTTACATTTCTGAAACAAAAACACTATGAAGCAGGCAGTAAATCGGCAAAATTACTAGCTTATAAATTGAGGAAACAACAAACAGAAAGAGCAATCTACAAAATCAGAGACCCAGTATCAAAGGAAATAAAATTCAGAATTCAAGATATTCTTAAAAGCTTCGAGAATTACTATAAGAACTTATACTCCCACAAAAAACATAAAAACGCATCCGAGGCATTCCTAAACACATTAAACCTTCCCCATCTTACGGAGTCACAAAATAAAACACTACTGTCAGAAATACAACCTAAAGAATTGGAAAAAGCAATTATGAAACTTAAAGCTAACAAATCCCCAGGAGCAGATGGCTATACAGCAGAGTGGTACAAAACCTTTAAACAGCAACTATCTCCTCTCCTCCTGAAAACATTTGACTATGTCCTCCACACAGGGGAAATCCCCCCTCCTGGAGAGAAGGGGTCATTGCAGTTATACCTAAACCTGAAAAGGATAAACTAGAATGCTCCAACTACAGACCAATCAGTGTATTAAATCAGGACTATAAGCTTTTTACCATTATCCTTGCCAAAAGGTTAGAAAATATACTGACAGACTTAATTCACTTAGACCAAACAGGTTTTATAAGACAAAGACAGACACAAGACAACATTAGACGCACTTTACACATAATTCATCATATAAAAAAATATAACTTAAATGCAGTCATATTGGGATTAGATGCTGAAAAAGCATTCAATTCGGTTGACTGGTCTTTCCTATATAGAATCTTATCCAGTTTCAATTTTCATAACAACTTCATTAGAACTATACAGGCATTATATAAAAAACCAACAGCTAAAATAAGGATTAACGGTAATTTATCATCATCTTTTGAGCTGGAAAGAGGATGTCGTCAGGGCTGCCCCCTGTCTCCACTGCTCTTTGCAATCTTCATAGAACCTCTGAGCCAATGGATAAGACAAAATCAAAAAATTCAAGGTATTACACTTGGTCAGAAGGAACATAAAATAGCACTCTTTGCTGATGACATTTTAATATACCTAGGGCAGCCGGACACTTCTTTACCAGAACTAATCTCAGTTTTTTCAGACTATGGAGATTTATTGGGGTACAAATTAAACATGCATAAAACCCAAGTTTTAACATTCAACTATGACCCAAATCATTATTCACTAGTGAACTCAAAACTAACTGGGAGATGGAATCTATGAAATATCTGGGGGTCAATATCCCGAAACAACTCAACAAAATTATAACACTAAGTCACTGCTGTGACTGGTGACAAAAATAAAATCTGACCTAGCAAGATGGAATATGATACCATTCTTGGGTACTGCACAAAGAATTGAAGCAGTCAAAATGAATATACTTCCACGTCTTCTATACCTTTTCCAAACAATACCGGTAGAACCTCCCAAAAAAACATAGCAGGAGCTGGACAGAAGGATCTCAAGATTCATATGGCAGGGCAAGAGACCTAGAATCAGATATAGAACCTTACAGCTAAACAAAGACAAAGGTGGGCTTGCGCTGCCAAATATCAGGGACTATTTTAAAGCCGCACAAATTAAAACTTTAATAGAGATATGTAACCCAGTCTACACTGCACAATGGAAGGAGATCGAATGCCAAATAACAAGTGACATCCCCCTACAGGCGATAATAGGGAACAATGCCTTACCTAAACTTTTGAATAACACTAACCCGTGGATAGAGACCCCGCTAAAAATTTGGTTTAAGATAGTCAGAGAGAATCAAACTAAAGAGCCCTATCGACTTCTGCAATGGATTGCCTATGATCAAGACTTTACTCCTAATAAAACAGACACTAGATTTAAAGAGTGGAAAGAGAAAGGGCTGATAAAATATTACGATTTTTTTAAGGGGCAAACTTTAAGAAGTTTTGAAGATTTGAAAAAACAAGGTCTAATAAATCAAGATCTTTACAGGTTCTTTCAGCTTAGACACCACATAAACAGTATACTTAAAAAGGAGGATTTGGAAAGGGCCCAGTCAGGTGTTCTGAAGGTCTTCTTAATGGCATACAAAGGGATCCCAGGGATCAGATACATTTCTAAAATATACCAAGGTCTTCAAGACTTAAAAGGAGACAACACATCATATATAAAAGAGAGATGAGAAAAAGAGGGGAATTTCACTTTACAACTGGAAATATGGGAAAAGCTAAATAAACAGCAATGGAAAAGTACCTCATCCCTGCAGTGGAGAGAATTTGGATGGAAAAATTTGGTAAGATTTTTCAGAACACCTGCACAAAACAAATTTACCCATAAGGGGTTGAACTGTTGGCACTTGTGTGGTGAAAAGACTGCAAATCATTTTCATGTGTTTTGGTCGTGCCCAGTTATCCACCAATACTGGACCAATGTACAGACAATATTGGGGAAAATATTCAAAATAACAGTTCCCTTTTCTTTTGTAACTTTGTATTTGGGTTTACTACCGGACTCACTGGAAAGACGAGGAGAAAAATACTTATTCAATGTTTTACTATTGGCAAGTAAAAAAGCCCCAACTAAAAAATGGATGTTGAAGGACTGTCCTACACCTGAAGATTGGTCTAACGTGATCCAAGACATTTACTTGATGGAAAAGTTGACATTCGCACTGAGACAGGACATGGATGGGTTCATGAACTTTTGGCAACCCTGGATCGCATATGTGTCTTCCATTAGATCTAATCTTTGACAAATACCATTTCAAAAATGGTTCCGCTCTTTGTTCCAATGCTACTCAGATGCTCTTTTACTTTTAATTACTTATTTTTCTGTTTGTTTGTTTTTTGCTGTTCTGTTTTTTTTTTTTTATTTTTTTCTCTTTAATTTCACTTTTTCTTTCACTTTAAAAAAAAAAGGGGGTGTTGTAATAATTATTCTTCCAATGTTGTCAAATAGCAAAAAATAAGGGAACATGTGATGAAAATGTAAACAATGCAATGCTGTAATGACCTGTATACCCTTTACAAAAACTTAAAAAAAAAAAAAAAAGGAAAAGAAACGTGTGTGGTGGGGTTGCCGTTTGGAAGCTTCGTTTTTTTTTTTTTCTTACAAAAATTGAATTTTTTTCCTCAAATTTGAGACTTGCTTATAGTAAATATGTGACTTTTTAAGTTTTAAATTACCATATTTCATTATATCTTTACACTGTAGCGGTTTGATTAAACCCCCCACAACACACAAACAGAACACAGAGACAGTCAGCTCGCACTCCTGGGGTTTGTTCCGCTGCATGCTGAGTTTACAGCCTTGAAGTTAAAGTGTTCATGCATTTTGCCCTTACTGTGACCTAGAGACTCAGATCAATATGTAGATGTGCTTGTTAGCCTCTTTGTCTGACACTTGGAGCAAGGTCTAGCTAATCTGCCCATTGTGATGTATGTCTTACAAATGCAAATACCTCCTGCCTGTTCGGTTATTGCTTTGATCATTCTAACTGTGGGGTATGTCCCTTTGATGTATTGTTATGGTCAAGTATTTAAGGTGCAACTCTGTAACGCAATCTCTCTCTCTCACTCTGATCCTGCAACTGGTAGACACACACGTGTCCGCTTCTCTTCTTCTTCACTGAGAGCCTGAGGAATTCGGCTTCAGCCTGCTCACGCTATGGGCTGGAGCCGAGTTCCCGTGACGGCGGTATGATTAATAAAACCTGCTTAAAACCACAGCATAGCTGCTTATTTTTTCATGCCGCTGCACTGGTGACCCCTCGAACACGCACATGTTTTGTGCGAAAGCAACCTTCCGAGCTGGACAGCCGCACAGCTGCGTTGGCGACCCCTTGAAGACGCACACGCTTTGTGCGACGCAGCCTTCTGATTTGGACGGCCACGCTGGCGAACCGACGCTGAAAAAAACGAGCGGCCAGCGAACGCAACACCCGGACATGCACACGCTTTGTGCGAAGCAAACTTCTGGTCCGGACCGCGACTGGTGACCGCTTCACGCTTCACGGTGAGATCTGCACGCCTGAGATCTACACATCCACGCTGGACCGGCCGCTCTCACAGAGAGCGCACGCACCTCGTCCTCTCTCCACGACGGCAACCTCCAGGGCCGACGGAGAGCGCAGTGCGTGGAACTGAAAGCACCTGCACGAGCCCGGGGCACAAAGATCGCCTAGTGCCTCGCGCCGCTCCAACGCGTCTCCTCCCTCTCACCACCCCAACGCAGCTGCATGAGCCTGAGGAACAAAAGATCGTCTATTCCCTCCCGCCGCTCCAACGCATCTGCACGGGCCTGAGGGACTAAAGATCGTCTATTTCCTCTCACCGCTCCAACGCACCATGACCAATCTACAGCCACAGTTCAACCTGGATTTTATCGGCGCCGTCTGCGCCGATCTCCACCAAGTTTCTGCACCCTGACTCGCCACTCCAGCGGCCCACCCACTCACTGAACCCCCCCGCACGCATCGGGGAGTTACGAGGACGGCGCATCACGCACGGGACAAGTAACGGCTCCAGAGACCGCCATCGTCCTCCGCCGCTGCTCACAGGACCTTCAGGGCTGCTCGTTCACCTGAAGCAAGCACGCAGCTCGCCACTGGATTATTTTTTTAACGGTCTCAGCCACGGCACAAAGGGATTTGAGCAGTCAGCTGTTCCCGGGAGTTTTGGGGTTGCTTCTGCACCTAAACCAACATGCCAGTCCCTCTGCTTTTATGTTTTTCTTACAGCCGCTCCTGCTTTTCTTCATGGCCACGAGAGGAGTCAGAGACTAATTTTTCTTCTTCTGATCTCTGCATGTTCAGACGGGACATCGCGGAGCAGCAAACACTTTTGGCGCGACTACCCCCCCCCCCCCCTCCTCCTGCACAGAGCTTTTCCCTGCTCGCTGCCCAGACTGCAACATCGAGGTCACGGTCCCCTACCGTTTCCCTCTTGGGGGGGAGCAGTGTAGCGGTTTGATTAAACCCCCCACAACACACAAACAGAACACAGAGACAGTCAGCTCGCACTCCTGGGGTTTGTTCCACTGCATGCTGAGTTTACAGCCTTGAAGTTAAAGTGTTCATGCATTTTGCCCTTACTGTGACCTAGAGACTCAGATCAATATGTAGATGTGCTTGTTAGCCTCTTTGTCTGACACTTGGAGCGAGGTCTAGCTAATCTGCCCATTGTGATGTATGTCTTACAAATGCAAATACCTCCTGCCTGTTCGGTTATTGCTTTGATCATTCTAACTGTGGGGTATGTCCCTTTGATGTATTGTTATGGTCAAGTATTTAAGGTGCAACTCTGTAACGCAATCTCTCTCTCTCACTCTGATCCTGCAACTGGTAGACACACACGTGTCCGCCTCTCTTCTTCTTCACTGAGAGCCTGAGGAATTCGGCTTCAGCCTGCTCACGCTATGGGCTGGAGCCGAGTTCCCGTGACGGCGGTATGATTAATAAAACCTGCTTAAAACCACAGCATAGCTGCTTATTTTTTCATGCCGCTGCAACACCTTTATTCTTGCAAATTTATACTGAAGCTATGTTTATATCTTTGTAGTTCTACCAAGTGCTAACTTTAATATCACCCACAACCCCCTTGTTAAAAAATAAATCACCTACTGCATGTACTTTCACAAAACAATAAATAAATATAAAGGATGAAGTTTAGAGTAATGATGCGCTAACCTGGCTGAGGAAGCAGACATGCAGCAGGCATGGGCTGCAGGTTGCTGTGACTGGTGCTGCAGTTGAATCAACTGGTGCAGGTATGCGGACTAAACTACTGTATTTTGCACCGTTTTAAAGGGGTGATGGGGCCTCAGACAACATCCATCATTACTGTTAATGCAAAATTCAGTCTCTCAAACACTTCACTTAGCCAGGGTGAATTTTACTATGACATTAATTAACTAGAAATTAAAAGAATGCAAAGCAGAAGAACATTTTAATTCCAGGCTTTTTGAGGACCCCTCCCTGCAGTGGGCCCTGGGTAAAGAGGACCCCCCCCCCCCAGTCCGAGTCCGACGCCCCTGATACCATGGTTGAACGGTCCAAATCCACCTACAATACTCCCTTTTATCTGGTTTGTTGAACACACAGTGTAACTACTTTCTTCTCTCCATTGCATCAGCCAACTCTTTCCCTTTACTAGTCATAGTCCCAACATTTTAAAGTCCCTGCTCTCACCTCCACACTTTTGCCTTTTTCTCTGTCTGCCTCCAAACACACCTTCCCTCTATCCTCCTCTGATCTTTGACCAACAGTAGACCATTTTTTTAGGGTGGTTGTTAACCTGGGCCTCAACCGATTCAGTATGGAAGTCTCATTTGTGACAATCTGCATCTTTGATTTGGCAAAGATTTTATACTGGATGCCCTTTCTGACATAACCCTCTCCATTTACCGGGCTTGGGACTGGCACTAGCACCAACGCCAGCGAAAGCCAAAAAAGCCCATGTGGCTCCACTGTGCTCCAATGTGTATGTGAAACATGCATGTCCCATACCGAGTTGTACTGAGTTCTTATCCTTTGGGAAAGTGAATATATTCATTTTTGCCTGTTTCTAAGTTTTTGTGTCTGTGTGTAATAACTCAAAAACATTTTTAAAGTAACACTATGTAACTTTCTAGTTCATACATCTATGGTAACTACGACCTCACCTCAACAGCCAATCACTGTTTAAGTCCAATTTATGCTTCTGAGTCAACCCAACATTGTGGCCTATGCAGTTATCAATTTTTTATATGTGAACAATAGACAAAAGAGAGAACATGCCTAAGAAAACAGTATGAATGACCACTGCCTCTGTCATTAATGATGTTTGGACAGTCATGCAAATGTTCTGTATCTGCCAACTTCCACAACATTCTTTTGAAGACGGACCATTGTTTCGCTTTGGAAGTGCCGCCAGTGCACCAGAGTGAATAAGCAGAGATGAGAACTAGGAAATGTGTAAGAAGGAAATAAAACAGAACAATCATAGCTCGTGTGTGCAATTACATTTCTTGAGAGGTCAGATATGCAGTGGGGTATGACGTAGCTATGGTGTTGGGTCCATTCTTTTTGACTCAGAGGCATAAATAGAGAGCCTAAGTCACGCCCCCTCTACTTCCGCATATGGAATCATAAATCAGAAAAAATCTCCATTGAAGTGACTGGCAAGAGAGGAATTATCTTTTGAACCCAATCAAAGTTTGCCACGAGTTACAGATATGTTTGTTAATATAAAAGATAATTTTCCACATAAATAATGGTGTAGGTTGTTATCTAACTAAAAAGTGATAGTTTGGGACCTTGGGGAAGTCAGGTTATTTAGCACCTCAGACAGAGACAGGGAATAAGCATGGGAAAACAATGCCCAGGAAGGACAGAGGGGGTTGAATGCAGTGTAGTGTAAATATCACGCTGTGTGGGGTGAAGTGCCATGAAACTTGTGAAGTGTGACTTGGGATATAGAGAGGAGAGCTTGCTGTAACCAGTGAGTCCATTCTGTGCTTGTGAGATGTGAGTGTGTAATAAATCGTCTGTCATGAATCTGCCTCTTCATTTACACACTCCACACTGGTGACCCAAGATGTATTATGGCACACGAGGCAAGAACCCCGGAGCCGGCCCGGTCAGGAAGCCCCAGCAACGCAGCAGCCATTCCACCGACAGCCTGGACTGGAACCCCCAGCAATGCGTGTGCGGTTTCGGTCAAGCAACCGGATTTCTGGCAGCACAACCCGCGCTCTTGGTTCCACCACACCGAGGCCCAGTTCGCCCTCCGGGGAGTAACGGCAGACGACACCAAGTTCTACCATGTGGTAGCAGCGCTGGACTCCCGCACAGCCCAGCAGATAGCGAGCCTGCTCGATCAGCCACCAGCCCGCAACAAATACAAGGCGCTCAAGGCTGCACTCACCCGGCGCTACACGCTCTCGGAATGTGAGAGAGCGGAGAGGCTCCTGGCGCGGACCGAGTTAGGAGATGGGTCGGCCGTCGACCTGATGGAGAAGATGCTGGCGTTAATGGGCACGGACGATGGGCACTTTCTGTTTGCCCACCTTTTCCTCCGGAACCTTCCAACAGAGGCGAGAGCGGTTCTGGCCAATTCGCCATTGCTGGCCGCGCGTGACTACCGTGCGCTAGCCCAGGAGGCAGACAGGATCATCCTCACCACCAGGGCGATCACAGTCAACGCGGCGGCGGCGGAGCCCAGCGAGACGACCAGAGAAGGCGAGGAGCCACCGACGGTAGCAGCAGCGGGGGCCAAGGAGTGCCAGAGAGACACGCTCTGTTTCTACCACCGCTGCTTCGGAGAGAACGCACGGAGATGTGCGCCACCGTGCCAATTCAAGCGCTCGGGAAAACGCCAAGGTCGGCAGTCGGCAGCAGCTGTGACCCTCGGTGAAGAGAACAAGCTGCTCTACATGACGGACGCGCGCTCGGGGAGGCGTTTCCTCGTGGACACCGGAGCCCAGAGGAGCATCATCCTGCCGACCTACGCTGACCGGCTGGCAGGACCTAGCGGGCCCGGGATGTTGGCAGCAAACGGCTCGGAAATTAAGACCTTTGGTGAGAGAACATTGATCTTATCTCTACACGGCCGTACATACGAGTGGACTTTTGTCGTAGCAACACTGAATTACCATATCCTGGGGGCTGATTTTCTGTGTGCACACGGTTTACTGGTTGATGTTGCTAACAGGCGCCTGGTTAATGCACTGTCCTTTGACTCTCTCCCCTGTATAGCTCGAGCGACCCAGCCAACAGCACAAGCCAATGTCACAGCTCCAGGCGGCAAGTTCCACGCACTGCTCACTCAGTTCCCAGCACTCATGGTCCCGATGTTTTCCGTGGCCATCGCTAAACACGGGGTGGAGCACTTTATCACCACCACCGGGCCGCCCGTTTTCGCAAGACCTCGGCGCTTGGATGCAGCTAAATTGGCCATAGCGCGCGAGGAGTTCGCCAACCTGGAAAGGTTGGGCATTATCAGGCGATCGAACAGCCCATGGGCATCCCTGTTACACATGGTCCCTAAGGCTGAGGGATCGTGGCGACCGTGCGGTGATTTCCGCAGATTGAACAACGCCACAGCGCACGACCACTACCCGATTCCCCACATACAGGATTTTTCCGTTCATCTCGCCGGAGCACGCATTTTTTCTAAAATACACCTGGTTCGCGGTTACCACCAGGTCCCAGTGTGCACGGAGGACATACCCAAAACAGCGGTAATAACTCCGTTCGGTTTATTCGAGTTCCTGCACATGCCATTTGGGTTAAAAGGCGCAGCACAGACGTTCCAGCGCATGATGGATGCAGTGCTGCGTGATCTCCCGTTTGTGTTCGTCTACCTGGACGACATCCTGGTAGCCAGTACGTCCGAAGACGAACACGAAACCCACCTCAGGACAGTTTTCTGGAGGTTGGAGGAGCACGGGTTGATAATCAACCCGGCGAAATGCCAGTTCGGCATGACGGAGATTGATTTTTTTGGGGCACCGTGTCTCTCCGGAAGGAGCGATCCCGTTGCCCGACAAAGTGCGCGCCGTGGCAAATTTTCCCCGGCCTCAGACAGTCAGGGCACTGCAGGAATTTTTGGGGATGGTGAACTTTTATAACCGTTTCCTTCCCCACGTGGCGCGGCTCATGCAACCATTGTACGCCGTGCTCAAGAGACAGAAACCCGCGGATGGAGTCGAATGGACCCCGGAGCGAGAGCGGGCGTTCTTGGAGGTTAAAGCAGCCCTGGCAAACGCCGCACTGCTGGCGCATCCGGACCCGACGGCCCGGATAGCGCTCACCACCGACGCTTCAGACATGGCCATAGGGGCTGTCGTGGAGCAGCGGGTCGCCGGGGCTTGGCAGCCGCTCGCCTTTTTCAGCAGAACTTTGCGCGACAGCTAACGTAAATACAGCGCGTTCGACAGAGAGTTGCTGGCTCTCCCCCTGGCCATATGCCACTTCCAGGTCTGGCTGGAAGGGTGCAGCTTCACCGCGTTCGTAGACCACAAGCCACTAACGTTCGCGATGGCCAAGGTTTCAGAACCGTGGTCGGGCCGGCAGCAGAGACAGCTGGCCGCGATCTCAGAGTTTACTACCGATATTCAGCATGTGTTGGGTAAACTGAAGGTGGTGGCGGACTGTCTCTCGCGCGCTGTGGTGGCCCCGGTCTACGTGGGGATAGATTACACAGCCATGGCCGCGGAGCAGATTAGCGATGCAGACGTGCGCGCGCTCCAGTCTGGACCAACAGGGTTAAGGCTGGAGAGCAGGGTGCTGCAAGATGGCGGCCCCCCCCCCCCCAATCGGCGATGTCTCCACGGGACGCCCGCGTCCGGTGGTCCTGGTCGCGCGGCACCGACGCGTGTTTGAGTCAGTTCACACTCTGGCACACCCAGGAGTGCCCGCATCAGTCAAAATGGTGGGAGAGAAGTTTGTGTGGCCGAGCCTACGCAAACAAGTAAAAGAGTGGGCTGCAGCCTGCGTGGCGTGCCAACGAGCCAAGGTACACAGGCACACGAAGGCTCCTTTGGAGCCATTTCCGGTACCGGCTAAAAGGTTTGACCATGTGCACGTGGACCTCGTGGGCCCCCTCCTGCCATCGCAGGGGTGCACACACC
Source organism: Pholidichthys leucotaenia (assembly GCA_020510985.1). Taxonomy (NCBI): domain Eukaryota; kingdom Metazoa; phylum Chordata; class Actinopteri; order Cichliformes; family Pholidichthyidae; genus Pholidichthys; species Pholidichthys leucotaenia. Next base: position 171,661,342 of record CM035847.1, on the reverse strand, counting down.
TCCTGACAGTGGTGGACCGCACCACGTGCTGGCCAGAAGCAGTCCCGCTGGCGGCAACCACGTCCGCGGACGTAGCACGTGCTTTTTTAACAGCATGGGTGGCGCATTTTGAAGTCCCGTCGGACATTATGTCCGACAGGGGCCCTCAATTTGTTTCCGAACTCTGGTCCGCGATGGTCCGCAGCCTGGGTGTTACAATTCATCGCACAACCGCGTACAACCCACAGGCCAATGGTTTATGCGAGCGTTTTCATAGATCACTGAAAGCAGCACTCAGGGCTTCACTGATGGATGCAAATTGGGTAGACAGGTTGCCGTGGATTTTATTGGGGTTGCGCTCCGTGCCAAAAGAGGATTTGGAAGCTTCTCCGGCAGAGATCGTTTTTGCGCAGCCCCTACGGCTGCCCGGGGAATTTCTACCAGATAATCCCGCGCCGGGCAGCTGCCCGTCTCAGCTTTTGCAGTGTAGCGCAAACAGGCATGCTGCCGGGCCCTGCCCACCACAGTTTTCCGCGTGTCTTTGTGCCTAAAATTTTGAAGAATGCGCAGTTCGTGTTCGTCAGACACGACGCCCACCGCCCCCCCATCGCGCCCACCCTATGATGGACCGTTCAGAGTGTTGGAAATGGGGGATAAGCATTTTGTGCTAGACTTGGGGGGGTAGACGGGAGAAAATTGGCATAGACAGACTCAAACCTGCCTTTGTAGTGGCGAATGAGCAAGTGCTGTTGGCTGGGACCCCTCGGTGTGGAAGACCCCCACGGAGAACTCCCCAGGGAAACGATTCACCAGAACAGCCACACGGGCAGAACGAAGTCCCCCCCCACCACCACGGCTCACCCGCAGTCAGACACGCTCCCAGCAGCCACCCACCGGCACAGCAGAGCCACGGAGGCGGTAAACCCCAGTTACAGCAGATATGGGAGGAGACTGAAGCCAAAAGCGAGTGTGGACTAATGTCTGTCTTAGATGCTGGGGGGGGCGGGGGGTTTGGGACCTTGGGGAAGTCAGGTTATTTAGCACCTCAGACAGAGACAGGGAATAAGCATGGGAGAACAATGCCCAGGAAGGACAGAGGGGGTTGAATGCAGTGTAGTGTAAATATCACGCTGTGTGGGGTGAAGTGCCAGGAAACTTGTGAAGTGTGACTTGGGATATAGAGAGGAAAGCTTGCTGTAACCAGTGAGTCCATTCTGTGCTTGTGAGATGTGAGTGTGTAATAAATAGTCTGTCATGAATCTGCCTCTTCATTTACACACTCCACAATAGGAAGGGTAGAGGCCCTTGCTTTGAATGACTTCAGCACATCTGCTCCCACAGGACATCACTAGTTTCTCACACTGCTCTGGTTTGATCTTGGCCCATTTGTCTTGCAGTTTCTTCCACAGTTCAGTGATGTAGTGGGTTTCTTAGCCATTACTTTGTCACCAAAGATTTTTCCAAGATTCTCTATGGGCTTTAGATCTGGACTCTGGGCTGGCCATTTCAATATTGTTAAGATTCAAGAAACTGTTTAACCCATTTTGCAGTGTGACAGGGGGCATCGTCTTACATGAAAATTGTGGGTTGATTGGGAGATAATTGCAGTGAAGGAATTGCATGTTGCTGAAGGAGGTTCACAAACATTTGCATTCACCCTCCCATGTAACTGTACAAGAGGCCCAACTCCTGCTGCAGAAAACATTCCCCAAACTGACATTTCCTCCTCAAAATTTAACTGACTTCTTTACACACTTTGGGTTCAGTCTTTCCCCAGTTTGATGCCAAACATATTGTTTCCCCAACAGACCCAAATAAATTGAACTTACCCTCATCACTGAAGTGTACTCTGGACCAGTTCACCTCTCTCCACACAACATACTCCTCACCAAAGGCAAGTCTAACCTTTTTATTCTTTCTGCTGATGAGGTTTGTTCACTGCAGAGTGAGTGAGTCCAAATTCTCTTAAATGGAGAGACAGTGTGTGCCAAGACAGATCCTTGCCCTGTTCAGCAGTGAATTGGTGGGCACTTCCAACTGCAACGTTGAACTGATTCACCATTGAGTCTTTACATAATCCTGCCCCCTAAACCAGAGTAGTGATGTCCTGTGGGTGCAGATGTTCTGAAGTCATTAAAAGCAAGAGCCTCTACACTTCCCATTATTTTTTTTAATACTATAGTCCTAAAAAACTTTTAAATCTTCCAACACAGTGGTCACTGTTCTCTAATTTTTTTTTTAACAAAATAAATGTTTGTGTTGAAGTGCCTTGGTTATTTAAAAAAGAAACAAACACGCTAGTCGTCGTCGGCCTCCGTCGGTCTATGATGACCATGGAAGAGAATCCTAAACGTCTACTCTGCTGGAACAGCACCGCCTGTGGCTGAACAGGCCGATGCGCACCCGTGTTCTACCTTCCAGCGTTGGGCGTTGGTAGGATTCAAGCCTGGGCAGGAAGATATGGAGGACAAGACGTTACCCATGCAGCATGTCCCCCCTCTCCACGTCACTGATGAATCCAAAGGAACAGCAGTGCCGTCGCAGGAGCTGCCAGAACAATGTTGAGCACAACAGAGAACTGCCTTAGGGGCTCCGACTCCGGATTTTTCCTCAGGGTTGACTCCCAAAGCCTTTCCTGTGACCGGGTGTGCCGCAAGGCAGTGGTTTGAAATCAGGGTTTACCTTCCCCTAGATGGGCTACCTTCCCAGGTTGACGAGCCACCATCTACCCGAAGCATCTGGTTTTAAGGCGCCAGAGATCCGCCCTCGCCCCTTCTCCTATTAGTAACAGCATTTCCGTCGTGCTTAGAGACTAAACCACATGGGCAGGCTAGGAGTTGGACTTAGTTGTCAGAGGCTTCGAGACGCACGCCATAAGGGAGCATTTTATGAGCACTGGGAGCTTAACCCAGTGCCACCCTGGCTATGACAACCTTGGAACCAAACATGCTAGTACAGCAGTGGTATAGCCACAGCTGATATTCTGTAAAAGTCTGAACAACAAATACATACTGTATGTTATAATAAATCAAGTATTAATACAGTTGTTCTCCAATTGTTTTTCTTCACCGTCGCTACGCATCCTCGCAGGACCGAGCTGCGAGAAGAGTCAGACTTTGTTTTTTTTGGTCTTCGCACAGCCGCTGTGGATCTCCGCCACGTTCAACTGGAAAGCCCCTCAACATCGCGTGTCTACATGCAATTTTTTGCGCGGCCCGGACAATTTTGCCGTCCCGGGCTGGCACTCCGCTACCCCCCCCCCCCCCCCCCCCCCGCCTGCACTTAATACCCTTTTATTATACAATTGACAACTGTAATTGTGTGGAAAATTCTTTTAAATCGACAAACATATGTTTAACTCGTGGTAAAATTCGATCAGGATCAAAAGGTAATTTCTCTCGACACTGACTTTGGTGGAAATTTTTCCAATTTAAGATCCCATACACACGTGGACAAAATTGTTGGTACCCCTCTGTTAATGAAAGAAAAACCCATAATGGTCGCAGAAATAACTTGAATCTGACAAAAGTGGTAAAAAAAAGTCTATGAAAATTAACCATGAAAGTCAGACCGTGCTTTTGAATTGTGGTTCAACAGAATTATTTAAAAAACAGGCCTGGACAAAAATGATGGTACCCCTAGAAAAGATTGAAAATAATGTGACCATAGGGACATGTTCAACAAAGATGTGTCCTCTAACATCACAGGTGTCTACAAACTTGTAATCAGTCGGCCTATTTAAAGGGTGACAAGTAGTCACTGTTCTGTCTGTTGACATGGTGTGTACCACACTAAACATGGACCAGAGAAAGCAAAGGAGTGAGTTGTCTCAGGAGATTAGAAAGAAAATTATAGACAAGCATGTTAAAGGTAAAGGCTATAAGACCATCTCCAAGCAGCATGATGTTCCTGTGACTACAGCTGCACATATTCAGAAATTTTAAGATCCATGGGACTGTAGCCAACCTCCCTGGACGTGGCTGCAGGAGGAGACGGATAATACGAATGGTAACCAAAGAGCCCAGAACAACCTCTAAACACATTCATGGTGAACTCCAAGGTCAAGGTACATCAGTGTCAGATCGCACCATTTGTCGTTGTTTGAGCTAAAGTGGACTTCATGGGAGACAACCAAGGAGGACACCACTGTTGAAAACAAATCATAAAAAAGCCAGACTGGAATTTGCCAAACTGCATGTTGACAAGCCACAAAGCTTCTGGGAGAATGTCCTATTGACAGATGAGACAAAACTGGAACTTTTTGGCAAGGCACATCAGCTCTATGTTCAGACACAAAAATGAAGCATACCAAGAAAAGAACACTGTCCTTACTGTGAAACATGGAGGAGGTTAAGATAAGATAAGATAAGCCTTTATTAGTCCCACAATGGGGAAATTCCAGGATTGCAACAGCATAGGGATAGCAACACTCAGAGCAACAATCAGAAAGCAAGAAAAAACAACATCTAGTAAACATATGTCCATATTACTATAAATGTATATATATAGACACAGTGCAGAGCATTATGGCTGGTGAATGTGCAGCAGAAAGTCTAAGCTCTCTCTCCGCGGATGGCAGCGGGGCCAGCTGGAAGTCTTTGGGCATGATGGTGACCCCCTTAGCGAAGAAAGACCCACCAGGTGGGCCTCGCTGGTCTCCTGCAGAGCCATGACGGCGAGCTCAGGAAACGCAGGACGGTCCTTGAAGTCCTGAGCGATCTCCCTCACCAGGCGCTGGACGGGCAGCTTACGGATGAGCAGCTCCGTGGATTTCTGGTAGCGACGGATCTCTCTCAGAGCCACGGGCCTGTGACGGCGAGGCCTCTTCACTCTGCCGGTGGCCAGAGCGCCTCTCCGAGCAGCCCTGGTGGCTAGCTGTCTCCTGGGGGGCTTCTTCCTCCAGTAGATTTTACGGGCGGTCTGCTTGGGTTCTTGCCATCGCTCTTTATTATTCTGTCTTATATTTCTTTCACGCCGCCTAAACTCCAGCCCGGCACCCGCGTCCTTTTCGCTACAGCTCCCGGTATGTCGAGTTTCCCATTAGCACCGGGCGGCGGCCAAGTGCTAGCTAGCACTAGCTCCTCCCCGCTGTTAACGTCTCCCGCTGCAAACCGTGGCTCCGTCCGCCGACCCGGGAGACCCCCGGGGTGATCCGTGCGTCCGTGATATATATACAGAGTGAAAGGTGTAGAAAGAAGAAGGAAGATAAAAAAAAAAAGGCTGTTGCAACAGGCAGCCGACTCGTGTGGCGCCGCCGGTCCGGCGGAACCGGAAAAAAAAAAAAAAAAAAAAAAAGGTTCTGTTATGTTAAATGTGGTGGGATGAGGTGTCCACATTTACTTGGACTTCTCGGTCTTCTTGGGCAGCAGCACAGCCTGGATGTTGGGCAGAACTCCACCCTGAGCGATGGTGACTCCTCCCAGCAGCTTGTTGAGCTCCTCGTCGTTGCGGGACAGCCAGCTGCAGGTAACGGGGGATGATCCTGGTCTTCTTGTTGTCTCGGGCAGCGTTTCCAGCCAGCTCCAGGATCTCGGCGGTCAGGTACTCCAGCACGGCAGCCAGGTACACGGGGGCACCGGCACCCACGCGCTCAGCGTAGTTGCCTTTACGCAGCAGCCTGTGGACACGACCACGGGGAACTGGAGTCCAGCCCCTGGAGGATCGGGGACTTCGCCTTAGCGCGGGCTTTACCGCCGGTCCTTGCCCTCTTCCACTCATGATTCAGGATCTTCTTCGGGAGTTACAACTGATAAAAAAAAAAAAGGTTCTGTTATGTTCAGGGGGCTGCTTTGCTGCATCTGGCACAGGGTGTCTTGAATCTGTGCAGGGTACAATGAAATCTCAAGACTATCAAGGTATTCTAGAGAAATGTGCTGCCCAGTGTCAGACAGCTTGGTCTCAGTCGCAGGTCATGGGTCTTGCAACAGGATAATGACCCAATACACAGCTAAAAACACCCAAGAATGGCTAAGAGCGAAACACTGGACTATTCTAAAGTGGCCTTCTATGAGCCCTGATCTAAATCCTATTGAACATCTGTGGAAGGAGCTGAAACATGCCGTCTGGAGAAGGCACCCTTCAAACCTGAGACAACTGGAGCAGTTTGCTCATGAGGAGTGGGCCAATACCTGCTGAGAGGTGCAGAAGTCTCATTGACAGTTACAGAAATCCTTTGATTGCAGTGATTGCCTCAAAAGGTTGTGCAACAAAATATTAAGTTAAGGGTACCATCATTTTTGTCCAGTCCTGTTTCAGGAGTTTTTTTTTTTTTTTTTTTTAATAATTCTGTTGAACTACAATTCAAAAGCATTGTCTGATTTTCACTGGTTAATTTTCATAGAATTTTTTATTTATTACCACTTTTGTCAGATTCAAGTTATTTCTGTGACCATTGTGGGTTTTTCTTTCATTAACAGAGGGGTACCAACAATTTTGTCCACGTGTGCAGAAGTAGAAGGGGTGTGACTTAAGCTCTCATAGTCACCATAGTTCTAGTCTTTCAGTGAGCCTACCAAGAACAGAGTTGTTTCAGGCAATATGGGCCCACTCAGGCTATGACGGAAGGGACTTTCTCCGTCAAAGGCTGACATGCCATCAAAAATGATTTTGGAAACATTTTAAGATGAAAATCTGACAGTTGCTTTAAGGATTCTGATGAAGTTTTCAGGAGAGGTTGGCAATGAACTAAGGACCAATCAGCTAAATTTTAAGGTCCTAAAATCAATTTTACATCAGATTCTGAAGGGGTAATAATCACAGTACTTTGTGGGATGCTCTGAGTTGCCAGCAGAGGATGCTGTCTCTCAACAGCTAACAGGAACTTGCAAGTTAAAATATGAGGGGAAAAATTTGCTGCCTTGGGGTGAAGTTAACATTCGGGTGCCATCTACTTCAAATGCATTGCACTGTACAAGTCTCTTTAAATTATGCCTGTCTGAAGAAAAGGAAATCTGTTGGGGGGGGAAAAAACCCAGCCCAAACTGCAATTTTATGGCACAATTTTTTATTCAGTAAAAAAAGTATGCCTTTATACAATTATAAAAGAGAATAGATACAAAGTCACTGAGCTGTGCAATGCATCACAAATGAAACTTAATATCTTAAGCATGAAATAATTACTACACAGTCACTGAAAACATAAGGATTTTAATTCAAACTTAGTACATAAGGAAGAGTTAAAAAAAAAAAAATAAAAAGGCACAGGCTTTACTTTAACCTCACAATCTTATCCATCCCCCTCCCCTCCCACGAGGGTGCCTGAGATGAAGGCTGACAGATGCTGGGAAACAAACATGTTCTGGTATGTCAGGTTAGCTTCTCCCTCTGTAGTGGTGCATATACAATTCAGAAAGATTAAAAACAAATTAAACGTGGGGCCATGGGACCTTACATTGTTGCCACACCATGATCTTATATCAAGTCTACTAGTACTACTTTTTTCTTATTTATGAGAGAAACTTATTTCGACTGCAATAAAATTTGGAATATAAACACAAGTCTGCATAATTTAGTGGTTTTTGTATGTGACCGTCTATTTGCATCTCTTTTCTGCCTACAAAAAGGTTACCATTACTGATTAAAATGAACAGCAACTCCTGCATAAAAGGCAAACTCCAGTGTTAAAATACAAAGGCAGGCATACAAATGTACCTATAATGCCAATTGTTAAATATCTATTTTCAAAAGTAATTGTGAAACAGCTGCTATAATAGCGCAAAATATAAACTCAAGTCAGCACCCCTTCATGTCTAAAGCTTGTCTGAGTGTTTGTTCTGTAATGAGAACACAGGATCCTCCTGGCTCTCACACTGGACTGAGGTGGTACTACAATCCAAAGAAAAATTATCAAAACATAATCAAAGAAAACTCCTTTTTTTGCACCTAAAAGAAATTAGAACCACCAGGTTTCTATTTTCCCCACTTTGGGGACTCTTCAGTATCTGGATATCAAGAAGGGTCACTGTTGGCTGGTCTGCTTCAACGGATGAAATGAGAATCTCTTCTGGTGATCCAGAAAAGTTGTTTATGAAACATCGGAAATAAAGATTAAAAATGCTGAATGTTTAACAATAAAAATCAGCAGAGGTAGAGTTTCTCCCTCCACTATCTTCTGCTACCTGTAGCTCAGCGTGATCAAGGGTGAGTAAGTGTTTAACAGTTTTAATAAAAATTAGCCTTTTATAAAGGCCAGCAATAATATTAAAACTTCATAACTTCTTCTACTGTTAAGTGAAGTTCGGCAGGGGGCTCTTTAACTCCATACATCCTGTGAGTAGCGTCCCTTGGTCATCAGTTTCTTGATATAATCTGTGGCCTTGGCCTTAGTCATGCCTCCCATTTCCTCTGCAATCTCAACCAAAGCTGCCTGCACATCTTTAGCCATGTTTCTGGCATCCCTAATAGAGAGAAACAGCAAATATGGAATTATGTCTTGCAGTATTTAAAGTACACAAAAAAAGTGTAGTGACAATTTCCTTCATCCCACTGGGAGGTGTCAAATCACAAAAAACACCAGTTTTTAATCCACTTACCCACAGATGTAGATATGAGCGCTCTCTGCATCAACCATCTTCCAGACGTGTTCTTTGTTTTTCTTTAAGAGATGCTGAACATAGATCTAAATGGAAAAGAAAACATTGAACATTCACAAGTTCACCTACATCTGTATACAGGGTATCTGCAGGTTAAAAGGGCTTAAATTTTAAACAATGAGACATTTTTAATGCCACTTGATCAAATTCAAGACAAACTCAAATGGCAAAAAGGACAGGATCAGCTGTGTGGCTGGGTTTCTTTGTCACAGCAATCTTGGATTGTTGGTGCCCAGCTATAAGCCACAAGTTGAAAGTTTCTTTTGGTGTGTGGGGGGCTTAACTGTTTTAATTCAACTAGTGCACGCCCGTAGAAAGCAAGTATTCCTGTCTGAAACAGGTAGCACAATCAGGCTTTACAGGCCCAAATGTAGGCTGTGTTTAAAAGCGGGATACAGAGGTGCAAGCCTATATGCAGGCAATCACATGTTAGATACTTTATTTTGAACAAAAAAGTATAACAAAAACAAAACAAATGACAAATGCAATAAAGTAACAGTATACAGTGTTCGAAAGGGAGAAGGAAGAAGTGAACACTTAATTCCATCTCCTCTTTTCCATAAATACACCCATATGAATTCTATACAAATTACCACCTTTAAGACCCCAAGTAAACAATTTACTGTATTTTTTACATAACATTAACACCCATCCATCCTAACATACATTGATGTCCATACATCAAAACCAGCCTCAAACAACACAGATATACACAGTGCTGTCCCACCCACCATTCCATAGTGTCCCATAATGTCCCAGAGTGAGCATAGTGAATCGTACATATAAATACTACCCTTCTAACATATATCCTTTCAGCAAATAATGTTTATACCTCTTTTTGAATTGAATTCTGTTTGTACATAGTTTCAGTTCCAGCTCCAGACTGTTCCACAAATCCACCCCACAGACAGATATGCACACACTTTTCTTGGTTGTTCGTATCTTTGGCTTTGTAAAGTTTAAGTCTCCTCTCAAATTATGATCATTGTCTCTTTTTAAATATTTTTTGTATATTAGTTGGGAGTTGATTATTAATTGCCCTGTACATTACTTGTGCCGTCTTAAATTTAACTAAATCGATGAAATTTATGACATGTGACTTTAAAAACAACAAATTGGTATGGTCTCTATATCCTACATTATTTATCATCCTTATAGCTCTTTTTTGTAATGTGCATATTGACTGTAGGTTGGTCTTGTAGGTGTTTCCCCAGACTTCTACACAGTAGTTAAGATAAGGTAGAAACAGTGAATTGTACAGTAAGACCAATGATTTATAGTCCAAGATGTGTCTTGTCTTCCCCAGTATGCCTATACATTTTGCTAACTTGGCCCGGATGTGACTGATGTGAGATTTCCAGTAGATTTTATTGTCTAGTCTAGTGTCACCCCCAGAAACTTATTTTCCTGTACTGTTTCTATTCTGGTATCATCTATCGTTACCATTATTTCATGATTTATTTTATAATTTCCAAACAACATAATCTTTGTTTTTAGATTTAGAGATAATTTATTTTTGTTGAACCACTGCGTTAACCTTTTCATTTCAGTTGTGACCACCTCTAAAACCTGCTGCAAATTCTCACCAGTGCAAAGGATATTTGTGTCATCCGCAAACAAAATAAATTTCAGAATTTTTGATACTTGGCATATGTCATTTATATACAAAAAGAGTTTGGGTCCCAAAACTGACCCCTGGGGCACACCACAAGTGATGTCCATGAAGGGTGATTTGTGCTCACCAATTTGTACAAATTGTTGTCTGTTACTTAAATAACTTTCCACCCAACTCAGTCCGACCCCTCTTATCCCATACCTTTCCAGTTTCCTTAGTAGTATTCTGTGGTCAATGGTGTCAAAAGCTTTCTTTAAATCTATAAATACTCCTACAGCAACCTTTTTTTTTTTTTTTTAATCTATACAACTAGTAATTTCTTCTATAAGTTTGATCAGTGCCAAAGATGTAGATTTATCTGCTCTAAAACCATACTGGCTATCTGTAAGGAGGTTGTGTTTTTCAATGAAATCATCCAGTCTCTTAGTGAAGATTTTTTTCAAGTATTTTGGAGAATTGAGATAGTAAAGAGACTGGCCTGTAATTTGTGAAACAATGACTGTCTCCTGTTTTGTATAGAGGTATTACTTTTGCCATTTTCATTTTGTTTGGAAATTTACCAGTTTGAAATGACAGGTTACAGATGTGGGCAAGTGGCTTAACAATTCCTTCAATTACTTTTTTCACTATTGTCATGTCAATTTCATTCCAGTCAGTTGATTTTTGTTCTTAAAATTTACTCACAGTCTCGATAATTTCCTTTTCAGTAACTGCACCCAAAAAGATTGTGTTTGGATTTCTCTCTTCTATTTCATTTACAGAACCACTGTTTGTTTCTGCTGTCACTATTGATTTTGCTAATTCAGGACCAATGTTTATAAAAAATTTATTGAAACCACTGACCACATCCTCCACATTATTTATCAAATTGCCATTTTCAATAAAATATTCTGGATAATTAGCATTCTTAGGTCTATTACTAATAATCCCATTGAGTACTTGCCATATTCCTCTTAAGTTATTTTTGTTATCTTCTAATATTCTGTTGTAATATTCTTTCTTACAGGTCCTCATATTAGTAAGCTTATTTTTATATCTTATATTTGATCTCAGCTTCCACTGTTCTGCACTTAATGAATTGTTTATATAATGTATTCTTTTTACATGCATTTATTAACCCCTTGGTGACCCAAGGAATATTTTTTTTTTTTGTTGTCCATCACTGTATTGTTTTATAGGACAGTTTTTAATTGTACAATGATTGAAATATTTGTAAAAATTTATCATGCGCTTTATATCATCTTCATCATAAACTATCTTCCAATCTTGTATTAATAATTCCTTTGTCAGTAAATACATTGATTCTTTGGTTCTTATTCTTTTATATTTAATATTTTTGGTATACTTTTTCTTCCTATAATCACATTGATAGACAACAAAAATCGGCAGGTGGTCACTGATATTCAATAAAAGCCCACTCCTGATATCATTTTCCATAATGTTTGTGAATATGTTATCTATTAGTGTGGCACTGTGTGATGTGATTCTGCTAGGTTCGGTAATTGTTGGATATAAGCCCATACTGTACATTGTGTTGATAAATTCTTCTGTTAAACTATGTTGTTTTGAGTTCATCAGATCTATATTGAAATCCCCACAGATGAACATAACTTTATGAGTTAGTTTTGCATACATTTTTTCCATCCAGTCCTTAAATAAGTCAATGTTTGATCCAGGTGTTCTATATACACAGCTCACTACTACATTCTTCACATTGTCCAGACAGATTTCTATTGTAATACATTCAAATAAATCATCCACAGTTACTGACAGATTTTCTACAACCTTGTATTTCAAGCTCTTGTCAACATAAATTGCAACTCCTCCTCCTTTTTCTATTTATATAATTTATTTCATAGCCATCCATGGTAAAATCCACTCCTTTCTCTTCACTGAGCCACGTCTCTGATATTGCCACAATATTGAATGGCTCTTTAAACTGATGTAAATAATCTTTAATGTCATTAAAGTTGGCATAGAGACTTCTGCTGTTGAAGTGGATCATAGAAATATTGAAATCAGATGTGACCATTGTGTTAAACTGATCATCTGTGTAGTAACTACAGTCATTATTGATGGAGCTAAATAAATTATCAGGGTCTGTGTTATATTCTACGTCCTGTGGGTTGTGATCTGTATATTCAAAAACTTTCAGTTCCTGTTGTTCCTGTTTGTTGATCTTTTGTTTCATGTCGTTGTCTTGTAGCAGATGAGTATATCCCTTCAGTGTCCTACAATTGTCTTTTGTTGCTGTGACTCCAGTTCATAACATTCATTAATATTTGTGCAGTTCCATAATATTACGGATGTTAATGACCTTGGCTTCTTCAGGTGATCCGTTTAATTTGATGTATATTTTACAGTTTGATGTCCAGGTGTTTTGAATCTTTTTCTGCTTTCTCAGGTATCTAGCTTTTCTGGCTATTTCTGCGTTTTCTTTTCTGAGGTGCTCGTTTATGTAAATGTTCGTTCCTTTCAGTTTCCTACCTTGTTTTAACAGCGCAGTCTTGTTTTCTGACAACAAACCTCATGATCACAGCCGGTTTGTCACCGTTTTTCCTGGGCAGAGGGTGGCAGGTCTCTATGGTGTTACAGTCCAGCTGGATTCCTTTGGACTGCATGAAGGCCGCCACTTGTTACTCCGTGGATTCGTCTTCCAGCTCACCGAGCTTCCCTCCGCTGTCCGCGGCCACCGCTTGTGCGTACGATCGTGGTTTAATGTGGAGCCCCGTGATGATCACGTCGTTCACCCTGGTGTTCTGCTCCAGTTCCGACACTCTGCTCTCCAGATACGCCAGCCTCTTGTCCTTCTCAGCATTCTGGATCCGCAGCGCTTTCACCTCCTCGACCAGGTCCAGAATGTTTTTTTGCTGCAGTTTAACAGCAGAAATCTCTTCAGCCAAGAAGTCCAGTGCTCTTTTAATGTTGTCCACCTCCTCAGTCTGCTGAGCTTTCTTGGGACCCATGATCCCGGCTGATGTTCGTTGATTGTGATCGTAAGAAACAAAAACAAACAACACGTGGGAGAAATCCCTTTGTTCTCCCAGAGTGTGAGGAGCCTGATTGCTTCACCAGCCACTACAATATTAAGTTAGGAGACTGGCAATTTCTCTTTTTTCGCACGAGCAGGTTTATTCTCCAGCAGTAGTGACAAAAAAACCACACCGCTCAAAACGCCAGCTCTAAACTGAGTTTTAAGCAAGAAACGAACTGGGAGCCTTTACCTGTGCGTCCTCACCTTACATGCCGCAACCGGAAGTTGATACTTTGACAAATATGAGAGGAACTGAACTGAGATTTGTGTGAATTACAGAATAATTGAAAATGAATGGACATCCAATATTCACCACTGTTTAAGAACCGCTTGTTTATTTTTTGTCAGATCACTTATTTGTTTGATCTTTAATGACTTCTATTCATAGTGTATCTTGCACTTTGGGAATGAGCGTTGTTCAGTCACCATTATAATTTAGTTTATGTGTGTAGTTTATAATCTATCATCAATAAACTCATGCAGTACTATAACAGGACATGTTTACAAATATTTGAGACCCACTGTAGTGCATCCTTTTATATTTTAGCAATATTATAAGTACAAAACACCCAACATTACTTTTTGTATTTGTATCTTGTATACTATATTGATCCCCAGAGGGAAATTCAGAGCATCCACGTATGACACCAATCCCCTCACCATTTACAGTGGGGCAAAAAAGTATTTAGTCAGCCACCAATTGTGCAAGTTCTCCCACTTAAAAGATGAGGTCTCCAATTTTCATCATAGGTATACCTCAACTATGAGAGACAAAATGAGAAAAAAAAAATCCAGAAAATCACATTGTCTGATTTTTAAAGAATTTATTTGCAAATTATGGTGGAAAATAAGTATTTGGTCACCTACAAACAAGTAAGATTTCTGGCTCTCACAGACCTGTAACTTCTTCTTTAAGAGGCTCCTCTGTCCTCCACTCGTTACCTGTATTAATGGCACCTGTTTGAACTCGTTATCAGTATAAAAGACACCTGGCCACAATCTCAAACAGACTCCAAACTCCACTATGGCCAAGACCAAAGAGCTGTCAAAGGACACCAGAAACAAAATTGTAGACCTGCACCAGGCTGGGAAGACTGAATCTGCAATAGGTAAGCAGCTTGGTGTGAAGAAATCAACTGTGGGAGCAATTAGAAAATGGAAGACATACAAGACCACGGATAATCTCCCTCGATCTGGGGCTCCACGCAAGATCTCACCCCGTGGGGTCAAAATGATCACGAGAATGGCAAGCAAAAATCCCAGAACCACACGGCGGGACCTGAATGACCTGCAGAGAGCTGGGACCAAAGTAACAAAGGCTACCATCAGTAACACACTACGCCGCCAGGGACTCAAATCCTGCAGTGCCAGACGTGTCCCCCTGCTTAAGCCAGTACATGTCCAGGCCTGTCTGAAGTTTGCTAGAGAGCATTTGGATGATCCAGAGGAGGATTGGGAGAATGTCATATGGTCAGATGAAACCAAAATAGAACTTTTTGGTAAAAACTCAGCTTGTCGTGTTTGGAGGAGAAAGAACACCATACCTGCTGTGAAGCATGGGGGTGGAAACATCTTACTTTGGGGCTGTTTTTCTGCAAAGGGACCAGGACAACTGATCCGTGTAAAGGAAAGAATGAATGGGGCCATGTATCGTCAGATTTTGAGTGAAAACCTCCTTCCATCAGCAAGGGCAATGAAGATGAAACGTGGCTGGGTCTTTCAGCATGACAATGATCCCAAACACCGCCCGGGCAACGAGGGAGTGGCTTCGTAAGAAGCATTTCAAGGTCCTGGAGTGGCCTAGCCAGTCTCCAGATCTCAACCCCATAGAAAATCTTTGGAGGGAGTTGAAAGTCCATGTTGCCCAGCGACAGCCCCAAAACATCACTGCTCTAGAGGAGATCTGCATGGAGGAATGGGCCAAAATACCAGCAACAGTGTGTGAAAACCTTGAAGACTTACAGAAAACGTTTGACCTCTGTCATTGCCAACAAAGAGTATATAACAAAGTATGGAGATGAACTTTTGTTATTGACCAAATACTTATTTTCCACCATAATTTGCAAATAAATTCTTTAAAAATCAGACAATGTTATTTTCTGGATTTTTTTTCCCCTCATTTTGTCTCTCATAGTTGAGGTATACCTATGATGAAAATTGGAAACCTCTCTCATCTTTTAAGTGGGGGAACTTGCACAATTGGTGGCTGACTAAATACTTTTTTACCCCACTGTATACGCACACAGGAGAATGACCCGTTTGGCTACAACTTTTGCATCAGTGTTGCCCATTTGTCTGTAAATATTTAAATAAAAAATGATTTTTTTACTACTTGGGCATTTCTCCATCTTGTTGTCATTTAGTCAAAGTGTGCACGTGTCTGCATATGATATGTAGTTGATCTGGCCATTCCGCTCCACAATGAAACAGCAAACCAGACTGCCATCTGCCACTGACTGGGCAGGCTGAGCATGCCTCCCTGTGAACGATTGTTGAGTGCCCAGTTAGACAACGGTGTTTGAGAAGCAGCTGAACCGGTGGATCGCAGTCTTTTGCAGGGAACCAAGCCCAGCCTCCCCAGTTAACGGGAGTCTTGGCTGCCGCTTTACCCATGCGCCAGTGATGTCCTTTGTGGCACCACGGATCCAGCCCCCCCTCCCGTGTTCTCCATGCCAAATGATCCGTTAGACCTACGCAATCACAGCAACTTTATGGTATACAGTCATGTGAAAAAATATGGACCGCCCTTTAACCTCTTGCACTCCGGGATACCGCGGGCAGTCACGTCTCTGCGTCCTAGTGCGTCTTAGTGCGCACTGGAAAAAGAAAAAAAAAGCTGCATTTCCATTCTTCCAGTACAGACACAGCCGCGAACAGAAAGCCAAAGGAGTGTTTTGATTGGTTTAGATTTGATTGACCCCTCATTCGACTAATAAGAGCCTTAAATTGGGTTTCTGAAACCTTGAAGAACCAATGACTGAAAACCTAGCAAGAAGGACCCGCCTACCAATGACCGCGAATACAACGAGCCAATTGAAGCAGAGAAGTTCGACGATTGAAAGCGTGCGTCCTGTGCGCAAAATCTGTTTTGTCTAAGCTGCTGGGTGACACACATTGAGAGCTGTGTGTAACGGTAGCGTTCGCCAGTCTTTTTATTACTACTGTTATTTGTTTTGAAAAATCGTTCGCCAAAACCGCAATCATGGAAGCGCAAAACCGCAATAATGGAATCATGGTTTGACCGGGTCGGGTGACCAGAACCATGAGTCCATAACAAGCGGACCAGCTTCATGTTTGTCTGACAATGAGGAACAGATGTTCGCCAACGACACTGCTGTTGTGGACAGGTAAGTGTTATAAGCTAAATTATTCTTTATCACTGAAAATGGTAATAAAAATGAGTCATGGCCACTTGACGGACTGTTTTTTGTGCACCGAGCTCCTCTGTAGCGGGGGGGCGGGGTAGTTGTTATCCTCTACATTGCAGATATTTTAGTATAATTTTTAGTGCACTGTAGGTTATTTTTTCTTGTAAAAAAAGGCCACACATTTTTTACGTGGCATGCTTCTTTGTGTGTGGGGGGCTTGTTTGTTCATTCATTCATTCATTCATGAATGAATAACCCCCCCCCCCCCCCCCACACACACACACACACAGTCCTGAGTGTCACCTTTCATTAGAGCCCAAGATGGAGCTTCTATGTTTCAGCACTCAAAAGTTAGACGTTTTTCCAAACTGTGCCATTTGGCACAATTTGGCACAGTTCAAAAACGCCTGGGAACAACCTGAGAAAAAGGCTGTGTAATATATTCATTTTTTTTTTTTTTTATTTAAGTTTTTGTAAAGGGTATACAGGTCGTTACAGCAATGCAGTGTTTACATTTTCATCACATGTTCCCTTATTTTCAGATATCTGACAACATTGGAAGATTAATTCTTACAACACCCCTTTTTTTTTTTTTTTTTAAAAGTGAAAGAAAAAGTGAAACTAAAGAGAAAAAAAAACAAGAAACAAAACAAAAAAAAAACAACAAACCAGTAAAAAACAAACAAAAAGAAAAAGTAAGTAAATAAAGATAAAAGAGCATCTGAGTAGCGTTGGAACAGAGAGCGGAACCATTATTGAAATGGTATTTGTCAAAGATTAGATCTAATGGAAGACACATATGCGGTCCAGGGTTGCCAAAAGTTCATGAACACATCCATGTCCTGTCTCAGTGCGAATGTCAACTTTTCCATCGAGTAAATGTCTTGGATCACGTTAGTCCAATCTTCAGGTGTAGGACAGTCCTTCAACATCCATTTTTTAGTTAGAGCTTTTTTGCTTGCCAATATTAAAACATTGAATAAGTATTTTTCTCCTCGTCTTTCCAGTGAGTCCGGTAGTAAACCCAAATACAAAGTTACAAAAGAAAAGGGAACTGTAATTTTGAATATTTTCCCCAATATTGTCTGTACCTTGGTCCAATATTGGTGGATAACTGGGCATGACCAAAACACATGAAAATGATTTGCAGTCTTTTCACCACACAAGCGCCAACAGTTCAATCCCTTATGGGTAAATTTGTTTTGTGCAGGTGTTCTGAAAAATCTTGCCAAGTTTTTCCATCCAAATTCTCTCCACTGCAGGGATGAGGTACTTTTCCATTGCTGTTTATTTAGCTTTTCCCATATTTCCAGTTGTAAAGTGAAATTCCCCTCTTTTTCCCATCTCTCTTTTATATAAGATGTGTTGTCTCCTTTTAAGTCTTGAAGACCTTGGTATATTTTAGAAATGTATCTGATCCCTGGGATCCCTTTATATGCCATTAAGAAGACCTTCAGAACACCTGACTGGGCCCTTTCCAAAACCTCCTTTTTAAGTATATTGTTTATGTGGTGTCTAAGCTGGAAGAACCTGTAAAGGTCTTGATTTATTAGGCCTTGTTTTTTCAAATCTTCAAAACTTCTTAAGATTTGTCCTTTAAAAAAATCGTAATATTTTATCAGCCCTTTCTCCTTCCACTTTTTAAATCTGGTGTCTGTTTTATTAGGAGTAAAGTCCTGATCATAGGCGATCCATTGCAGAAGTCGATAGGGCTCTTTAGTTTGATTCTCTCTGACTGAGTATGGTTGATGTCCAAGAGTGGCTCCTCAAGAACCATCTATTGCTGAACCTTCAGAAAACAGTCTCAATGTGCTTTTCAATCAAAAAATGTAACCTGCAACATTTTAAAGTTAATATACATGATCATGACATCAGTTTAGCTACAGAATTCAAATACCTTGGCATTGTACTAGATCCTCAACTCAAATTTAATCTTCATATAAAGAAAATTTCAAAAACAGTAAAAAAAAATCTGAACTGCTTTAAATTAATTAGATATTACATACCTTACGAAGCAGCTGCACTGTATATGCATTCTATGGTTTTTTCTCATATATCATACTGTTTGACAGTCTGGGCTCAAGCAGCCCCTTCCACAATAAGACATATAGGTTCATTATATAATCAAACCCTAAAAATCTTGGACAAAAAGCCCATTAGGTGGCATCACTGTAATGTTTTAAAAAAATACAACCTATTGAGTTTTGAGAGCTTCATTGACCTCTGTCTTCTGAAATTAACGTTCAAATGTTTCCATAAATCAGCACCCGAGCCACTTGCTGGTTTCGTCCAAAGACAGGACAGCAGCAGAGCCACCAGGAGTTCTGTTAACAATAACTGTAAAATATTCCACCGCAGAACCACATTTGGACAAACAGCTTTCTCTATAAAGGGCAGTCACATCTGGAACACAATGCCAAATGAAAGTAAAATAATAACGGACTTTAAAACATTCACTAAAAATGTTAAAAACTGGCTGAAAAATAAACAAGAATGTACTCATGTATGAATTATTTGTCTGCAAAGTGAGAGTGAATGAAGGGAAGGAATAAATGTGTTTGTTTATAGTGAGTGACGGAGGGAGGAAGGCCTGAAATAGGCAAATGTGAGTTATGTTATATGTGTTAAATGTGAGTCAGGCTGTTATATTTGTGTATTTTTAATATTTATGTTAAAGGTGAGTCAGGCTGTTATATTTGTGTATTTATAATATTTATAATTGTGTATTTATAATTTTTCTGCATTGATGTATGTGGTTATTGTGTATATTTTTATCTTGATTCTTTTTTCTAAAGCCCATCCAGGGACAAGAGTTGCAAATTAGCTAATAGCTATACACTCTATGTGCAACACATCAGATTGATTGTCTTTGATTAATTGTCTATGTTTATTGCACTGTCCCTGTCAAATAAACTAATCTACTACTACTACTATCTTAAACCAAATTTTTAGCGGGGTCTCTATCCACGGGTTAGTGTTATTCAAAAGCTTAGGTAAGACATTGTTCCCTATTATCGCCTGTAGGGGGATGTCACTTGTTATTTGGCATTCGATCTCCTTCCATTGTGCAGTGTAGACTGGGTTACATATCTCTACTAAAGTTTTAATTTGTGCGGCTTTAAAGTAGTCCCTGATATTTGGCAGCGCGAGCCCACCTTTGTCTTTGTTTAGCTGTAGGGTTCTATATCTGGTTCTAGGTCTCTTGCCCTGCCATATGAATCTTGAGATCCTTCTGTCCAGCTCCTGCCATGTTTTTTTGGGAGGTTCTACCGGTATTGTTTGGAAAAGGTATAGAAGACGTGGAAGTATATTCATTTTGACTGCTTCAATTCTTTGTGCAGTACCCAAGAATGGTATCATATTCCATCTTGCTAGGTCAGATTTTATTTTTGTCACCAGTGGATCATAGTTTAGTGATATAATTTTGTTGAGTTGTTTCGGGATATTGACCCCCAGATATTTCATAGATTCCGACTCCCAGTTAGTTTTGAGTTTGCTTAGTGAATAATGATTTGGGTCATAGTTGAATGTTAAAACTTGGGTTTTATGCATATTTAATTTGTACCCCGATAAATCTCCATACTCTGAAAAAACTGAGGTTAGTTCTGGTAAAGAAGTGTCCGACTGCCCTAGGTATATTAAAATGTCATCAGCAAAGAGTGCTATTTTATGTTCCTTCTGACCAAGTGTAATACCTTGAATTTTTTGGTTTTGTCTTATCCATTGGCTCAGAGGTTCTATGAAGATTGCAAAGAGCAGTGGAGACAGGGGGCAGCCCTGACGACATCCTCTTTCCAGTTCAAAAGATGATGATAAATTACCGTTAATCCTTATTTTAGCTGTTGGTTTTTTATATAATGCCTGTATAGTTCTAATGAAGTTGTTATGAAAATTGAAACTGGATAAGATTCTATATAGAAAAGACCAGTCAACCGAATCGAATGCTTTTTCAGCATCTAATCCCAATATGACTGCATTTAAGTTATATTTTTTTATATGATGAATTATGTGTAAAGTGCGTCGAATGTTGTCTTGTGTCTGTCTTTGTCTTATAAAACCTGTTTGGTCTAAATGAATTAGGTCTGTCAGTATATTTTCTAACCTTTTGGCAAGGATAATGGTAAAAAGCTTATAGTCCTGATTTAGTACACTGATTGGTCTGTAGTTGGAGCACTCTAGTTTATCCTTTTCAGGTTTAGGTATAACTGCAATGACCCCTTCTCTCCAGGAGGGGGGGATTTCCCCTGTGTGGAGGACATAAATGTTTTCAGGAGGAGAGGAGATAGTTGCTGTTTAAAGGTTTTGTACCACTCTGCTGTATAGCCATCAGCTCCTGGGGATTTGTTAGCTTTAAGTTTCATAATTGCTTTTTCCAATTCTTTAGGATGTATTTCTGACAGTAGTGTTTTATTTTGTGACTCCGTAAGTTGGGGAAGGTTTAATGTGTTTAGGAATGCCTCGGATGCGTTTTTATGTTTTTTGTGGGAGTATAAGTTCTTATAGTAATTCTCGAAGTTTTTAAGAATATCCTGAATTCTGAATTTTATTTCCTTTGATACTGGGTCTCTGATTTTGTAGATTGCTCTGTTTGATGTTTCCTCAATTTATAGGCTAGCAATTTTGCCGATTTACTGCCTGCTTCATAGTATTTTTGTTTCAGAAATGTAAGTTTCTTCTGGATTTCTATTGTGTAGATCTCATTTATTTGGTTTTTAATTTCCTTAATCTTGAGCGAGTCAGTAGAATGAGTGTTGCCTTTGTGTTCTTTTTCTAGGTTCCTAAGTTCTGACTCTAATGTGGATAGTTTTTCTTGTCTTAGTTTCTTTTGGGTTGCCAGTTTTGCAATAATCTTTCCTCTTATTACAGCTTTACATGCATCCCACAGTATTAAAGGGGATACTTCTCCATTATCGTTATCTTCCAAATATCTGAGAATATCTGATTCCAATTCATCTTTCAATGGTCCTTTCAGGACATTTGAATTTAACCTCCAAGAAAATGTATTATTTGTGTATTTTTGGATATTTAAGTCCATGTAGATCGGACTGTGGTCGGAGAGATCCATCAGTCCTATTTTACATGTTTTTACTCTTCCAATGTCTCTATTAAACATAAAAAAATAGTCAATCCTTGAGTAAGATGAATGTGGAGTTGAGTAAAATGTATAGTCTTTTACACTGGGGTTGAGTTCCCTCCACACGTCACAGATTCCCAATTCTTTTAGTAGCATCCGAGTCTTCCTGTTTTGGGTGTTATTTTGATGTGGGGAATTACCAGAAGCATCCCAGTATGGATTCAGTCTAAGATTGAAGTCCCCACCACATATCACTAAACCTTGAGCATTAGTTATCATTAGGTCGAATACATTTTTATAAAATTTCCAGTTAGCCCCTGGGGGAGCATACACATTCAGCAGGGTGATATCTTCTCCCTCTAGCCGCCCAGTTACCAAACTGTATCTCCCTTCTTTATCTTTGTGTTCTGATTTTTTTTCAAATGTAATTTTGGTTGATATCAATGTCGCTACTCCCCTCCTCCTCCCTGATTTATATGAAGATGAAGAGATCATTTTAAACCCTTGTCTACTGAGTTTATTGTGTTCCACGTCTGTTAGGTGGGTTTCTTGTAAAAGTATTATTCCTGCTTTGTCTTTTTTCATTTTGCCTAGAATCTTGGATCTTTTAACTGGATTCAGGATTTCTTTTACATTATATGAAATTATTTTGGTTACACCCTGTTTCTCCATTGTGTTGTTTTGTTTTGTATAACTGTGTGGTGGCCCTCTTTTGTGCTACTCAGAAACTGAAAGAACATTAAAAACAAGAAAAACATTAAGAACATAGTGTAAAAAACTTTAAAACAAAAAGCTGTCATAAGAACTTCCTGAGCTGAGGTCTTTTTAAAGACCCTGTAAGAGCCTTGATGGAGTGAAGGCTCTGAGGGAAATTCCTCAAACTCTGTTACGTGTTGAGGGCCCTCTCTTACCACTGAAAGTAGTCCCATGCTTTTAACGTGAGTTTCAGAACCCAATCCAAACTTGTAATGATTTTTTTTTTTTTCCTTTTATGCCTAAACCCTGTGAAATTGTGTGCACCCTCCCACCCCCATCACATCAAACATTCACGCAAAAACAGTATTTGTTAGTATGAGGAGAACATGTGGATTATTGTCACATTTCTATTTTAACAAGTTTTTTTTTTTTTTTTTATTACAAAGACTTATTTGTTTCAAATAATATGATTGTTCCATGAAATGTTTTACCACATGCTGAATATGCATCTCCTTTAATGTTTGTTACCTTGTATGAGGGGGGATGGATGTGCGGATTGATTCAAGAGAAAAAAAAAAAAAAAAAAAAAAAGGTCGCTATTCCAACCTGAAAACGGATAGTTTATCCGCGACGCTCTGGTGCTGGGTTTCCCGCTGCTGGTCCGTGGATTTTGAAGGTCTTTGTGTTGTCCATGTTTGCGCTTTGATCTTCTCACTCGGGTCTGCTGGGGGTTTAAATACCGTTACCGGGAGGCCTCTTTTCGCCATGTCAGCTGTTGCTTCTTCCGCCGAATTATAGAGACACGTTTCATCGCCGTAGAAGACCCTTAACTTCGCAGGAAATGGTGTCTGAAAGCGCAATTTCTTCTCTCTTAACACCTTTTTCGCGTCATTGTATTCCCTGCGCTTTTTAAGGACCTCCGGGGCGTAATCGTGTTCCACGTAGACTTTTCTCTCCTGGTGCATAAATCCTTTTTTCTGCCAGGCCAGTCTTACAACCTCTTGTTTTATTTTGAAATTGGAAAATCTTACCAACACCGAACGTGGGGGCGCTTCCGCCGCCGGCCTAGCGGCTAATGAACGATGTGCCTTTTCTATCTTCAAGTCGGTGGTTTGTGGAATATCCAATTTCTCTCTTAGTAAGGATTCCACGCATTCTGCCATTGAGTTAAAACCATTTTCGGTTCCTTCTATCAGACCATGAATTCTTATGTTGTCTCTTCTTTGTTTTCCTTCTTGGTCGGTTAGCTTAGCCTCTATAGCTGCTTGTCTTTCGCGTAGGTCTAGCACAGAATCTTCGAGCACTTTTAATCGATCCTCTGTTTCCAAGATTCGGTTCTCGGCCTGGTCCACTCTGCTGTTTGTCCTTTTCAATTCTTCTCTGAATTCCCGCAATTCGGCCGTAACATCTTGGCGAAATCGTCGTAGCTCCTCAAATAGTGATTTCAGGCTAACCCTTTTGTTAGCTATCACCAGTTCCTCGTCTTCTGAACGGAGATCTTCCAGTTCGGATTCTCCGGCCGATACGTGTCCTGGCCTGGAGAATTTCAGTTTCTTCTGTTTTCCTTTAGACATGATGATTTTGTCTTTTGATTTTCACTCCTCCAAAAATCCGTTAAGTTTGATTTTCAAGGTGTTATCCTAGATTGGGTCTGAGAACTTCAGTGTTAAGCTGCAGTCGCCATGGCGTCCAGACCGGAAGTCAATATATTCATTTTTTGTGGTATTGTTACAAAATTTTGACCTCAGCTGGATAACACTTGGTTCTACATTTCTGTTGCATTTTCCAGCCAGTATCTGACAGCTGTGTGTTATTTGCAAGCATTTGTATCAAAAAAAAAAAACAAAACAAAAAAACAAAACACCCAGGCAAACTATTTTCTTCAAGTTCAGTATGTTTAGATGACTGTTACTCAGTGGCAGGAGCACTTAGAGAGATTATGACTGTTTTGCCAAAAAATTCAAAGTGTTTTCTTTTAAATGAGACCAACCCCATGAAGATGCTGCAAAGGGTTGAAGAACAGCTTTTGATTTACTTTGGGTAAGTTATTTTTAGGGAAATTGACCAGAGTGCAAGGGGTTAAATATTCAGTTCTTTATTAAGAAATGTTCATGTATCTATGTCTAACCTTGTTTGTTTTTATTTGCATTTTTACCTCCGCCAAGGAGGTAATGTTTTTACCGGGGTTTGTCCGTCTGTCTGTTACCAACATAACTCAACAAGTTAAGAACTCATTTTGATGAAATTTTCAGGAAAGGTGTGTAATGGGACGGGGAACAGATGATTAGATTTTGGTGATGATTTGAGAGTGCATACCTCCACCAAGGGCTTTGTTTGCATTTGTGCAGCAGGATTACACAAAAACTACTGGATGGATTTGGATGAAATTTTCACCAGAGGTGCTTCTTGGCCTAGTGAGGAACCCATTATATTTTGGTGATGACCTGAGAATGCATACCTCAGCCAAGGCTCTTATCTTCTCAGTGTGTTAGCAACAATACTCCAAAAGTTATGAACGGATTTTGATGAAATTTTCAGGAAAGGTGTGTAATGGCACAAGGAACAGATTATTACATTTTGGTGATGATGTGAGAGTGCATACCGCCACCAAGGGCTTTGTATTTGTGGAGCCGGATTACACAAAAACGACTGGATGGATTTGGATGAAATTTTCACCAGAGGTGGTTCTTGGCCATTACATTTTGGAGGTGAGCCATGAGAAACGGCAGGAGCCTTGGCAGAGGTATGTGCTCTGAGTGCTTTTCTAGTTTAAAATTTATTTTAACCATTGCAAGTGGGAATGAATGTGGGGGTGTCCTAAAAAGATGGGGGGTATCCTAATTTATTCCTCACCATTTGTTTAGAATTACATTTTACAGAAAATTAAAAAAAAAAAGTCCATTTCATTTTTAATTGTTTAGTTGTATTACAAGAATCTCCCAGTATTTTGTGTCCTAATTTTTTCATGACTGTATATTTTGACTGAGCGACTCCATACTTGGGGATGCACACCCTTGTAACCTCAGCAAAGTGCTTCTAAAATCTTTGTTTGCGAAGTGCTGTGGTGACTGACAGATCGTGATGCTGTGTGTTATCCAATCAGCATGGCTGTAATGCTGCGTATTATCCAATCAGTACGGAGTCTATCTGAAACCCCACCCACACTTTTTGAAGCCAGGGCATGAAGAGAGAGCAGTGACTAAACTTTTGATAAAAATTACATATTCTGACTGAGTGATTCCATATTCGGGGCTGCACACCCTTATAACCTCAAAGCACGTTTAAAATCTTAGGCCAATCTGACGAACAGTTTGAGAGATATCTGAGGAACACACCCAGACACACAAATATGCTGCATTTATAGATAGCTGTGTGAAGCACTATTACAATTTTTTGTATGAAAAGTGCTACACAAATAAAGCTTTGATTGATTGATAAAATCCCAATAATAGATCAATGAGGAGCAAAACAAAATACAGTTAGGTCTATATATATTTAGACACCAACTCAAGTTTTGTTATTTTAGCCATTTACCAAAACATACTCAGGATACAGTTATACAATCAATATGGGCTTAAAGTGCAGACTCCGCTTTGACTTGAGGGTATTCTCATCCAAACTGGAGTTACAGTTTAGGAACTACAACCATTTTAATACAAAAACTCATTTCAGGGACTCCGATGTAATTGGACAATTGACTCAAAAGCTTTTTCACGGCCTGCATGGGCTATTTATTAATCAATCAAGCAGGTAAAAGGTCTGGAGTTAATTCCAGGGGGGTATACCAGAAATCGGGTTTAGTGGCTTACCTGGGTAAGTTAACTCAGTTTGTGGTAACTAACTAACCTGCACTTATATAGCGCTTTTCTAGTCACAAAGACCACTCAAAGCGCTTTCACTAGTACTAACCCTCTATTCTAAGGGCCTATAGGAAACCGATATCTAGGGACAATTTAGAACAGCCAATTAACCTAACCTAACTGAGTGTTCACAGTTCCAAACAGTCAGAGTATGTTTGTAACTATGGTAACAAAGGCTGTAGACATAATCTGCTCCTGACCAGGTTATGTTGAGGGTGTGTTTAGAATATTTAAACTTAAGAGGAACCACATCCAAAAACAGAAGTGTGAATGCAGGCAATCGGACAACTTGTCACTCAAAATCACCTTAAAACAAACCATCAATAATTTGTTTTTAAGAGGCCTTCTTCATTTCCTGAACAAACATTTCCCCCTCTATCTTCATATGCAGATATTTGATCTCATCTATTTTCTGATTTTTTTTTTCCCGTCGAGACAGATTGTGTACAGATTCTTTGCTGGTAACTGCAGTGAAATTCTTACATTTAGTGATCTTAAAGGTAAAATATTCATTTCTGTTTAGTAGTAATTTGTCTCACATTAAGATCAATAAAATCAGTTTCTTAGAACGCAAATTGCTGCACAGATTTTGGAGGAGGATCCACTACAGTGCCCTGTTCAGTCTCTTATGGAACAGAAATAAGTTCTGCTGCAAATCCTGTCTTCAAACACCAATCACATATTGATACTTGGCATATATTGTCCATATAGTTTGGGGGACCCTCTATGCCCACTTCAGTCAAAGGTGATGCAGTCTCCTCTTCAGCCTTTTAATTACATTAACAGTCTTATGGCCTTTTGCCTAATGAAGGATAATTTGTCAAAAAGGGAAAAAACAAAACAAAAAACCCTATATTTGGATTAGAAGACAAGGACACCATCTTGGACTGTGACGGTTATAAAATTATAAGAAAGTTAAAATGAAAAGCCCACATTCATTCAATGAAAAAGATGAGCTTGTGAGGGAAATCGGTTGAATAGTAAAAAAAACTTAAGGGTTTGTATAAATTAACAGCAAAGCTTGCATAGTGATGCCTTATAATTGCAATATGGGGAAAAAAATCAATCAAAATCCATACTGTATAATGTGATTAACTAGGTATGTGGGGAAAGTTTAAAAAGTCTTAACAGAGCTTCACAAAATAATGAAGGATTGAGTCATCAGACTTTACATTTTACCAGGGCAGTACTCAAATATTCTCCTATCTGGATATCTGTTCATGACAGTGGGATTCATTTTAAATTTGGCATTTGGATATTTGCTCCTTCACCCAAACTGCTCAATTTTAACTATGCTAATTCTGATTTACTACATTTCCAAAAAAGGTCACAAAACTGAATGAATAAATTTAGAAATATATAAAGAAAAAACTTCAAATTCATGTGACAAAAATTGCAAATTTATAAACAAAAAAAATTTACAAAGAAATCTGCAACAAATATCTTTGGGAAAATTATTTCAAATTACATGGAAAAATTGCACGTTTACTATAAAAATAGCAAAATTACAAAAAACAAAACAAAAAACACCTTTATAACAAAATCCATATAGGGCTGTGCAATATGACGATATATATCAGATGACTATATAAAAACGTTTGTTTCATAGTATACGCCATCATTTATATTGTTATTTAAAATGCACATACTCCCGTTTACTCAGTAAAGCTCCTCACCACTACTTGTCAGCGCCCCGACTCTCCTCTGCAGTGCGCACAGCGGAACAGGTGTGGTGGATGCTCATGCTAACTCCAAACTACCGGTTCAGATAGCTGCTACTCCTGTTTGCCAGGGATGTGGGACTTCCCCCCCCCCCATCATGCTGCATCAGAGAGGATAGTTCACCAACCTCGTTTTAATAGGAGGCAAGTAATGTTAACACCATGTCTAATTATGAAACGCTAAATGACGGTGCTAACTGGAAACCATAGCAGACCATTGCTTTGTTGGCTTAAATTAAGATAAGATAAGCCTTTATTAGTCCCACAATGGGGAAATTCCAGGATTGCAACAGCATAGGGACAGCAACACTCAGAGCAACAATCAGAAGGCAAGAAAAAACAACATCTAGTAAACATATGTCCATATTACTATAAATGTATATATATAGACACACAGTGCAGAGCATTATGGCTGGTGGATGTGCAGCAGAAAGTCTAAGCTCTCTCTCCGCGGATGCAGCGGGCCAGCTGGAAGTCTTTGGGCATGATGGTGACCCCCTTAGCGAAGAAGAGACCACCAGGTAGGTCTCGCTGGTCTCCTGCAGAGCCATGACGGCGAAGCTCAGGAAACGCAGGACGGTCTTGAAGTCCTGAGCGATCTCCCTCACCAGGCGCTGGACGGGCAGCTTACGGATGAGCAGCTCCGTGGATTTCTGGTAGCGACGGATCTCTCTCAGAGCCACGGGCCTGTGACGGCGAGGCCTCTTCACTCTGCCGGTGGCCAGAGCGCCTCTCCGAGCAGCCCTGTGGCTAGCTGTCTCCTGGGGGGCTTCTTCCTCCAGTAGATTTTACGGGCGGTCTGCTTGGTTCTTGCCATTGCTCTTTATTATTCTGTCTTATATTTCTTTCACGCCGCCTAAACTCCAGCCCGGCACCCGCTTCGTTTTCGCTACAGCTCCCGGTATGTCGAGTTTCCCATTAGCACCGGGCGGCGGCCAAGTGCTAGCTAGCACTAGCTCCTCCCCGCTGTAACGGCTCCCACTGCAAACCGTGGCTCCGTCCGCCGACCCGGGAGACCCCCGGGGCGATCCGTGCGTCCGTGATATATATACAGAGTGAAAGGTGTAGAAAGAAGAAGGAAGATTAAAAAAAAAAAAAAAAAAAAAAAAAGGCTGTTGCAACAGGCCGCCGACTCGTGTGGCGCCGCCGGTCCGGCGGAACCGGAAAATTATTAAAATTATTATTGGCTGAGCTTCTTAGTTTTGTCTGAAATTTTTTTTTTTATTAAAGCTGTAAAAGTGCATGATGGTGGCACATACACACAAAACATTAAAATGGGGTCGGAGGAGCAGGTTGGCTCTTAATGTCATTTATTTGATTTCAAATCATTTTAATTAGTCAAGTAGTGATAATGAATAAAATTAAAGTCATCACAGGTATTATTACATTACCTTTTGCGCCTTTGATTTTCAGATCGTGACCAATCTGAAATATTTTTATTACGAAGCAAACAGGTTAAATCAGGCCAGAATAGCAGGCTTTAGGCTGCAGGTCTACACGGAAACTTTCACTGATTTAAACTAACCCCTAATTTATATCTGTAGGTGACAGCCATGGGTAATTCTCATTTTCAAACAGTTTTTGATGTCATTTTCTTTTTTGCTTTTCTCCTCTGGCTTAGGAAATATTTAATTTATTGAGGTTTACTTTTTATTCATATGATTTAGAAGAAAAACCTGAAATTTATGAGAATCAAGTCACAAACGCACATTAAAAACTATTTTATAACACTGCAAAATTATGAGTGAGTGAGTGTTCTTGTTTAGTGCCATGTCAGCATCTATGGCTATTTCATGGCAAAAATAGAACTAATAAGAAAATTGAGTTAAAAATTATATAGAGACAGGGTGATGAAAGAATAAATAGAGCGAGATAGATCTGTAAATACAATAAAAAAGAAAAATTAAATAAGATGCTTCAGATGCACATGTGCTAAAAACCCTAAAATTTTCTTTGGTGGTGCCATGAGAGGTTCCAAGGTTGTCATAGCCAGGAGCGGCACTGGGGTTAAGCTCTCAGTGCTCATAAAATGCTCCTTATGGCGTGCGTCTCGAAAAGCCTCTGACAACTAAGTCCAACTCCTAGCCTGCCCGTGTGGTTTAGTCTAAGCCCGGCGGAACTGCTTTTACTAATAGGAGAAGGGGCGAGGGCGGATCTCTGGCGCCTTAAAACCAGATGCTTCGGGTAGATGGTGGCTCGTCAACCTGGGAAGGTAGCCCATCTAGGGGAAGGTAAACCCTGATTTCAAACCTCTGCTGCCTTGCGGCATACCCGGTCACGGGAAAGGCTTCGGGAGTCAACCCTGAGGAAAAATCCGAAGTCGGAGCCCCTAAGGCAGTTCTATGTTGTGCTCAACATCATTCTGGCAGCTCCTGCAACGGCGCTGGTGCCAAACTGTAGCAGCCCTGCTGTTCCTTTGGATTCATCAGTGACGTGGAGAGGGGGGACATGCTGCATGGGCAACATCTTGTCCTCCATATCTTCCTGCCCAGGCTTGAATCCTACCAACGCCCAACGCTGGAAGGTAGAACACCGGATCACTGGAGAGGACACTCCAGCTTCGCCTTTGGCGTAGACAAAACACGGGGAATGACAGTTACCGGTTATAAGCCACTGCTCAATTGGCGTAGAGCGTGGCGCCAGGGGTTGTTCCCGACGGTGGGAGGGATCATCAGATCTCACTGGACAGCTACCGCCCGCCTCAAGCTGGGCAGCCCCCAGCCAATAAGGTGTTGTCCCGCCACAGCTTGCTTTCCTCATTGGGTGCATGGGGATAAGGAGAAATCCAAACAGCAGGCTGAGAACCTTCGCACCAGGCAAGACAATAAAACAAAAGAGACCAACTCTAAAACTGGGAACTTGGAACATCCACACTATGATGACAGGACTCGCTGCTAACCTCAAGGACATCAACGACACCAGGAAGACTGCCATCATCAATAATGAGCTGAAGAGACTGGGAGTGGATATCGACACTCTCCAGGAAACACGGTTAGCTGATGCAGGCACACAGAGAGAAGGACTACACGTTCTACTGGCAGGGAAAGGGCAGTGACGAACACAGGGAACACGGAGTGGGCTTCGCAGTGAAGAACACTTTGCTGAAGATGGTGGAACCGGGCAGCACTGGCTCTGCACGACTCCTCACCCTCCGCCTGAACACCACTGAAGGCCCAGTCACCCTCGTCAGTGTGTATGCCCCAACACAGACAGCCACACCAGAGGCAAAAGACTAGTTCTACGAGAATCTCGCAACAACTGTCAGGATCATCCCCAACTCTGAACAACTCATTCTCCTTGGAGACTTCAATGCCAGAGTGGGTGCTGACCACGACTCCTGGCCCTCCTGTCTTGGACCTTTTGGCGTGGGCAGAATGAACGACAACGGACAGCGGCTGCTCGAGTTCTGCACATATCACGATCTGTGCATCACAAACTCGTTCTTCAAGACCAAGCCCCAACACAAGGTTTCCTGGCAACATCCGCGCTCAAAGCACTGGCACCAGCTAGACTTGATCCTGACCAGGCGCACCTCACTGAAGAACGTGCTAATCACCCGTTCGTTCCAGAGTGCAGATTGCGACACAGACCATTCATTGGTGTGTTGCAAGGTCAAGCTGCAGCTGAAGAAATTCCATCGTGCTAGACAACCTGGAAAGGCACGGATTGACACCAGCAAGATGGCCCAACCAGAACTTGTTGAGCAGTTTGCCTCCACCTTTGAGAAGGAACTTGGTGTACCACAAGGAGGAGAATCTGCAAAGCAGAAGTGGGAAGAGCTGCGAAACACCATCTACCGCACAGCCTTGGCTACCTTTGGGAGGAAGACCTCGAAGTCACAGGACTGGTTTGATGCCAAGTTGACCGAGATGACCCCCGTCATTGAAGCCAAGCGCTCAGCACTTGCTGAGTACAAGAAGTACCCAAACGAGAAGAATCTCCAGATTCTCAGGGCTGCGAGAAGCAAAGTTCAGCAGACTGCTCGGCGCTGTGCCAACGAGTACTGGACTCAGCTCAGCCAAGACATTCAAACCGCTGCCATAACAGGGAACATCCGTGGTATGTACGATGGCATCAAGAAAGCACTTGGTCCGGCTCAGAGCAAGACGGCCCCCCTCAAATCTTCCACTGGGGAGATGATCACAGAGAAGAACAAGCAGATGGAGAGATGGGTGGAACACTACTCCGACCTCTACTCTAGACAGAACACCGTGACACCGTCAGCCCTTGATGCCATCGACTGCCTGCCATCCATGGACGAACTTGACGCTGAGCCAACCATCGACGAACTCAGTAAGGCCATTGATAGCTTGGCCGCTGGCAAGGCACCCGGCAACGACGGCATACCCCCTGACCTGATCAAGCACTGCAAGACCGCCCTACTGCTGCCATTGCATGACATCCTCTGCCAGTGCTGGAAGGAAGGTGCCGTACCACAGGACATGAGGGACGCCAAGATCATCACCCTCCACAAAAACAAAGGGGAGAGAAGCGACTGCAACAACTACAGGGGCATTTCCCTCCTCAGCGTTGTTGGCAAAGTCTACGCACGAGTTGTTCTCGTTCGTCTACAGAAGCTTGCCGAACGTGTCTACCCCGAGTCTCAGTGTGGCTTCCGCGCTGAGCGATCGACGGTAGACATGATATTCTCCATCCGCCAACTCCAGGAGAAATGCAGAGAACAGAACATGCCTCTGTACGTCGCCTTCATCGACCTCACCAAAGCGTTCGATCTGGTCAGCAGAGAGGGCCTTTTCAAGATCCTGCCAAAGATAGGATGCCCACCAAAGTTGCAAAGCCTCATCGAATCGTTTCACACCAACATGCAGGGGATAGTGCAGCATGATGGCAACGTCTCAGAGCCATTCAACATACGCAGCGGAGTGAAACAGGGCTGTGTACTTGCGCCAACCCTCTTTGGGATTTTCTTTGCTATGCTCCTGAGGCATGCCTTCAGCACAGCAACAGAGGGAATCTACCTGCACACAAGATCTGACGGCAGGCTTTTCAACCTCGCCCGCCTGAAAGCCAGAACCAAAGTACGCGAGGCTCTAATCAGAGACATGCTGTTCGCAGACGACGCTGCAGTCGCAACCCACACACAGCAGGAGCTTCAGACCCTGATGGACCGCTTCTCCCAGGCATGCAAGGACTTCGGGCTTACCATCAGCCTGAAGAAGACTAACGTCTTGGCGCAAGGCACGGAAGCACCACCAACCATCACCATTGATGACTACAAGCTGGAGGTCGTGAATCAGTTCACGTACCTGGGGTCCACGATAAGCAACAACCTCTCCCTTGATACAGAGATCAACAAGAGGATTGGAAAATCAGCCTTCACACTCGCTTGCCTCACCACACGAGTGTGGGAGAATCCCAAACTCTCTGTCAAGACGAAGATGGCAGTGTACAACGCCTGCGTCATCAGCACACTGCTCTATGGGAGTGAGACGTGGACAACATATGCCCGGTAGGAAAAGAGACTGAACTCCTTCCACTTGCGCTGCATTCGCCACATCCTGGACATATCCTGGCAGGACAAAGTGCCCAACACAGAAGTTCTGTCCCGCGCCGGCCTTCCCTCCATGTTCACTCTACTCAGGCAGCGCAGGCTCCGCTGGCTAGGCCACGTTCACCGTATGGAGGATGGCAGAATCCCCAAAGACGTCCTCTATGGAGAACTGGCAACTGGCAGGAGAGACGTTGGCCGCACACAGCTGCGCTTTAGAGACGTCTGCAAGAGAGACATGAAGGCCCTGGTTATCAACACAGAGTGCTGGGAGGACCTTGCAACGGACCGCTCCAAATGGAGAGGCACCCTGACCAGACAGCTCAAGGCGGGTGGAGAGAGACTGACTGCTGCAGCAGATGAAAAAAGGACCCGCAGGAAGAACCGCCACAGACCCAGCAGCACGGAGACCACCCACAAGTGTGACCTGTGTGACAGGGACTGTCATTCGCGCATCGGCCTGTTCAGCCACAGGCGGTGCTGTTCTAGCAGAGTAGACGTTTAGGATTCTCTTCCATGGTCATCATAGACCGACGGAGGCAGACGACGACGGTGCCATGAGAGCAGGACAGTCAAGTAAAATGTGCTTTGATAAAAAAAAAAAAAAACTTTGCAAAACTGACAAGATGGTGAGACTTTACCTTTTAATAAAAAGCTGCGCTTAAGTAAGCCTCGAGTGGCTAGTACGGCATCTAGTGTACACCATCTCATGTCGGTTTTGAAAGTGATGCAAGTGTCTATGGCTTATGGCAGGTTTAATAGCATGCAGTTTATTTGCAGTACGTATGTCCCATTCAGTCTGTCACTTCTTTAAAATATAGGTTATTAGAGGCCTGAAGTTGGGATTTGGCATTGAGTGACTTCTTGGGTAAGGGCTCTCTTGGCAGCATTGTCTGCCTGCTCGTTACCTGACAGGCCAACATGGCTGGGGATCCAACAGAAGATGATATTAAAATTATGTTTCTGTAAAAAAAAACCTAGTTTCTAAAATCCGGACAATAATGGGGTGATCAGTCTTTAAAAACCCAAGTGCCTGAAGACAGGATCTGGAGTCCGTAAAAATTAAGGAGCTCTGTTTGGTTCTCTCAATGTGTTCCAATGCTAGAAGCAAAGCACGAGCTTCTGCTGTAAAAACTGAACATTGTTTGGGAATCCGCAAACCATGCTGATTGTGCCCAGTGACAATTGCAGCAGAGACTGAGCCATCTACTTTGGATCCATCCGAGTATATGGAAATATGGTGAGGAAAATGGCATTTTATGTCCGAGATTTGCTGCTGGTAAACATTTGGGTGTCTTTGTTTTGGCTCAGATCCAGAATGATATTGGGTTTCCTCAAACTCCATGGTGGAATGGGACAAAACTGTCTGTTACATTGCTCATATCAGGGTTTAATTTTACCAGGTGAGGTTCTATACGGAGTCCAAAAGGAGTGATGCTCTTAGGTCTGACCTTGTATATCTGCAAAAATTGAGGGTGAAAAACTGCAGAGTAGGCTGGATTTTTATGGTCAGCTTCAAGTTTAACCATATACTGGAGAGCCAATTTCAGTCGCCTGTTTTGAAGTGAAGGCTCGTTTGCTTCAACATACAAACTTTAACAGGAGAGGTTCTGAAAGCCCCCAAGGCAAGCCTTAGCCCCTGTGATTGACAGTTTCCAGCGTCCTCATGTAGGTTTTCCTTGCTGATCCATAAACTATGCTCCCATACTCTAACCGAGATCTTACAAGTGCTCTATAGAGACGCAGCAGCACACTAGAGTCTGCACCCCATTAGGTTTTTGCCAAAACTTTAATATCAAGGGCCTTAAAACATCTGATTTGTAGAAATTTTATATGTGGAATAAAAGACAGCTTATTATCAAAAATAAGTCAAAGGAATTTGGTTTCTTTTACCACCTTGACAGTTTCTCCGTTTATGAAAAGCTCAGGGTCGAGGTAAAGAGACTGCAACAGGCAAAAGTGCATGCAGACAGTTTGTTTTTGAAAATTTAAAACCATTACTGACTGACCACCTATTAATCTTATTTACAGCCGTGGACAAAATTGATGGTACCCCTCTGTTAATGAAAGAAAAACCCACAATGGTCACAGAAATAACTTGAATCTGACAAAAGTGGTAATAAATAAAAAGTCTGTTAAAGTAATTCTGTTGAACCACAATTCAAAAGCATCGTCTGATTTTCATTGGTTAATTTTCAAACTCATGAAACAGGCCTGGACAAAAATGATGGTACCCCTAGAAAAGATTGAAAATAATGTGACCATAGGGACATGTTCAACCAAGATGTGTCCTCTAATTAACATCACAGGTATCTACAAACTTGTAATAATCAGTCAGTCGGCCTATTTAAAGGGTGACGAGTAGTCACTGTGCTGTTTGGTGACATGGTGTGTACCACACTAAACATGGACCAGAGGAAGCAAAGGAGAGAGTTGTCTCAGGAGATTAGAAAGAAAATTATAGACAAGCATGTTAAAGGTAAAGGCTATAAGACCATCTCCAAGCAGCTTGATGTTCCTGTGACTACAGTTGCACATATTATTCAGAAATTTAAGATCCACGGGACTGTAACCAACCTCCCTGGACATGGCTGCAGGAGGAGACCGATAATACGAATGGTAACAAAAGAGCCCACAACAACCTCTAAACACATTCATGGTGAACTCCAAGGTCGAGTTACAGTGTCAGATCGCACCATTCGTCGTTTGAGCCAAAGTGGACTTCATGGGAGACGACCAAGGAGTACACCACTGTTGAAAACAAATCAAAAAAGCCAGACTGGAATTTGCCAAATTGCATGTTGACAAGCCACAAAGCTTCTGGGAGAATGTGCTATGGACAGACGAGACAAAACTGGAACTTTTTGGCAAGGCACATCAGCTCTATGTTCATAGACTCAAAAATGAAGCATACCAAGAAAAGAACACTGTCCTTACTGTGAAACATGGAGGAGGTTCTGTTATGTTCTGGGGCTGCTTTGCTGCATCTGTCACAAGGTGTCGCGAATCTGTGCAGGGTACAATGAAATCTCAAGACTATCAAGGTATTCTAGAGAAAAATGTGCTGCCCAGTGTCAGACAGCTTGGTCTCAGTCGCAGGCCATGGGTCTTGCAACAGGATAATGACCCAAAACACACAGCTAACAACACCCAAGAATCGCTAAGAGCGAAACATTGGACTATTCTAAAGTGGCCTTCTATGAGCCCTGATCTAAATCCTATTGAACATCTGTGGAAGGAGCTGAAACATGCCGTCTGGAGAAGGCACCCTTCAAACCTGAGACAACTGGAGCAGTTTGCTCATGAGGAGTGGGCCAAAATACCTGCTGAGAGGTGCAGAAGTCTCATTGACAGGTACAGAAATCGTTGGATTGCAGCGATTGCCTCAAAAGGTTGTGCAACAAAATATTAAGTTAAGGGTACCATCATTTTTGTCCAGGCCTGTTTCATGAGTATGTTTTTTTTAAAATAATTCTGTTGAACCACAATTCAAAAGCATCGTCTGATTTTCATTGGTTAATTTTCATAGAATTT
This sequence comes from Pholidichthys leucotaenia, assembly GCA_020510985.1. Lineage (NCBI taxonomy): Eukaryota > Metazoa > Chordata > Actinopteri > Cichliformes > Pholidichthyidae > Pholidichthys > Pholidichthys leucotaenia. The sequence continues at coordinate 171,624,361 of CM035847.1, read as the reverse complement.
TTTTTTTTTATTTCTTACCACTTTTTTAAGATTCAAGTTATTTCTGTGACCATTGCGGGTTTTTCTTTCATTAACAGAGGGGTACCAACAATTTTGTCCACGTGTGTATGCACAGCTGTAGTTGCTTTTTGATTGTGCTCATGCCTTTCCCCCTGTAGCAAATACAGAGGTCATCTGCGTAAAGACTACAAAAAGTACTTGGTCTAAGAGCACCAACTACACTATTAATCTTAATGCTAAAAAGAGAAACCGAGAGGATGCTTCCCTGGGGGACTCCTTGTTCTTGCACATGGGGCTCTGAAAGGGCATCTCCTACTCGGACTCTGAAGCGTCTATTGGACAAAAAGTTTGAAATTAAAAAGGGTAAATGTCCTCTAAAATCCATGCCATGTAGGTCTCTTAAAATATCGTATTTCCATGTTGTGTCACATATGCTTTTTCTAAATTAAAAAATACAGCAACTACATGTTCTTTTCTAATAAAACCACCATATATATAGGCCTCTAATCTGATAAGGTGGTCTAAAGTGCTTTTACCACATCTGAAGCCATACTGTTAATTGGTTAAAAGGCCTTCAGACTCGAGCACCCACACAAGGCGATTGTTTACCATTCTTTCACAGAGGCAACTTGTCAGAGCTATTGGACGGTAGTTGTTGGTATCAGTATGCTCTTTCCCGGGTTTTGGAACAGGTATAACTACGGCTTCTTTCCAGCTTTCAGGAATACTGCCCGACTTCCAGATGCTGTTGAAAACCATCAAGAGAATGGATAGTGCACTGGGGGGGGGGGGGGGGGGGGGGGGTAAGTGTTTTAAAAACTGATAATTTTATCTGGCCCCACAGCAGTGTCATGACAGTTCCTTATTGACAAAAGTTCTTCCATAGTGAAATCTTGGTTGTATGGTTCTGAGTTATCTGAAGAAAAGTTTTTCTTTTTGTTCTTCTCGTGCTTGTATGATTTGGAACTCAGGATGATAGTTTCCAATAGATGAATTGTTCTCAAACGATTTTGCTAGTTGATTAGCCATTTCATATTTTGTCGTCAGCAGATTACCCTGATGATTAATATGCTGTATTTGAAGTCCATTCTCCTTACCCTTCATCTTTCTAATTAAATCCCAGATCTTTTTGGTAGATGTGTTGGATGTGAGACTTGATACAAATTCCCTCCAGCTCTGTCCCTTTGCTTCATTGATGATCCTGTGTGCTTTAGCTCAACAGATTTTATATCTAGTCAGGTTTTCTGTTGTTGGATGTTTATTGAACACCCTCTGCTTTTTTCCTTGCCTCAATGGCCTTTTTACAGTCATCATTGAACCATGGGTTGGACCTACGATGTGGCTTTGCTGACGTTTTTGGAACAGTCTCATCTGCAACTGTAATTAAGGTTTGAGCGAAGCTCTGAACAGAGTGTCAGTGTAGTTGAGGTTTTTGGCTGAATTTCTCTTTGCACAGAGAAACAAAGGAAGACCAGTTTGCTTTTTTGAGTTGCCATCGCAGAGTTCTTGATTGCACATCCACTTCTGTAGATGTCAATATTAGTGGAAAGTGGTCACTTCCACAAAGATCATCCAAGACCCGCCACAAGAATTCCAGCACTAGGTCAGGATCACATACAGATAGGTCACTTGCAGTACAGGCTCCATGTCCTGGGTGGACGTATGTGTGAGACCCATCATTCCAAAGACTGATCATTTTTAGCAATAAAATCTCCCAGTACCTTGCCTTTTGCATTTCAGCAGATTCCTCCCCACGGGGGATAATGACCATTAAAATCACCCATAAGGATGTATGGGGATGGCAATTGATTATGAAGGACATCAAGATTTTCCAGTGTCACAATCATATCTGGTGGTATATAGACAGAGCATAAGGTTATTGCTTTATGCAAAGTTTGACGAACTGCCACTGATTGTAAGTTGGAGACTAAAGCCAAGTGGCTGTGAATCAGGTCATTCCTTACTAAAAATTGTTGAACCACCAGATGGACGATGCACATTTGGACCATATTATACATAGTATAATGTTTCAGGGACATGGGGTTGGTTGATAGCAGAAGAGTTTCCTGAAGGCAAAAAGCAAGGGGATTCAAAATTATGAGGGAAACTGTACATGTAAAAAAGAAAAAAAGCTGGTTCTTTTTATGTGATTATCTAAACTGTAGAATTGACAGAAAATGCATAATCGTAATATATATCATTATCGTGATGTAAGATGACCTATATTGTGATATGAATTTTTCTGTCATATCACACAGCCCTAAAGCCATAAAATCTGAATGTAATTATAAAGGTTGTAAAACAGCCTACTGTCTTGCAATGCACTCGATTTGTCACATTATTCTAAATGCTTTAAAAAAAAAAAAAAAAAAGGAAAATAAATTTGACCCAAAGGACATCCAAACTGGGGCTCAAACTCACAGCATCTCATATCAGAGTCCGGCACCCTACTTATGTCACTAAAGGCACTTTTCCACTTGGAACTCAAAGGCCTCCTTTAGAACGGTTCCGGCTCCATTGTCCGCTTTTCCTTTTGGAACCCAATGGGCTCACAGTTCGCTTTTTCGGAACTGTTCCAGTTTTATTGACACTATTTTCGGCACCGTTAAAAGCAGGTCCGAAGGGTACCGGCACCGTTTCGTCACGCCACTGCTGGCCATTCATTGGTCTGTGCGTAGTGTCATGAGGGTGGGTGTTACGCTGACTTTCGACAATCGCTTGCTGGTCGCCATTTGCAATTTTTCGTCAGTGAGCCCGCGAACAAGTGATATTATAAACCACAACGATAGAATGGCTTAACAGAAATCAGCAGAAATCTAACACCGCAGTCCAGCAGAGTTTCCTGTGCGTTTCGGCTGATGAGAGAATGCAGAGGGAAGCAGACTGAGCTTGCAGTGGGGCGCACAAACAGACGCACCAGAAATTACACGGAGAAGCACCGGGAATTAGACCCAGCCACCCGAATTGAATTGAATGTGCAGCCGCGACACACCCAACTTCAGCAGTTGAAGCCGTGATATTGTGATATACAGGACGGTGAGTGATGTGATATTCATGCTTTATGCTATTTTTTTCCAACAGTGGAAAGTTCACTTAGGACAGACGAAAAATCGTGTTTAAATGATGACCTAGCTTAATGCTATGTCCGTCCTTGTATGTTGTTTTTTGTGTTGACAATATCTGATGAAATAAGCTAGTTCTAATCCTGGTTAAAAAGTTTATTTTATTTATTTATTTATTTTTTACATGTTGCACTTTCGTGCTGCGCATGTACTTAATTTGTGTGTATTTCATTGTAGAGTCCAAACAGGATCTGCTCAGAATGGCGACGTTTTGACACCAATGTATTTTGACAGGTAAACAACACATCATATTTATAGTCAAATCTTTTGCTTTTTAAAGCGAGGTAGTTGGATACGCAAAAGCCGATGGTGTATAGAACATGTATATTAGGATGTGAAATGTCGGCATCGAAACTGCTCCCATTTAGCTGCAATTAATATTCAAAAATGATATTTTCGGGAGGAAAGAATTCAATTTAAACAGCCATGGACCAAAAAAAAAAAAAAAAAAACCCGTACATTTGCTCATGGAAGAGGTCATTCACACTTGCAGACAATCGCGCTATATGTGACTGTAGGATTTTCTTTCCATGCACGCAAAAAAAAAAAAGCATTTTTTTCCCGGATCCGACTAAGTGCCAAATTTAAAGGAGCACAATTTCCACTTAATATGAAAGGGACTGAACTGAGATTTAAGTGTGTGAATATTAATTACAGAGTAATTGAAAATGAATGGCACATCCAATAATAGCCACCATAAAATAAACTGCTTGTTTATTTTTATCAGATCATTTCTGTGATCCTTTATGAGTTATAGTCATAATAGTGTATCTTGCACCTTGGGGAATGGGAGATGTTCAGTCACCATTAGAATTTAGTTCATATGTGTATAGTATTTCATCTTTAAACTCATTCAGTAATAGAACACATTACAAATATTTGAGACCCTTTGTAGTGCTTCCTTTTATATTTTAGCAATACAAGCACAAAACACCACCCACACTTGAAACCAGGGCGGCACAGCGGTGGCTAAATTTTATTGGCAACGTTATTTCACAACATCACAACAACTCAGTATTTAAACTCAGTATAAATGGTGTAGCGATTGAAAGGGTATCCAAAATTAAAATCCTTGGTGTAATAATTGATAATAAACTGTGTTGGAAGTCACATATTAATTATATTAAAGGTAAAATATGCAAATCAGTCACAATACTGCGCAGAGTAAAATATTTGCTGAATCAACCCACACTATAGACTTTGTATCATTCATTAATGCTCCCATACATGACATCCATCTTCTACCACTTTTCCAGAGGTCCAGGTCGCAGAGGCAGCAGTTCAAGCAGAGGAGCCCAGACTTCCCTCTCCTCAACCACCTGCTCCAGCTCTTCAGAGAGGATACCAAGGTGTTCCCAGAGCAACTGGGAGATGTTGTCTCTCCAGTGAGTTCTGGGTCTGCCCTGGGGTCTGAGAACTACTATCAAGCAACACTGTGTTTCAGTGCAAGGAGTCAGACTGTGGAACGCTTTTGGACCTGAATTAAAATCATGTACAAAGCTTGGACAATTTAAACAAAAACTAAAGGAATAAATACTCCAAACACATACACACGTGGACAAAATTGTTGGTACCCCTCTGTTAATTAAAGAAAAACCCACAATGGTCACAGCACAGTGACTACTTGTCACCCTTTAAATAGGCCGATTGATTACAAGTTTGTAGACACCTGTGATGTTAATTAGAGGACACATCTTGGTTGAACATGTCCCTATGGTCATGTTCATGTCCCTATGGCCTATTTTCAATCTTTTCTAGGGGTACCATCATTTTTGTCCAGGTCTGTTTCATGAGTTTGTTTTTTAAAATAAATCTGTTGAACCACAATTCAAAAGCATTGTCTGATTTTCATTGGTTAATTTTCATAGAATTTTTATTTATTACCACTTTTGTCAGATTCAAGTTATTTCTGTGACCATTGTGGGTTTTTCTTTCATTAACAGAGGGGTACCAACAATTTTGTCCACGGCTGTACATACAAAACAACATGTCAAATCACACAAGGATTATCATATCCAGTCTGTGTTGTGCTGTTGCTTATTTTTTGTCATGTTTTGTCCGTTTCTTTTTTTTTTTACAGTTTGAATTTTGCACATTCTAAAAAATCTGTAATTTGCTGCCGATTGGAATAAACAATTTAGTGATTTATTTGTTTGCATCATGATTTTCTATTTTGTCTGTTCAGACACCAGTGGGAAAAGTCAACAGTACGAACCATTTATCAGTGACTTTGAAAATAATGGCTCATTTTAAGAAAAGTAACCAACACAATTATTTGCTGAAGGCTGTAAAACAAAATAGAGACATCTGCAAAAGTACAAAGGTTTATTGTCAAAATTCCCAGGGCAATACTACATGAATACATGTATAGTTCACTGTTGATGCAGAGAATATATATTTATACAGTATCTACATGTAGTCAGCAATACTCAATACGATATATTTCCAGTTAATCCACGTATTTCTCCATGTAACCTTGGGACTGCTTTATTTTAATTACTTCTAATCCTAGATCCATTTGTTTTGGCTTAAAATGCATCATAATTGCTAAATATATCTTATGCCTAACTCAGTACTGTTTACCTGTTGAAATATATATTTAACGGCTCATATGGCACCTGATCCATGTTTTGCCACGACACCACTGGCTGGAGCAGATAAATTCCATGACGTCTCAACAGTCTCTCCATGATTTTGACATAGATCATGTATTTTTACCTAACCATCTATTTGTCGAGAAAAGTAATTTTTGATATTCATGCGCTGTGAGCCAATAAATGATTAAAATCTAACAATACTTCACTGTCTGATTAATGATTCTGTATAATATATGGGTCTCACTTTCTGACATGAGTGTCCAAAAATATTTAACTTTTGCATTATTTTTGGAGATGTATTGCTACATGTTTTGATGTTGATTTTACTGAACAGGAATATGGCACCGCCTCATGGGGAGCGTAGCGCCGCCTCCAACTCCCTCCAAATCCCGCCTCCAACTCCCTCCTTCTCCCACCCATGCTACAGTGAGCCTTGTGCTGTGGAAAAACATGGGTGCCGAACGGTACTGTTCCGTTCCAGGCCAAAGGAGGCCTTTGAGTTCCAAGTGGAAAGTGCCTTAAGAGGCTTGATTGTTTTGCAAATCCAAAAAACTCACTTCATGCAGTCGGCAGCTCTTTGCACGTCAGCTTCCTGTATCTTTGGTTGATGTTGCAGTTTTTTAATTTTTGATTGTGTCCCCCCCCCCCAATATGCCTCCAAGAGTGCTTGTAACTCTTCCTCAGAGAAATAATTATGTCTCTTTTCCTCCACTGCTTGTGGTCTCCAAGTTCAACACATGTTGTCTTAGTAGGTTTGCTGTGAACACGCACGTCTCAAGATCAATCAACTCCAAGTTGATCAAACAGTCATAACAGGAGTTCTGGAACCAGAAACTCTGAGTAAGTTCTGACACGTTCACTTAATCCTGAGTTTAGGGTTTATTTCATGCTATGTCATACCTGCCAACTTTTCAAACCTGAAAAGCCTAGTAGCTAGCCGGGGTCCAGGGGCCGATGCTAATGCTAATAATGCTAATGCTAATAATAATAATGCTAATATTTGCCAAACAAATATTAGCATTAAATCTAGTTAAATGTAGCTAACAACCTCATATTTCTTCAACTTTCAAACCTCAAAAGTCTAGTAGCTAGCCAGGGTCCGGGGCCATAGGCCCTGGTAGGTCCAGGACAAAGTCCTGGTGGGGGGTTCAGGGGGGCGAAGCCCCCCGACGCCAAACAAATATTAGCATTAAATCAAGTTAGAATGTAGCTAACAACCTCATATTTCTTCAACTTTCAAACCTGAGAAGCCTAGTAGCTAGCCGGGGTCCAGGGGCCGCAGTGTCAAACAAATATTAGCATTTGACATAGAAGTCACATATTAATTATATTAAAGGTAAAATATCTAAATCAATTGCAATACTACACAGAGCGAAATATTTGCTGAATCAACAACACACATTATATACTTTGTATCATTCATTAATACTCCCATACATGACATATTGTACTGAAGTATGGGGAAATACATATAAAACAAACATATATCCAGTCTTTATGCTTCAGAAGAGAGCTATTAGAATAATAAACAAAGCTGCTTACAGGGAACCAACAAACCCACTTTTTCTTAAATTAAAAGCTGTCAAGTTGAAAGATCTGGTTGACTTTAAAACTGCAGTAATAATGTTTAAAGCCAAGAATCTATCACTGCCCGCAAATATCCAAAAGCTGTTCCAAATAAGGGAGAAACAATATCATTTCAGAGGAACATTTCAATTCAACTTTATTTATACACCGGCCACTTTATTAGGTACACCATGCTAGTAACGGGTTGGACCCCCTTTTGCCTTCAGAACTGCCTCAATTCTTCGTGGCATAGATTCAACAAGGTGCTGGAAGCATTCCTCAGAGAGTTTGGTCCATATTGACATGATGGCATCACACAGTTGGCGCAGATTTGTCGGCTGCACATCCATGATGCGAATCTCCCGTTCCACCACATCCCAAAGATGCTCTATTGGATTGAGATCTGGTGACTGTGGAGGCCATTTGAGTACAGTGAACTCACTGTCATGTTCAAGAAACCAGTCTGAGATGATTCCAGCTTTATGACATGGCGCATTATCCTGCTGAAAGTAGCCATCAGAAGTTGGGTACATTGTGGTCATAAAGGGATGGACATGGTCAGCAACAATACTCAGGTAGGCTGTAGCGTTGCAACGATGCTCAATTGGTACCAAGGGGCCCAAAGAGTGCCAAGAAAATATTCCCCACACCATTACACCACCACCACCAGCCTGAACCATTGATACAAGGCAGGATGGATCCATGCTTTCATGTTGTTGACGCCAAATTCTGACCCTACCATCCGAATGTCGCAGCAGAAATCGAGACTCATCAGACCAGGCAACGTTTTTCCAATCTTCTATTGTCCAATTTCGATGAGCTTGTGCAAATTGTAGCCTCAGTTTCCTGTTCTTAGCTGAAAGGAGTGGCACCCGGCGTGGTCTTCTGCTGCTGTAGCCCATCTGCCTCAAAGTTCGACGTACTGTGCGTTCAGAGATGCTCTTCTGCCTACCTTGGTTGTAACGGGTGGTTATTTGAGTCACTGTTTCCTTTCTATCAGCTCGAACCAGTCTGGCCATTCTCCTCTGACCTCTGGCATCAACAAGGCATTTCCGCCCACAGAACTGCCGCTCACTGGATATTTTTTCTTTTTCGGACCATTCTCTGTAAACCCTAGAGATGGTTGTGCGTGAAAATCCCAGTAGATCAGCAGTTTCTGAAATACTCAGACCAGCCCTTCTGGCACCAACAACCATGCCACGTTCAAAGTCACTCAAATCACCTTTCTTCCCCATACTGATGCTCGGTTTGAACTGCAGGAGATTGTCTTGACCATGTCTACATGCCTAAATGCACTGAGTTGCCGCCATGTGATTGGCTGATTAGAAATTAAGTGTTAACGAGCAGTTGGACAGGTGTACCTAATAAAGTGGCCGGTGAGTATTTCACCGTTTGGAAATATTGATGTTTGGAGTATTTCTTCCTTTAGTTTTTGTTTAAATTGTCCAAGCGTTGTACATGATTTTAATTTGGGTCCAAAATCGTTCCATAATCTGACTCCTTGCACTGAAACACAGTGTTGCTTGGTGGTAGTTCTCACTGAAGGTTTTTGAAATATAAGATAAGATAAGATAAGATAAGCCTTTATTAGTCCCACAACGGGGAAATTCCAGGATTGCAACAGCACAGGGATAGCAACACTCAGAGCAACAATCAGAAGGCAAGAAAAAACAAGCAAGCAAGAGCAGCTAATATACATATGTACATATTACTATAAAATATATATATACACACACACACACACACACAGACACACAGTGCAGAGCATTGTAGCTGGATGGAATAAATATATGAATATATGAACACACAGTGCAGAGCATTGTAGCTAGATGGAATAAATATGTAAATATATAAACACCCACAGTATGGAGCATTGCAGCTAGGTGGAATAAATATGCAAGTATATAAACACACACAGTGCGGAGCAATGTAGCTAGATGGAATAATATGTAGATATATAAAAACACAGTGCGGAGCATTGTAGCTAGATGGAATAATTATATAGATATATAAATATAAACACACCCAGTGCAGAGCATTGTAGCTAGATGGAATAAATATGTAAATATATAAACACACACAGTGCAGAGCATTGTTGCTAGGTGGGATGAAACAGCATAACCGTCTATTTAGTTATCCTACAAGGTATGATTATGTGCCCATACATATTCTCACCCTCCATAGCGACCGGTATGTTCCTAGTTGTATGCCGGAGAGGACCATTGTGTAAGTCTATTGCATCTTTTGCATTCAAAAAAAAAAAAAAAAAAAATATACATCTCATATACATGAGATGACTGTTGTGAAATGGCGCTATACAGTATATTTATATGTACATACAGTATATAATATTCACTGCTCTTATTTTCTTATCTTCTAAATTATTGCTGAGTGTTGCTATCCCTGTACTGTTGCAATCCTGGAATTTCCCCATTGTAGGACTAATAAAGACTTCTTACTTTCTAGAATTACGCCCCCCGGTGTGGACTTTGTGTTTGGAAGCTGTTGCTGTGAACCCATAACATGTGGTCAAGGAGCTCTCAATGGAAGTGAAACAGACCATCTTTACGCTGAAAAAAAGAAATCGATCAGAGATCAGTTCTGGAGCAGCATTCTTTGGACAGATGAAACCAAGATCAACCTGTACCAGAATGATGGAAGAAGAAAGTATGGAGAAGATTTGCAACAGCTCATGATCCAAAGCACACCATATTTTCTGTAAAACATGGAGACTGGGGCTGTGCGATATGACTATGCATATCAGATGACGATACAAAAATGTATCATTTCATAGAATACTATTGTTTATAACATGATTTAAAATGCACAGACTCCCAGTTATTTAGTAAAGCTACGACCTCACCACTATTTGTCAGCGCCCCGACTCTCCCCTGTAGTGCACGACTGCACACAGCGGAACAGGTGTGGTGGGTGGCTCGGCTTCAGTCATGTGGTTGCTCATACCAACTCCAAACTACCGGTTCAGATACAGTCATGTGGAAAAATTAGGACACCCTGTATAAGCCTGTGTGTTTAACATTTGGACATATGGATATTTAATATCAATGTTAAAAATACTGGGAAATTCACATAATATAACTAAACAATTAAAAATGAATTAAAGCCTTTTTTTCAAATTTTCTGTAAAATGTAATTCTAAACAAATAATGAGGAATAAATTAGGACACCCCCCATATTCATTCACACTTACAGTGGCTAAAATATTTTTTTCAAAATGCAAATAAAGACAAAAACAAGGTTAGACATAGATAAGTGAACATTTCTTAAGAACTGAATATTTAAAGGGCTGTCCAAATTTTTTCACGACTGTAGCTGCTACTCCTGTTTGCTAGGGACGTGGGACTGATTTCCACTGTGCTGCATCAGAGAGGATAGTTCGACAACCTTGTTTTAATTGGAGGTAAGTAACATTAACATCATGTCTAATAATAAAATGCTAAATGACGACGCCAAATTGTGCTAACTGGAAACATGTAGCAGACCATTGTTTCTTTGGTTTAAATTACTGCCGTTTCTTGGTTTTGTCTGAAAAAAATTTCGTCGGCCTCCGTCGGTCTATGATGACCATGGAAGAGAATCCTAAACGTCTACTCTGCTGGAACAGCACCGCCTGTGGCTGAACAGGCCGATGCGCACCGGTGTTCTACCTTCCAGCGTTGGGCGTTGGTAGGATTCAAGCCTGGGCAGGAAGCTATGGAGGACAAGATGTTACCCACGCAGCATGTCCCCCCTCTCCACGTCACTGATTAATCCAAAGGAACAGCAGGGCTGCTATAGTTTGGCACCAGTGCCGTCGCAGGAGCTGCCAGAACGATGTTGAGCACAACAGAGAACTGCCTTAGGGGCTCCGACTCCGGATTTTTCCTCAGGGTTGACTCCCGAAGCCTTTCCCGTGACCGGGTGTGCCGCAAGGCAGCGGAGGTTTGAAATCAGGGTTTACCTTCCCCTAGATGGGCTACCTTCCCAGGTTGACGAGCCACCATCTACCCGAAGCATCTGGTTTTAAGGCGCCAGAGATCCGCCCTCACCCCTTCTCCTATTAGTAAAAGCAGTTCCGCCGGGCTTAGTTGTCAGAGGCTTTTCGAGACGCACGCCGTAAGGAGCATTTTATGAGCACTGGGAGCTTAACCCCAGTGCCACTCCTGGCTATGACAACCTTGGAACCTGAAAAAAATTTATTAAAGCAGTAAAAGTGCATGATGGTGGCACATACACGCAAAATAAATAAATTAAAATGGCTTGGAGGAGCAAGTTCGCTCTTAATGTACTTTATTTGATTTCTAATAATTTTAATTAGTCAACTAGTGATAATAAATAAAGTTAATCACATGTGTCTTTGATTTTCAGATCATGACCAATCTGAAATATTTTTATTAAGAAGCAAACAGGTTAAATCAGGCCAGAAAGGCATCCTCAGGGTGTAGCTCTACACTTCAATTTTCACCGATTTAAACTAACAGCTAACTTATATCTGTAGATGGCAACGATGGGTTATTTTCTCATTTTTAGACTTTTTTTTTTTTTTTTTTTTTTTTTTTTTAAACTATTCTCCTCTGGCTTAGGAAATGTTTAACTTATTGATGCTTGGTTTTTATTCATATATGATTTAGAAGAAAAAAATGAAATTTATGAGAATCAAGTCTCAAATGCACATTAAAAAACTTTTATAATGCTACAAAATTACACTACTCACAAGTTAGAAATATTTGGCTTTCGGATGAAATTTCAGGATGCACCTAAAATACACTATAACCTTTGCAGGTTAACTTAATTTGGCCTTCTCTAACCTCTTGAATGCACATGTCCAACTGTTCAATGTTGCAATACTTTTTGCATAACTTGCTGTTCTCTAACAAGGTGCTTAACAGCAAAATTCACAACAGGTACTTGATCCATGAATCAGCCAATACATTTTCTGGTTCAATTTGGTATTTAAACAGTCCTCTTCATCATGCTGTTCACATTTTGATATCATGAGACCAAGACGACACCTAACAACTGATCAACAGTACCTCACCATTGCGAGGCTTCAAACAATGTTCTCCAGAGGGAAGTGGCCACTGACCTTGAAGCACGCCTATTCAATTAGCGGCCCGTGGGCCACATGCGACCCAGAAGCAACTTCTGAGTGGCTGTGGGCCCAGGCCACGCCAAGGAAATATAAATTTAAGAAGAAAAAAAAAAAATATATGAAGGAATGATGGTCCGCAAGCGCACACACGAACAACGCGCGTGACCATCATCCGCAGAGCTCAGAAGCGCCCTGCCCATGTGACAGTTCCAGTCAGAGGCAGAGCAAACCTTCCAGACAGAGTGTCTTGCTAGCATCACTGTCCAAGAGAAGCATGAGCTTAAACTACTTTAAACGCAGGAGAAAAAAAAAAAAAAAAAAAAAAAAAAAAAATCAGAAGAGGTGTGTAAGCAGTGGAGGCATTTATGGTGGTTTTAACCTGCAGGTAATGGGAACAAGAGTTGCTGAGCAAACAGGTGTGTTTAGACTTCATATGCAGGAAAAGAGGCAAGAGTGACTGAATTACTGAGGGTTTACTTCACCAGCCATTACAATAATTTATGTTCATTATTATGTACCTGGCTAGTTAAGATGACCGAAATTCACAAAGTCAGTGACTTTAATCTGTCCACAGCCATCAGACAAACATGCCAACATTTGGATTTCAAAATAAGGTTTTTCCTTACTGTCTGGTTGTTGAGGGGAGTTTGGGAAAAAAAACAAAACAAAAAAAACAAACAAAACTAAACTATAAATATATAGAAATATTTTAACAAAAAATAATTGAATCTTTGGTAATTTAAGTCAATTTATTTCATTAAATGAAATTTTATACAGATTTTTTTCTTTGACAGAGTTAAAATTATTGTTCTGTTCTGGCTCTGCAAAATTATGGTCAAAAGTGTAAATTGTATAAGGAAAAAAGTCAAATTTTTACCACAATCCGTTTCAAATTTGTATATTATATATGTGTGCGCGCATGCGTACGCACATATGTGTACACATGTGCACACACACACACACACACCCACCCACCCTTAACTTTACTAGAAATTTTTGGTTGACCGATTTGTGTGTGTGTAATGGAATGCGTAGTTATAAAAAGAGGTTCCTACTCACATGTGATTTAAAACAAAACAATCGCGGCGCAGTGGAGAAGTGGTTAGCACTGTGGTAGCACAGCAACTCACCCTTGGCCGGGGGATCCTGAGTTCGATCCCAGCCCCCAACCAACAGTGATCTGTGTGGAGTTTGCATGTTCTCCCCGTGTCTGCGTGGGTTTACTCCGGGATTTCTCTGGTTTCCTCCCACATGCAAAAAACATGCAAGTTAGGTTAATTGGCATCAAAAAACTGGGGATTCTAAATTGTCCTTAGGTATGACAGAGTGAATGGTTGTCCGTCTCTGTGTTGGCCCTGCGATGGACTGGCGATCTGTCCAGGGTGTACCCTGCCTCTCGCCCAAAGATGCTGGGATAGGCTCCAGCCCCCCCACGACCCGAAAAGGATTAAGCGGAAGAAGATGAATGAATGAATCCATAATAGTGGATGTGCAATGCTTGTTAATGTTATCAATCTTTTCTTGGGGGATTTGTGCACTGAAGTGTTTGACAGTTCATTTTTTTTTTTTTATTCAGCCAAATGCACTGATGTGCCAAGGTCAGTTATGACCAGGATGTAATGTATTCCATTTCAAAAGGGAAACAAATGTTAATGCTACCAACAGTGCACATTGAGTTTTTGTGCACTTTGAGATATGCCTGAGTAAGATGTGACCAAAATGGTTTACAGAATTCTATTTGCCCCCCTATTCTATTTGTTGTTCAAGAGAAAAAAATAAATAAATTTCTACTACTTCAAGTTCTGCTCAACCCCAGCACTGTCATTGTGTTTTTATGCACTTTTGATGTGCCTTTGTCATGTGCCAAGCGCACATTTAAAACCAAGACACTGAATAAAAAGTGCATGTTTTTCGTCATACTGATCTGTGTTGGTTTGAAATTTGTCATGTTCAACGGATCGCTGAACATGTGCGGTCCAGTTACATGTCTTGATTTCAAATTGTGGCCCAACTGATTTTGTAATTGAATAACCCTGGCTTAGAGTGTCAGAGTTGTCATCAGCAGGTTGCAACAGAAATACAGAGACTGGAACAGTCACAGAAAGGCACAGAAGTGGATGTCCTTTGGCCACATCCCACACTGATGACTGCTTCATTGTGAACAGTGCCCTCTGGAACCAGACGATTAATGCCACTCAACTCCAGGCACATTTAAGGGAGGTGAGAGACAACATCAGACCATCTGAAATGTTTACATCAGCGTGGTCTGCGTGCTAGACGACCTGCAAGGGTACCTGACCACACCATCAGGCACAGGAGTCATCGTTTGTATGGGCCAGGGAGCATTTATGCTGGACAAGGGACCAGTGGGCTTCAGTGTTGTTCTCTGAAAAAAGTTGATTCACGTTGAGCAGAAATGATGGCTGCCAACGACGTTTGAGACGTCAAGGAGAGCACTATGCATCAGCCAATGTTGTCACCATGTTACAGTCTGGGCAGGTGTGTCTAGTCAATACAGAACTGCCCTACACCTTGCGAAATGTACAGTGACAATTAAATCACCCTTTATTGTCATTCAACTGTACAACCAATCATGTACAGTAGAACGAGATTGTGTTTTACCCATCTACTGTGTTATCACACACACCAAGTGTAGAATCAGAGGGCCGCTGCCATGCAAGGCGCCGCCACAAATTTCCCTCCTCCATTCCATTATTGCTAAGCACCAAGCTGGACGGCAGGAAGTTCCACTTTTATATGGTCTTCGGCATGACCCGGCCGGGATTTGAACCCCTGCCTCCCGGCTGTGGGGCGGATGCTCTACCAACTGAGCCACCACTCCGGTCAAGCCAATACTACCTGAATAAACATTAATCAGTCCCTCCAGGATTTCACGATGTTGCGATTGCGTCAATTCACACAAAATCAGCCAATCAGTGCAACTATTGCGCAACCTTGCAACTTTGTCCAATCACTGCAACTTTGACTAATCCTTGTCAACTTCCAGCAATTTCACCAATCAAATTTGTCTGAGTGGCACTGAAAGGCTCAGTCTAATCAAATGCATTGCTGCACCTCGTTCACTTCCGTCTTTACACTTCAGCAAAAGACTATGCGATTTAAAGAAAACCTTCACCCGCGAGGTTTCCAACACCGGCCTGTCCTCCGTCTCCCCCAGCCTGCCGGTGGACGTCTCACCACGTCTCCGTCCTGACCGCATGTACGAGGTGCTTGGTTTGTATTGAAAAACGTCCACCTGCCCCAAAAGCAACCTGTCGCGGGAGCGCACGTGACAAGAGACTCCTTAAAACCACAAACAAGCAAATCTAACACTACAGCCAGTGTTTGATCATTTCATACATCTTTAGAGGTAAAATTACTACATCTTGTCAATGAGTTTTAAACCTGTGAATCTCTGTTCTGGACACACACAAGCGTCCCACCCCCATAAATGAAAGATGTGTGTCTGATGAGACAGGTGTGTGTGTCAAGAGGCGCAGCATATATAGACAGGTAGGAGTTAGGCACGGAAAGGGAAAGACTACGGTCCATTTTTTCCCCCAGAAAAACAGACTCCAATAGACAATACAGATTAACAGAATAAATTATTTTCTCCTCTCCGCTCGGTACGGAGTGGTTGGGGACTGTAGGGAGTTTTCAAATGAAGGTGCCGCCAATAATTTCCAAATCTATACTCTAACATACATTCAATGCAATTTAGCTGTTGTAATGGATATTGTGTTAAAGTCTGTATTTGCTGTTGCACAAAAAAGTTTCTGTATAGCAGAGGTTTCTGCTTAATTTACAAATCACTGAAATAGGAAGTGTTATGATATATTGTGATATGAAATTTTTGCCATATCACACAGTCCAAGTGGAGACAGTGTGATGCATGGGCATATGTGCCTTCCAATGACACTGGGTCACTAATGATGTGACAAAAGACAAAAGCAGCTGGATGAATTCTAAAGTGTATAGGAATATACTGTCTGTTCAGATTCAGTCAAATGCAGCACAGTTGATTGGATGGCACTTCACAATACAGATGGACATTGACCCAAAACATACTACAAAAGCAGCCCAGGAGTTTTGTTTTTTTAAAGGAAAGAAGTGGAATATTCTGCAATGGCCAAGTCAATCACCAGATCTCAATCCAATCAAACATACATGACTTCCTTAAGATAAAACTTAAAGCAGAAAGACCCACAAACAACAATTGAATACAGCTGCAGTAAAAACACCACAAAGGAGGAAACTCAGCATTTGATGATGTCCATGTGTTCTAGACTTCAGGCAGTCACTGCCTGCAAAGGATTCTTAAAGTATTAAAAAAGAAGAACATTTATGGTAATGTTAATTTGTCCAATTACTTTTGAGCCCCTGAAATGGAGAGCTTTTGAATAAAAATGGTTGTAATTCCTAAACCACAACTCCAATTTGGATGTTAATACCCTCAAATTAAAGTTGGGATTTTGCACTTTAAGGCCATATTGAATATATAACTTTATCTTAAATACGTTTTGATAAATAGCTAAAAATAACAAAACTTATGTCAGTGCTCCCCTCCAAACACATGCACGAGATCAAAATTAGAGAACAGTGTATTAATGCTTGATTTATTCTGAAATATTTTTATTCTTCATAGAATTTGACAAAAGAGCAACTGTGGCTATACCACTGCTATACTAATAGCATGTTAAATAACCAAGGCACTTCAACACAAACATTTACTTTGTAAAAAAAAAAAAACAAAAAAAAAAAAACGGTGAGCAAAATTAGAGCACAGTAACCACTTTGTCAGAAGGGAAGATTTAAACATTTTTTTTTTTTTTTTTTTTTTTTTTTTTTTAGGGCTATAGCATTCCAAAACAAGAGCACTGAGGTGAGTACAATATCCCCTGCCTCAGTTTTCTTTAAAGATCCCAATACTTACTGACAGAGCAGTTTTCAACTTTTCAATATAATTACTGTGGCAGAACCAAATTATGATAAGCCCATCATCCACGAATATACAACAGAGTATACAACCCATAGTTGTAGGGCAGGATCCCGAGGTGAACCTGTGTAGCAAGTATGGTGACCCTAGAGAGCTTTACATGTCTATAGTAAGAGATCATAGGGAGTGCCAACCTTGACTTTGACCCCAAACCTGTAGTCCGAGATTATGGTCTCAGAGTGAACCCATGTAGCAGGTTTGGTGACCCCTAGCGTTCTTTGTTGTTAAGATATACATGTACTTTATAAGGCATTTTGATGTTGACCTTTGACCTTGCAATCCCAAAACCAGTCACACTTCAGGGTCAGAGGGTGAACCTGTGGACCCAGTTTGGTGGTCCTAGCTTTACTCTTACAGTAATAAGGCAGACCCCAAACCCATAGTCAGAGGTCAGGATCCCAAGGTGAACCTGTGTAGCAAGTTTGGTGACCCTAGCTTTCTTTCTTGTTGAGATATAGTTTATAAGCCATTTTGATGTTGACCTTTGACCTTGCAATCCCAAAACCAGTCACTTCAGGGTCACAGGGTGAACCTGTGTACCATGTTTGGTGGTCCTAGCTTTACTTTTAGAGTAATGAGGCATAAGGAATGTTACCCTTGACCTTTTGACTCCAAACCCATAGTCAGAGGTCAGGATCCCAAGGTGAACCTGTGTACCAGGTTTGGTGGCCCTAGCTTTACTCGTACAGTAACAAGGCAGAAGAAATGCTCACCTTGACCTGACCTTCTGACCCAAACTCGCAGTCAAGAGGTCAGGATTCCAAGGTGAACCTGTGTAGCAAGTTTGGTGGCAAGTTTTGGAGCTTTTTGTTGTTGAGATATAGTTTAAGCCATTTTGATGCTGACCTTTGGTTTTGGGATCGCAAGGTCATAGTCACACTTCAGGGTCACAGGGTGAACCTGTATACCAGGTTTGGTAGCCCTAGCTGTATTCGTTTTATAGTAAATGTAGCATTTACCATAGTGCAACTGTAATGTTAACTTTGAACCTCTGACCCCTTGACCCCAAATCCATAGTTAGGTGAGGATGTTAAGTCATCCAAGATGTGCATTAGATACAACTAAGATAAGATAAGATAAGATAAGATAAGCCTTTATTAGTCCCACAACGGGGAAATTCCAGGATTGCAACAGCACAGGGATAGCAACACTCAGAGCAACAATCAGAAGGCAAGAAAAAAAAAAAAAAAAAAAAAAAAAAAAAAACAAGCAAGCAAGAGCAGCTAATATACATATGTACATATTACTATAAAATATATATACACACACACACAGTGCAGAGCATTGTAGCTGGATGGAATAAATATATGAATATATGAACACAGTGCAGAGCATTGTAGCTAGATGGAATAAATATGTAAATATATAAACATATATAAATATATATGTAAATATATATATATAAATATATAAAAATTTTATATATTTACAAATATGTAAATATATAAAATAACTACTGCATCAATTTGAAAAGCCTACATCATTTCTTTCTGTAGTTACTGTGTTTACAAGATTTAGGGAAAAATCTGACTTGACCTTTGACTTTAAGGTCATCTGATGAAAGTGAAATTGCAATATGCACATCATCTAAGCATCTCAAACCATGGTACCAAGTAGGGGCTGTGTGGTATGACAAAAATTTCATATCACGATATTAGTCATCTTATATCACAGTAACGATATGTCATGATATACATTTTATGTAAATTCTACAGTTTAGATAATCACAAAGACTCTTTTACATGCACCTTTTTCCCTTCAATTTTGCAGTGTTATAAAATAGTTTTTTAATGTGCATTGGAGACTTGATTCTTATAAATTTCAGGGGTTTTTTTTCTAAACCCCATACAGAATGTGGAAAATCCTTGGCGATAAAGTAATGGCTAAGAAACCCACTACAGTAGCTGAACTGTGGCAGAGACTGAGAAGAATGGACCAAGATCAGACCAGAGCAGTGAGAAACCAGTGATGTCCTGAGGGAGCAGATGTGCTGAAATCATTTAAAGCAAGGGCCTCTACACTTCAAATTCATTTCTGAATGCTATAGCCCTTAAAATAAATATATAAAATTGTTTAAATCTTCTCTTCTGACACAGTAGTTACTCTTCTCTAATTGTGCCCACTTTAACAAAATAAATGTTTGTGTTGAAGTGCCTTGGTTATTTAAAAAAATATGCCAGTACAGCAGTGGCATAGCCAGAGCTGATATTCTCTTAAATTCTGACCAGTGAAGTACCGGAGTGGTGGCTCAGTTGGTAGAGCATTTGCCCCACACCCGGGAGGCAGGGGTTCAAATCCCGGCCGGGTCATGCCGAAGACCATATAAAAGTGGAACTTCCTGCCGTCCAGCTTTGTGCTCAGCAATAAATGGAATGGAAGAGGGAACTCTGTGGCGGCGCCTTACATGGCAGTGGCCCTCTGATTCTGCACTTGGGGTGTGTGTGATTTACACTGTAGATAGGTAAAGCACAATCTCGTTCTGCTGTACATGATTGGTTGTACGGTTGAATGACAATAAGGGTGATTTAATATCACATTTCAGAATAAATCAAGTATTAATACACTGTTTTCCAATTTTGATCTCCACTGTATATAAAGACCCAACTATATGAATTGTTCCCTCATTTTAATTTATACTAAAATGCACCCTTTAATGCAAGAAACAAACAATCTTGTCCTGTTCTTCAGTATTTTTAAGAACCCTGAAAGATGGATTTATGGTTGAATAGTCATTTTTAAAGGACAATTAAGACCTTAATTTTGAATAAACAAATGTAACTTTTTTTACTGATTCAGTGTATGTCAAATATTGTGAAAACAGTAAAAGTACGCTCATAGCGTCAAATACTACAAAATAAAGTCGTTTGTAAATTCATGATTTTCAAGGTGGCGGCGCGGTGGAGAAGTGGTTAGCACTGTGGCAGCATAGCAACTCACTCTTGGCCGGGGGATCCTGGGTTCGATCCTGGCCCCCAACCAACAGTGATTTGTGTGGAGTTTGCATGTTCTCCCCGTGTCTGCGTGGGTTTACTCCGGGATTTCTCCGGTTTCCTCCCACATGCCAAAAACATGCAAGTTAGGTTGATTGGCATCAAACTGGGGATTCTAAATTGTCCTTAGGTATGACTGTGAGTGAAGGGTTGTCTGTTTCTCTGTGTTGGCCCTGCGATGGACTGGCGATCTGTCCAGGGTGTACCCTGCCTCTCGCCCAAAGATGCTGGGATAGGCTCCAGCCCCCCTGCGACCCGAAAAAGATTAAGCGGAAGAAGATGAATGAAAGATGAATGATTTTCAAGGTTTAATTTCAACCCCTCAGCATTCCAGCCAATGTGAAACACCAGAATTTTACGAGGTTAGGTACAATTACAAAACACCAAAATTGAAAACTGCAGCGGGTTCTGCTGAAGTGTTCAGCTGCTTTTACCTTATAATCTTGGTCTCTGGAAAAGGCAACATTCAGCTGTGATATGACTCCCTTCTTCTCCGCTTCCTCAAGCTCCTCCTGGTAGAGATAATCCTCATTCTTATGTCTGCAGCCAAAATACATCACCGTCTCTCCAACATTCACTCCTATGAAGAGAATAGTTGAAGAACAGACCAAATAATCAGTAATAGCCCGATGAGCTCCATTGGCCTGGATGGACACTTATTCAAGATGAATGAACATTTGGTTTTAATACGTCTTTAACCTACATGCAAATGAATATTTTCCCTATGAGTCGACAATCATTAGCCTATTCCCTCACTAGTAATTCCAAACTTTAGCTTTTTTTTCCCCCTCTAGAAGTGCTCATTTGATCTGCTTTATGCTTGACTGGTTCTTACATTTTTTGACTTATCCAAAGGTAAATAAACATCACCTCATTATGGCATATAACAGTTATAAATACCTTTCCCTACAAAGTGGCCTCTCTCCTGGATGAAGCCCACAAAGGGAGCAATCCCAGTCCCTGGACCTATCATGATTATTGGATTTTCAGGTTTGAAGGGCAGACGGAATTGAGACTTGCGGATGTAGATGGGAACAGTGGACTTGTGCCCATTGTCAGTGACCAGTTTGTTTTTCAACAAGGTTGTTGCAACTCCCTTGTTGATGCGGCCAGTCTTTGTTTTGTACTCCACCACTACAGCACAGATATGGACACTATCGGGGTGAACCTAAATGAAGGCAAAAAGATTAGCATTAATAAAAATATCTCCAAAAATGTGTTTTTTCTTTTGAAGCCAAAAGAGCAAGTTACCTTAGGGGAGGAGGCAATGGAATAATAGCGAGCCTGTAGACGAGGCAACAGTTCACACAAGTGGTCAATTGGAGGTTTCAAAGAAGGCAAATCCTCCAAGATGGCAAGGATGTGTCTGCACGAGTCCAACACCCAGCTCTGGTAAAAGGCCTATAAGGAAGAACAACAAATCAAAAAGAAAACATGGGGTTTAAGAAGGCAGAGAAGAGGGCGACTGAAGTATAGTAGACTATAATAATTACAGAAACTTGACATGTTACAGCAACATCATTTCTCTAAAAATAGCTAAACATAAAAATGCCACCTCTGAATTTTAAGCAAACACTAAAAAGCAGGGCAGAACCTTGGCAGTTCAGACTCTTAAGCTTTTATGATGGCCATCAGAGAGCGACACTTCCAGCTGAGAAAGTCAAACCATATACAATCTGAATAAAAATGGCCCAACTTTTGACTTAGTGGTGTGAAAAAGTGTTTGCCCCCATCCTGATTTCTCATTTTTTTTGTATGTTTGTCACACTTAAAATGTTTCAGATTATCAAAAAAATTTAAATATTAGACAAGTAAACAAAATGCAGTTTTTAAATTGAAGGCGTTTAAGGGGAAAAAAAAACAAAAAAACCAACCCAAACCTACATGGTCCTGTGTGAAAAAGTGATTGCCCCTAAACTCAATAACTGGTTGGGCCACCCTTAGCAGCAACAACTGCAATAAAGTATTGGTGATAACTGGCAATGAGTCTTTTACAGTGCTGTGAAGGAATTTTGGCCCACTCATCTTTGCAAAATTGTTGCAACTCAGCCACATAGGAGGGTTTGAGCATGAACCACCTTTTTAAGGTCATGCCACAGCATCTTAATCAGATTCAGGCCTGGGTGTGGTGAGAGAAATTGAACTCAGCTTTCCAAAGACATGATAAACCAGTTAATTTATGTTGTAACAGAGGGGGGCAATTACTTTTTCCCCCACACAGGGCCATGTAGGTTTGGATTTTTTTTTTTAATTTTTTTTTTTTTACCCTTAATAAACACCTTCATTTAAAAACTGCATTTTGTGTTTACTTGTGTTCTTTGTCTAATATTTAAATTTGTTTGATTATCTGAAACATTTAAGTGTGACAAACATACAAAAAAAAAAAGAGAAATCAGGAGGGGGTAAACACTTTCACACCACTGTAAATAGATCATCTTGGTAAACACTTCTCATACACAGCACTTCCACATTCAAGTCTTCTTCCAAATATCCCATACTGATTAATAAATAGTATACCCATCTGCAGTAAAATGAGCTCAGTAAAGTACAACTAATAAGTAGTTACTGCTTGAGAAAGACTAAGATGTAATAGCCAAATGGTCCACAACCCCTCATTTCCATACTGACCTTTCCCTCGGCAGAGGAGGACGCCATCTTGCGCAAAGTTTCCTGTTCTTTGGGGTCCGAGGCATATTGTGCCAGCTCATAGAGGACGTTGGTGCGAGGTGGGTGAGTGATGTCCAGGTAGTGAGTCAGGGCAGTGCGGTAGGTGGTTGGGCAGGGGAAAGGATGCTTCTTATTAGACTCCTCTGAAAAACATTAGTACAAGTTATTACAGCTGAAGCTTTTCAATTGTTATCTTCTTAAATATTAACAGAAGCAGCTTTATTTAACACTTAAATCTTATTACACAACAGTTAGCTCCAACCAAGCAATTTGACTGGACAACAGGAATTCCAGGAGTTACTATATTCCACGATAACTGCATTCCCAACGTTTCACAGGAAATGCATCACTCAGCTTCAGAGGTGTTCTAGTAGCTGTTAATTCCCCAACAGTAATTTACTGTCAAGTCTGCAGACTTGAGAATTGCAATACTGTTTTGGATACCTTAATTTCCACAGTGAGATGCTGTTTGAAAAGCAACTAGACCGTCTCAATTCAGCCATCTCTGGTCTGGAAGTCCTGTCCTTTGAAACATCCAGCGACATATGTCTGTTTAAACAAAACAGGCTAGAGTTGAAGTTATTGCCTTGATTAGAAAACCACAATGCCTTTGATGTGATGGACTGTTTGTCCATCCATCTTCTACCGCTTTTCTGGAGGTCTGGGTCACAGAGGCAGCAGTTCAAGCAGAGAAGCCCAGACTTCCCTCTCCCCAGCCACCTAGACAGTCTCTCCACCGAGTCCTGGGTCTGCCCTGGGGTCTCCTCCCAGTGGGACATGCCCGAAACACCTCAAGTGGGAGGCGTCCAGGAGGCATCCTAATCAGATGCCCATACCACCTCAACTGACTCCTTTCAATGTGGAGGAGCAGTGGTTCTACTCTGAGCCTCTCCTGGATGACTGAGCTCCTCACCCTCTCTGAGGGTGACTCCAGCAATCCTACGGAGAAAGCTCATTTCAACTGCTTGTATCTGCAATCTCGTTCTTTCGGTCATTACCCAAAGCTCATGACCATAGGTGAGAGTAGGAACGTAGATTGACTGGTAAATCGACAGCTTTGCCTTAGAACTCAGCTCCCTCTTCACCACAACAGACTGGTACAACGTCCGCATCACTGCAGATGCTGCTCCGATCCATCTGTCAATCTCTCGCTCCATTCTCCCCTCACTCATGAATAAGACCCCAAGATACTTAAAACTCCTCCACTTGGGGCAGGAGCCTGTCCCCAACCCGGAGAGGACAATCCACCTTTTTCCGGCTGAGGACCATGGACTTGGAGGTGCTGATTCTCATTCCAGCCGCCTCACACTCAGCGGCAAACCGTCCCAGCAAGAACTGTAGGTCATTGCTGGATGAAGCCAACAGGACAACATCTGCAAACAACAGAAATGAGATCCTGTGGTCACCAAGCATGACACCCTCCGTTCCCTGGCTGCGCCCAGAAATCCTGTCCATAAAAATTATGAACAGGATCGGTGACAAAGGGCAGCCCTGGCGGAGTTCAACTCTAACTGGGAATGAGTCTGACCGAGTGTTGGCAATACGAACCAAACTCTCACAACGGTCGTACAGAGACTGAATAGCTTGTAACAACAAGCCCGATAGTCCATGCTTCAGGAGTATGGGGTGTTTGTTTCATCTGAAAATGCCAAGAAAAAACGAGCGAAGTGTGCCAAAGCCAAATTGTGAGCATGCCAACGAACCACCGGCATTGATCTTAGCCCTTCTGCGATACTGACTCAACAGGTGACCGATATGCATTTACAGTGTTTTGAAAGTGTTTACCCCCTTCCCGATTTCTCATTTTTTTGTATGTTTGTCACACTTAAATGTTTCAGATTAAACAAATTTACATATTAGATAAAGATAACACAAGTACACACAAAATGCAGTTTTTAAATTGAAGGTGTTTATTATTGAGGGGAAAAAAAAATAATCCAAAACCTACATGGTCTTGTGTGAAAAAGTGATTGCCCCCTAAACCTAATAACTGGTTGGGCCACCCTTAGCAGCAACAACTGCAATCAAGCATTTCCAATAACTGGCAATAATGTAATATAATGTACTTTATTTACAGTATATAGCCCTTTAAAACAACCCGTAGGTGACCAAAGTGCTTTACAGAAAATTAAACAGCATTAAAAACACACACAGCATTAAAAACAAATAAAGAAATAAGAATAAATACCTAAAAATGAGAATAAAATAAAAACAAATGCCAAGACAAATATCACCACTACTGGGTATTAAAAGCCATCCTAAACATACGTTTTAAATTCTGATTTAAAAAGGGCCAGGTCAGAGATAGCACGTAGGTCAGGGGGGAGATTATTCCAGAGCCTGGGGGCGACAACAGAAAAGGCTCAGTCACCCCAATGTTTATACCTTGACCTAGGCACATCCAGCAAAAGCTGATTGGATGACCTCAAAGCCCTGCCTTGGTCACGGACAGTCAAAATCTCAGACAAACTGGAGCAAGGCCATTAAGAGCTTTAAAACAAAAAGCAAAAGTTTAAAATTAATTCTAAAATGGACTGGAAGCCAGTTTAGAAGCATCTGCAGTGATGCGGACGTTGTACCGGTCTGTTGTGGTGAAGAGGGAGCTTAGTTCTAAGGCAAAGCTGTCGATTTACCAGTCAATCTACGTTCCTACTCTCACCTATGGTCACGAGCTTTGGGTAATGACCGAAAGAACGAGATCGCGGATACAAGCGGCTGAAATGAGCTTTCTCCGTAGGATTGCTGGACTCACCCTCAGAGATAGGGTGAGGAGCTCAGTCATCCGGGAGAGGCTCAGAGTAGAACCGCTGCTCCTCCACATTGAAAGGAGTCAGTTGAGGTGGTATGGGCATCTGATTAGGATGCCTCCTGGACGCCTCCCACTTGAGGTGTTTCAGGCACGTCCCACTGGGAGGAGACCCCGGGGCAGACCCAGGACTCGGTGGAGAGACTATGTCTCCCAGCTAGTCTGGGAACGCCTTGGTATCCCCTCTGAAGAGCTGGAGCAGGTGGCTGGGGAGAGGGAAGTCTGGGCTTCTCTGCTTGAACTGCTGCCTCCGCGACCCGGACCTCCGGAAAAGCGGTAGAAGATGGATGGATGGATGGACTGGAAGCCAATGAAGTGAACAAAAGGGTCGGAGTAATGTGCTCTCGCCTAGGTGTGTTGGTCAAAAGATGGGCCGCTGCATTTTGCACAAGTTGAAGGCGGCCGAGAGAAGACAGAGATGCCAGCATAAAGTGTATTGCAGTAATCAAGTCGAGATGTGATTAAAGCATGGATAGCTATCTCAAGACTATGAAGGCTCAGGAAAGGTTTGGCTTTGGATAACAGACGTAATTGATAAAAGCTCATCTTGACTACATTGTCAATCTGTTTATCAAATTTTAAATGGCTGTCAAAAATCACCCCCAAATTTCTGAAAGTTGAACTGAGCCTTAAAGAGAGGGTACCAAAGCCAGCCGTTACAGTATCCCCAAATGCAATACATTCTGTTTTTTTCTTCATTTAAGTGGAGAAAATTTTGGCTTAACCACAACTTAATGTCAGTGATGCAGTCCAATAGAACACTTTGTGAGTTAGTTTGTTCTGGGTTCAAAGGTAAATAAAGCTGCAAATCGTCCACATAACAGTGGAAAGACATGCTGTGCCTGGCTATTATTGACCTGAGTGACCGCATATATAATGAAAACAGAATAGGGCCAAGGATAGAGCCCTGTGGGACCCCACAGGAGAGAGAGGCACTAGAAGAAGACATGTCACCAATCATTACAGAAAAAGTTCTATTAGATAGGTAGGATTCAAACCACTTAAGTGCAGTGCCATGGATGCCAACATGGTGATTCAGGCGTGACAAAAGGATAGTATGGTCCACAGTGTCAAAGGCTGCTGTAAGATCTAGCAGCACTAAGACCACAGGGCATTTGGCATCAACAGACATAATATCATTGTGCACCTTAAGCAGGGCAGACTCAGTGCTATAAGATCTAAACCCAGATTGAAACTTCTCAAAAATAGAACTGTCTTCTAAAAAAGATTGCAAAAACAGCTTTTTCTAAAACCTTAGATAAAATGGGCAAATGAGAAATGGGTCTAAAATTAGATAAAACTGAAGGGTCAAGGAGAGGTTTTTTTAAGAAGGGGCCTAACCACCATCCATCCATCCATCCATCCATCTTCTACCGCTTTTCCGGAGGTCCGGGTCGCGGAGGCAGCAGTTCAAGCAGAGAAGCCCAGACTTCCCTCTCCCCAGCCACCTGCTCCAGCTCTTCAGAGGGGATACCAAGGCGTTCCCAGACTAGCTGGGAGACATAGTCTCTCCACCGAGTCCTGGGTCTGCCCCGGGGTCTCCTCCCAGTGGGACGTGCCTGAAACACCTCAAGTGGGAGGCGTCCAGGAGGCATCCTAATCAGATGCCCATACCACCTCAACTGACTCCTTTCAATGTGGAGGAGCAGCGGTTCTACTCTGAGCCTCTCCCGGATGACTGAGCTCCTCACCCTATCTCTGAGGGTGAGTCCAGCAATCCTACGGAGAAAGCTCATTTCAGCCGCTTGTATCCGCGATCTCGTTCTTTCGGTCATTACCCAAAGCTCGTGACCATAGGTGAGAGTAGGAACGTAGATTGACTGGTAAATCGACAGCTTTGCCTTAGAACTAAGCTCCCTCTTCACCACAACAGACCGGTACAACGTCCGCATCACTGCAGATGCTGCTCCAATCCGTCTGTCGATCTCTCGCTCCATTTTCCCCTCACTCGTGAACAAGACCCCAAGATACTTAAACTCCTCCACTTGGGGCAGGAGCCTGTCCCCAACCCGGAGAGGACAATCCACCTTTTTCCGGCTGAGGACCATGGACTCGGACTTGGAGGTGCTGATTCTCATCCCAGCCGCTTCACACTCAGCGGCAAACCGTCCCAGCAAGAGCTGTAGGTCATTGCTGGATGAAGCCAACAGGACAACATCATCTGCAAACAACAGAGATGAGATCCTGTGGCCACCAAGCATGACACCCTCCATTCCCTGGCTGCGCCTAGAAATCCTGTCCATAAAAATTATGAACAGGACCGGTGACAAAGGGCAAACCTGGCGGAGTCCAACTCTCACTGGGAATGACTCCGACCGAGTGTTGGCAATGCGAACTAAACTCTCACAACGGTCGTACAGAGACCGAATAGCTCGTAACAACAAGCCCGATACCCCATACTCCCGAAGCACCCCCCACAAAAATCCACGAGGGACGCGGTCAAATGCCTTCTCCAAGTCCACAAAACACATGTAAACTGGTTGGGCAAACTCCCACGAACCCTCAAGAATTCTCGAGAGGGTAAAGAGCTGGTCCGATGTGCCACGGCCAGGACGAAAACCACATTGCTCCTCCTGAATCCGAGGTTCGACCAACGGCCGGACTCTCCTCTCCAGTACCTTGGCATAGACCTTCCCAGGGAGGCTGAGGAGTGTGATCCCTCTAAAGTTGGAGCACACCCTCCGGTCCCCTTTTTTGAAGAGGGGAACCACCACCCCGGTTTGCCATGCCAAAGGCACTGCCCCCGACCTCCACGCAATGTTGCAGAGGCGTGTCAACCATGACAACCCAACAACATCCAGGGCCTTGAGGTACTCGGGGCGAATCTCGTCCACCCCCGGGGCCCGGCCACCAAGGAGATTTTTAACCACCTTGGCGACCTCAGCCCCTGTGATAGGCGAGTCATCCCCCTCGTCCCCAAACCCTGCTTCCTCTGTGGAAGGCGTATCAGTGGGATTGAGGAGATCCTCGAAGTATTCCTTCCACCGCCCGACGATATCCCCAGTTGAAGTCAACAGTGTCCCATCCACACCATACACAGTGTGGACGGGGAGCTGCTTTCCCCTCCTGAGCCGCCGAACAGTTTGCCAGAATCTCTTTGAAGCCGACCGAAAGTCTTGTTCCATGGCCTCACCGAACTCCTCCCATACCCGGGTTTTTGCTTCAGCAACCACCCGAGCTGCACTCCGCTTGGCCTGCCGGTACACCTCAGCTGCTTCGGGAGTCCCACAAGCCAACCAAGCTTGATAGGACTCCTTCAGCTTAATGGCCCCCCTCACCACTGGTGTCCACCACTTGGTTCGGGGGTTGCCACCACGAGATGCACCGACCACTTTGCGGCCGCAGGTCTGGGCTGCCGCTTCAACAACAGAGGTGGAGAACATGGCCCATTCAGACTCCATGTCTCCAGACTCCCTCGGAATGTGGTTGAAGTTCTTCCGGAGGTGGGAGTTGAAGACCTCCCGGACAGGGGCCTCAGCCAGACGCTCCCAGCACACCCTCACTATACGTTTGGGTCTACCAGGTCTGAATGGCTTCCTCCCCTGCCATCGGATCCAACTCACCACCAGGTGGTGATCAGTTGACAGCTCTGCACCTCTCTTTACTCGGGTGTCCAAGACATACGGTCGCAGGTCTGATGATACGATAACAAAATCAATCATCGACCTGCGGCCTAGGGTGTCCTGGTGCCAGGTGCACATATGGACACCCTTATGCTTGAACATGGTGTTCGTTATAGACAGACTGTGGTTAGCACAGAAGTCCAATAACTGAACACCACTCGGGTTCAGATCGGGCAGGCCGTTCCTCCCAATCACCCCCCTCCAGGTTTCACTGTCGTTGCCCACGTGCGCATTGAAGTCCCCCAGTAGGACAATGGAGTCTCCAGGAGGAGCACCCTCCAGCACCCCAGTCACAGACTCCAAAAAGGGTGGGTACTCTGAAACATCATTTGGTGCATAGGCACAAATGATGGTCAGGACCCGTTTCCCAACCCGAAGGCGCAGGGAAGCAACCCTTTCGTCCACCGGGGAAAACTCCAATATAGAGGCAGCAAGGTGGGGCGATACAAGAATACCTACCCCTGCTCGTCGCCTCTCGCCCGGGGCAACTCCAGAAAAGGCCAAGCTCCAGCCCCTCTCCAGGAGACTGGTTCCGGAACCGGAGCTGTGTGTTGAGGTGAGGCCGACTATATCTAGCCGGTATCGCTCAATCTCGTACACCAGCTCAGGCTCCTTCCCCACCAGAGAGGTGACATTCCACGTACCAAAAGCCAGTTTAGAAAGCTTGGGATCAGTCCGCCAAGGTCTCCGCCTTTGACTGCCACCTAATCCACATAGCACCGGACTTCCATGATCCCTCCTGCAGGTGGTGAACCTACTGGAGGGCGGACCCATGTAACTCCTTTGGGCTGAGCCCGGCCGGGTCCCATGGGTGGAAACCCGGCCACCAGACGCTAGCCTTCGAGCCCCTCCCCCAGGCCTGGCTCCAGGGTGGGGCCCCGGTAACCCCATACCGGGCGGGGTACACTGAATCCTTGATATACAATTTATCATGAGAGTCTGTTGGATCGTTCTTCGTCTGGCCCTTCACCCAGGACCAGTTTGTCTTGGGAGACCCTATCAGAGGCAAATTGCCCCGGACAACATAGCTCCTGGGATCACTGGGGCACGCAAACCCCACCACCACGATAAGGTGACGATCCATGAGGGGGCCTAACCACAGCATGCTTAAAAGCAGGTGGGGCAAATCCTGAACTAAGGCAGGAATTAAAAACCAAAAGACCAGGCCCTACAGTATTAAAAACCCTTTTCAAGATTCCAGCAGGAACAACATCCAGTGAGCAATTTGTTGGCTTCAGAGACTTCACTATATCAGCAAGTGTTGATAAAGAAACCAACTCAAACTGTTCAAACAGTTTGGAGTTTGACTTACTGTTCAAACAGTAAGTCTTTTACAGCACAGTGGTGGAATTTTGGCCCACTCATCTTTGCAGAATTGTTGTAATTCAGCTACATTGGAGGGCTTTCGAGCATGAACTGCCTTTTTAAGGTAGCATCTCAATTGGATTCAGGTCAGGACTTTGACTAGGCCAAAGTCTTCATTTTGTTTTTTTAAGCCATTCAGAGGTGGACTTGCTGGTGCGTTTTGGATCATTGTCCTGCTGCAGAACCCAAGTGCGCTTCAGCTTGAAGTCACAAACAGATGGCTGGACATTCTCCTTCAGGATTTTTTGGTAGACAGCAAAATTCATGGTTCCCTTTACCACAGCAAGTCTTCCACGTCCTGAAGCAGCAAAACAGCCTCAGACCATCACACTACCATCACCATATTTTACTGTTTGTATGATGTTCTTTTTTCTGAAACGCTGTGTTACTTTTATGCCGATGTAATGGGACACACTTTCCAAAAAGTTCAACTTTTGTCTCGTCAGTCCACAGAGTATTTTCCCAAAAGTCTTGGGGATCATTAAGATGTTTTCTGGCAAAACTGAGACAAGCCTTTGTGTTCTTTTTGCTCAGCAGTGGTTTTCATCTTGGAACTCTGCAATGCAGGCCATTGTTGCCCAGTCTCTTTCTTATGGTGAAGTCATGAACACTGGACTTAACTGAGGCAAGTAAGGCCTGCAGTTCTTTGAATGTTGTGGGGTCTTTTGTGACCTCTTGGATGAGTCATTGCTGTGCTCTTGGGGTAATTTTGGTCGGGTGGCCACTCCTGGGAAGGTTCACCCCTTTTCCATGTTTTTGCCATTTGTGGATAATGGCTCTCACTGTGGTTCGCTGAAGTCCCAAAGCTTTAGAAATGGCTTTATAACCTTTTCTAGACTGAGATCTCAATTACTTTGTTTCTCATTTGTTCCTGAATTTTGTTGGATCACAGCATGTCTAGCTTTTGATGATCTTTGTCAGGCAGGTCCTATTTAAGTGATTTCTTGATTGAGAACAGGTGTGGCAGTAATCAGGCCTGGGTGTTATGTATGGAAAATACCTTGGCCAAGGATGAGGCAAGATGAGTTAGCGAACACAGCTTTATTGAAGATGAAGGGCAGCAACATACAGCATGACACGTAGTGTGGGCATCGGGCATAAGAGAGCCCAAGATGGTGGCCTGCCTACTATACATAGGGCAGTGCCGTGATGTGACAGAACACCCATGTCACCACACTGCACTTCACAATAAAGTGCCAGTTTCATATGCCACATTTCCTCCTCCCCTTAGAAAGTCCAAAAACACAAACACACACACACAATTGAACCCACCCCAATTTGGAACCCGAATCACCCTCTAAAATAACAAAAAACAATGTACTAAACTGGCCTAACACACTCACTAAACGACCTAAAATAGGGCTGATGGGTGGACTACCGTACAGCCTGCACGGTGGCGTGGATTATTCTGCCACCCACACTCAAAGAAAAGTCCTTTTTATTTAACTACATGCCGTGCTCCCGAATTAAAAGAAAAACACATAAAATAACCTCATAACATGCCTGCAAAATATCAGAGCTATAAACAACCCATTATTTACAGCACAGTCTCTTGAATGGGAGAGACATTACCAGCATGGGGAAAAAACAGTTTAGTCAGGGAACCTTTGAGGCGGCCCTGTGGCAGCCTCCACTGGTACAAACCCGAACCCAGTCCATGACTTGTAACGGCGCTTTACCTGGTTCTATGTGCCACCGTACACTTGCCCGCTCCGTGCTTTCCTTCGGTCTGGCACCTTCGTTACACTGTGGCAGTTCAGCAGTCACCATTGTCACAGTGGATCCCTCACCCATTGCTGGCTAAAACTCAACCTGAGCACTGAAGGCGTCCGGTGCTTCCACTGAGACATCCGAAGCGCTCTGCTGCGCTGCGTCCGAGTTCATCAGCTGTCACTGTGCGTTGTTGCCCCCTGCATACTCAGGCCCCCCTTCCAGGCAGCTCTCCCCCTGAGCACAAAGCAGACATCCCGGTGTCGGCGATGTCGATAAAAACCTCGTCAGTGTAGGTCTTGCCTAACTCGGGCTCTCTCTCCTCCAACTCTGGTTCTGGCTGTGCAAGGGGCGGAGGCAGCCCCGGTCTTTGTCCTTCCTCCATGTTGTCTTCACTGCCCATGCCACATCCACTCTGCATTACGTTCACCGTCCACACTGTGCTCTTTGGCCGCACCCACGTCCGTGAAGCCTGGGCCAACTGGGCTTGGGCCGCTGACAGTTTGCTTGCCGATTGTGAAAGTAAACCCCAGCTCACTGAATAAATCCCACCCCATAACATTTCCACCCCAGCATGCCACCTGGAACAGAACGCTGGCATCACTTTTTTGCTGTACTGCAGTGCAAATGTGACGGTCCTGCCGGCACCGGAGCGCCTGTCGTCTGGCAATTCCACCGCATCAGGGCGCCCGGGGGGGTGTCTCCGAACCATGGCCTCACTCACTATGGACTGCGTGATGGTGATAGCCATCATGGACACACTCAAGCCGTCCAACTTCACAACATGTTGCAGTCCTGACCAACCTTCGGCGCTTGCAATATTTATGCCATCTCCATAGGGTGTGGGGTTAGCTAGCTTAGCTCGTCGTTGACGGTGGTGGGTTTTCGCATGCTGCGCCACATTTTCAGGCTTAGCAAAGTAACTAGTTGGCATCTCAATAGCCTCTTCATAACAGTCCGCTGGGCCAAGCATTTGAAAAACTGACCTGAGCCTAGGAAGTGGACAAGCAGTGCTCGCCTCTTCACTCCATCCAGCTTCCCCAGATCCAGAGCTGTGATGTAGGTTTTGAAGGCCCCCAACCAGTCGGGCCACCTGGTATCTGGGCTCGCCGGGAAGTTCCAAAAAAGGCTTCAGTGGTGTGAAGCATGCCTCAATGAGTTAATCCTCGTCACCAAATGTTACGTATGGAAAATACCTTGGCCAAAGATGAGGCAAGATGAGTTAGCGAACACCGCTTTATTGAAGAAGAAGGGCAGCAGCATACAGCATGTCATGTAGTGTGGGCATCGGGCGTAAGAGAACCTAAGCTGCTTCTTCTTCTCTCGGTTACTGGCAGATGGCAAAGAGCCTAAGCTTCTTCTTCTTTTAGATTTGATTGGCGGTTGGCAACAAGCTTACAGGTGCATTACCGCCACGTACTTCACTATATATCATCTCTGTATCTGGTCAGGAGCTGCAGTCCTTCTGTCATCACTGCTGTGTCCAATCAAACCTCAACTCCATCTTCAGACATCACTCTTCTTCGTCTCCTCGTACTTCACTCCATCTGGTCAGGAGCTGTAGTCCTATCATCATTTCTGTGTCCAATTGAACCTCAACTCGATTTTCAGACATCACTCTTCTTCGTCTTCTTTGAGATTTGATTGGCGGTTGGCAACCAGCTTAGGGCAGTGGCATGACAGGACATCCACGTCACCACACTGCACTTCACAATAAAGTACCAGTTTCATATGCCACATGTGTGGCTAGACAAACTGAACTCAGCTTTCCAAAGATGTGATAAACCACAGTTAATTTAGGTTTTGTTTTTTTCGTGGAGGAGGGCAATCACTTTTTCCACACAGGGCCATATAGGTTTGGATTTTTTTTACCCTTAATAAACACCTTCATGGGCAGCGCGGTGGCGCAGTGATTAGCACTGCGGCAGCACAGCAACTCACCCTTGGCCATGGGATCCCTGGTTTGATCCCAGCCCCTGACCAACAGTGATCTGTGTGGAGTTTGCATGTTCTCCCCATGTCTGTGTGGGTTTACTCCGGGATTTCTCCAGTTTCCTCCCACATGCCAAAAACATGCATGTTAGGTTAATTGGCATCAAACTGGGGATTCTAAATTGTCCTTAGGTATGACTGGGAGAGTGAATGGTTGTCTGTCTCTGTGTTGGCCCTGCGATGGACTGGCGATCTGTCCAGGGTGTGCCCTGCCTCTCGCCCAAAGATGCTGGGATAGGCTCCAGCCCCCCCGCGACCCGAAAAAAAGGATTAAGCGGAAGAAGATGAATGAATGAAACACCTTCATTTAAAAACTGCATTTTGTGTTTACTTGTGTTATCTTTGTCTAATATTTAAATTTGTCTGATCTGAAACATTCAAGTGTGACAAACAAGCAAAAAAATGAGAACTCAGGAAGGGGTAAACACTTTCACAACACTGTAGGTGCTTAGCAACAGTTACTGGGTACATTTAGAAGGGACTATTTTTTTTCCCTCCTCAGCAGCACAAAAGCTGGTTGAACAAAAACCATAATATTTTGTCCAATATTGCTGTCATTTGATAAATTGTGCTTGCACAACTGTTGAATAAAAGCAATATTACACTTGAAATTGTATGGTATCAATGAATATAGTAACTATGGGTCTGATATGTTTAATGCCCCTCGTGTACTCCCTTTTATGTAATATTGCTTACATAGATAATGGCCTCAGGGACAAAAAACCCCAAACAAAACACACCAAATACTTCTAATACAGCAATCAAATAAGTAATTGCAGTAATAAAATATCAAGTTCCCACGCATCATGTTAACTGATACCACAAACTAACATGTGAGGGGCAGGTTCTGTGAGACTTGAGGAAAAGTCAAGGTGCTTTGTGCTGTCAATGCCATACCATCAAGGTTGTTGAGAGAGATAACCACATCAAGGTCCACTCCAAGGATCTGCCCAAGTTTGTTCACAATTGCTGAGTCGTTTGTGGGGTAAACGGCAACATGATCTCCTGACTCATATCTGAAGCCAAAGAATGTAACAAATTAGGACTTTAACCTCTAAAGCAAGTATATTTGTCTCATTGCATGACAGAGATTTTTTAGTGATATTATATAACCAGCCACACCTCATCTTGGAGCCTGATATGTCTAGTTCCAGGTGCATAAGATGTCTCTCCCCACCTTTGTTGAGCTTGCGGTTGACAGTGACTGTTGCCAGGAATGGGTTCTTTGCATCAAAAGGGCTACGAGTAAGACAGTATCTGTTAAATATGTAACAGCACTTAAAAATGGACATAAAAACCCCTATACATTCACTAGTGGGCACAACAATGCATTTTTGCTAAATTAAATTAAATCACCCTTATTGTCATTCAGCCGTACAACCAATCATGTACAGCAGAACGAGATTGTGCTTTACCCATCTACAGAGTAAAATCACACACCCCAAGTGCAGAATCAGAGGGCCGCTGCCATGCAAGGCGCCGCCACAGAGTTCCCTCCTCCATTCCATTTATTGCCGAGCACCAAGCTGGATGGCAGGAAGTTCCACTTTTATATGGTCTTCGGCATGACCCGGCCGGGATTTGAACCCCTGCCTCCCGGATGTGGGGCGGATGCTCTACCAATTGAGCCACCACTCCGGTGGCTAAGTTCATATGCAAAGTTTACTAAAGGTAAATGTGAGCCACAGCTGAGAAGATGGCATGTACAGGTGCATCTCACTAAATTAGAATATCATCAAAAAGTTCATTATTTCAGTAATTCAATTCATTAAAATGAAACTCATTTTATATAGATTCATTAGACAGAGTGATATACAGTATTTCAAGTGTTTATTTCTTTCATTTATGATGGTTATGGCTTGCAGCTCATGAAAACCCCAAAATTGCTTTCTCCAAAAATTAGAATATTACATAAGAGCAATTTTAAAAAATTGTTTTTAATAGAAATGTTGGCCGACAAAGTATTTCCATGCACACACTCAATACTCGGTCAGGGCTCCTTTTGCATGAATTACAGTAATACTGCATCACTGTGGCATGGCATGAAGGTGATCAGCCTGCGTTACTGCTGAGGTGTTATGAAGGTTCAGGTTGCTTTGATAGCGGCCTTCAGCTCATCTACATAGTTGGTCTGGTGTCTCATCTCCCTGTTGATGATACTTCATAGATTCTGTATGGGGTTTAGGTCAGGAGAGTTTGCTGGCTAGTAAAATATGGTGATACCACGTTATTAAACCAGCCTTTGGTACTTTGGCAGCAGTGTGGGCAGGTGTCAAGTCCTGCTGGAAAATGAAATCAGCATCTCCATAAACCTTGTCAGAGGGAAGCACGAAGTGCTCTAAAATGTCCTGGTAGCATAACATATCTGATCATAGTCTCATCAATCTTAACCTTAAGGCGTTTTCCCCTTGTTGAGTTTATAGTTGGCGCTTCAACCCTTATCTTTGAGGATCAGACTTTTAGAACATACAGTATATCACCACACACATATCAGTTCCTTGAGACCAATGATAATGGGGAAATGAATGATACAGTATTATGGGAAACACTCAAAGTGTATATTAGAGGGCAAATTATTTCTTATGAAACAACATTGAAAAGGGCTAAGAGAAGTAGATTGGGACAGATTGAAAAAGAATTACAAATAGCTGAACAGGTTTATAGAAAATCATTGCTTCAAGCAGATTATAATACAATCCTGAAATTAAAATATGAGTACAACTATTTTGGGAGATCAAGTGGGCAATATTTTATTTAAACAGCGGCATTTTGAACTTTGTGGCAAGCCACCAAAGTTATTGACAAGGCAATTAAAAGGAGAACAAGCAAAACAAGCCATTTACAAAATAAGATCTACGTAAATCTGGCGGGATGCTTACAGACTTAAGGGACATAAATGAACGTTTCAGAGAATTTTACTCAGAAATTTACACCTCTAAACCTACAGCCACACAGGAAGCCTTTGATAAGTTTTTTTGATTCGCTCCATTTCCCCAAGTTAGATGTAGCTTCCAGGGAAATTCTGGACCTAGAGTTCTTGATGTCAGAGTTACAAGATGCCATCAGAGGATTTCCCACCGGGAAGGCGGCGGGTCCTGATGGGTTTGGGCCAGAATTTTACAAAGTCTTTCAAGGGGCCCTTGCACTTTCTTTGCTGAGAATGATTAGAAACACGTTTCAGAACAGACCGCTTCTATTTTTTTTTAGTGAAGCAAATATCTATTTTATTTAAAAAAAAAAAAAAAAAAAAGACAGATGAAACTGACCCAGGTAGCTACAGGCCTATTGCGCTACTAAATTATGACTTGAAAATAATTACTAAAGTTCTAGCAAACCGGCTCGGTAAAATTATAGCAAGTATTATTCACCCGGATCAAACAGGATTTATTTAATGTTCGCAAAATTCTTAATATCATGTATGCTGATTATAGCAAAGTTGACAGAGCTGCTATACTGTCTTTAGATGCTCACAAGCCATTCGATATGATAGAGTGGCCGTACTTAATTGCGGCGCTCAAGAAATTTGGGTTCGGTAACATTTTTATAGAGAGGGTTAAAATCTTATATAGCAACTAACTAACCTAACTAACTAACCTGCACTTATATAGCGCTTTTCTAGTCACAAAGACCACTCAAAGCGCTTTCATTAATACTAACCCTCTATTCTAAGGGCCTATAAGCAACCCAAAATCCGCCATCTTAACAAATGGGGACAGATCTAATCTGTTCTCTTTACAATGTGGCATCCATCAGGGGGACCCACTGTCCCCTTTACTGTTTAATATAGCACTGGAGCCCCTGGCCATTGGTATCAACACCCAGGTATTCAGACTCGTGTTACCCTGTATGTGGATGACCTGTTGGTTTGTTTAGCTGATCCTGTGGCTTCAATCCCCATTTTATTAGAATATAATAACTCCTTTGGAAGCATCTCTGGTTACCCTGTACTGTCAGACCATTGTCTGTTAACCTTTGATTTTACTATTTCTGACTATTTGGCTCCTAAAGAAAAATATTATTACAGTAGATGCCTCTCAGATGATACTGTTACCAAATTTATGCAGATTGTTTCCTCTATGCCATGTGTCAACACAACGGAAATAAGCTATAGACAGCTGCTCCTTCTGTAATTGATAACATGGTGGATAGTGTTTCAGCTTCTCTGCATCAGACTCTAGACTTGATGGCCCCCTTAAAAAAGAAAAAGTCTAATCAGAGATTTCTAACTCCTTGGTTCAACACACAAACTCGTAGCTTAAAACAGAAGACTCGTCAATTAGAAAGAAAATGGCGCTCCACTAATTTAGATGAAATCTATTTAGCTTGGAGAAATCATCTTTTAATTTATAAAAAATCTCTTAGAAAAGCTAGAACGAGTTATTACTCTGCATTAATAGAAGAGAACAAGAATAATCCCAGGTTTCTTTTCAGTACTGTAGCCAGGTTGACAAAGAGTCAGGACTCTGTCAATCCTAGCATTCCCTTAGAGCTTACTAGTCAGGACTTTATGAACTTTTTCAATAATAAAATTTCATCCATCAGAGATAAAATCAATCAGATTCTTACCACAGTTAACTTAAATACTGTAACTACTACAACTCCTTCTATTATCAGTGCTTCCTGTACCCTTCTGTTGACAGGCGCGTTCACAGATGCAGCCGTGTCACCGGGAATGCAGGTCGTTTTCTGTGTCAAGTCAAATCCCTCGTATGTTATCAGTGATCTGTTATCAGTTATCTGTTAATGTACTTGGCAATAAATCTTTTCTGAGTTCTGAGTTATTGATGTCTGTCTTGATGAGTTTACTCCAATCGACCTTTGTGAGTTAGACAAAATAGTTTCCTCATCCAAACCTTCAACTTGTCTTTTAGACCCTATTCCTACCAGGTTATTTAAAGAAGTCTTCCCACTTATTGGTAGCCTTATTCTTCATATAATCAATTCTTCATTAACTTTAGGCCATGTACCGCAGGCTTTTAAAACGGCTGTAACTAAACCCTTACTCAAAAAGCCAACGCTAGATCCAGGAGCTTTAGCTAACTATAGACCAATCTCTAATCTCCCTTTCATTTCAAAAATCTTAAGAGTTGTTGCTACGCAACTATTTGACCACCTACAGGGAAATGGTTTACTTGAAGAGTTTCAGTCTGGGTTTAGAATCCATCATAGTACTGAAACAGCCTTAGTGAAGGTCACTAACGACCTCCTCCTTGCATCTGATAATGGACTAGTTTCTGTACTTGTCCTTTTAGACCTTAGTGCAGCTTTTGATACTATCGATCATAATATTCTACTTGATAGATTAGAACACTATGTTGGACTTAATGGAACTTTGT
Organism: Pholidichthys leucotaenia; assembly: GCA_020510985.1. Classification (NCBI taxonomy): domain Eukaryota; kingdom Metazoa; phylum Chordata; class Actinopteri; order Cichliformes; family Pholidichthyidae; genus Pholidichthys; species Pholidichthys leucotaenia. The sequence goes on along the minus strand of CM035847.1, from coordinate 171,584,499 downwards.
TGCAGTGGTTTAGATCTTTATCTGATAGGTTCCAGTTTGTTCATGTAAATAATGAGTTTTCTTTCAACTCAAAGCTCAGTCATGGAGTTCCACAGGGATCTGTGCTAGGCCGTACTCTTTTTAGTTTATATATGCTTCCGTTAGGCAACATTATTAGAAAGCACTGTATACATTTTCATTGTTATGCTGATGACACAATTATACCTGTCAATGAAGCCAGATGATAGTAATCAATTAGCCAAGTTAGAAGCCTGTCTTAAGGAAATCAAAGCTTGGATGGCTTGTAATTTCCTGCTATTAAATTCAGATAAGACTGAAGTCATTCTTGTTGGTCCAAAAAACCTTAGAAATTCCTTTCCAAATCAAACTTTCAGTTTGGATGCGGTTACTCTCTCTCTTAATAGCTCTGTGAGGAACCTTGGAGTTATTTTTGATCAGGATTTGTCCTTCAATTCACATATTAAATTTGTTTCTAAGACTGCCTTCTATCATTTGCGTAATATTGCCAAGATTAGGAGCATCTTGTCTCAGAGTGATGCTGAGAAACTGATCCACGCTTTTGTTAGCTCGAGATTAGATTATTGTAATTCTTTATTATCAGGCTGTCCTAAAACATCTTTAAAAAGTCTTCAGCTGATCCAAAATGCTGCAGCAAGAGTTTTAACAGGTACTAGAAAGAGAGATCATATCTCTCCGGTTCTGGCCTCCCTTCATTGGCTTCCCATAGAGTTTAGAATTAAGTTTAAAATCCTTCTTCTTACTTACAAAGCTCTAAACAATCAGGCTCCTTTTTATTTAAAAGATCTGATACTACCGTATTATCCTAACAGAGCACTACGCTCCCAAAATGCAGGATTACTTGTAATACCTAGAATCTCCAAAAGTACAATGGGAGGCAGAGCCTTCAGTTATCAAGCTCCTCTCCTGTGGAATTAGCTGCCAATCTGGATTCGGGAGTCAGACTCGATCTCTGTTTTTAAGAATAGGGCTAAAACCTACCTTTTTGATATAGCCTACAATTAGGGAGGGATCATGCGTTTCTGAACCCTCCCTTAGTTATGCTGCTAATAGGTTTAGTCAGCCGGGGGACCTCCAGTAATGCAATGGGCCCCACTCCTTTTCTCACTCTCAATGAAATATTTTTTTTTGCTGGTCTTTAACATTTGTTTGTTCTCTCCCATAGACTGAGTGCCCATCGTGCTGTTTGCTCTCTTAATGTCTGTTCTTTTCTTCTTCTCTATCCCCTCACCCCCCAGCCAGTTGCAGCAGATGATTGCCCCTCCCTGAGCTTGGTTCTGCTGGAGGTTTCTTCCTGTTAAAAGAGAGTTTTTCCTCTCCACCGTCGCCAAGTGCTTGCTCACAGGGGATCGCCTGATTGCTGGGGTCTTTCTGCAACTGTGGGGTTTCCCCTACAGTTGATAGTGCTATGAGATGACTGTTGTTGTGAAATGGCGCTATATAAAAGTTGAATTGAATTGTACTATAAACTGGGGAAAGAGCAAATTCATGCCCTTAACAGATAAACTCACCAACGACTTCTTGACAAAATTGCCTTTCAGAGTGATGGAAGGGTTCACTTATTTAGGGCTTATGGACTAAAAAAAAAACCCCCTCATGGATCGTCACCTTACCGTGGTGGGGGGGTTTGCGTGCCCCAGTGATCCCAGGAGCTATGTTGTCTGGGGCAATTTGCCTCTGATAGGGTCTCCCAAGACAAACTGGTCCTGGGTGAAGGGCCAGACGAAGAACGATCCAACAGACTCTCATGATAAATTGTATATCAAGGATTCAGTGTACCCCGCCCGGTATGGGGTTACCGGGGCCCCACCCTGGAGCCAGGCCTGGGGGAGGGGCTCGAAGGCTAGCGTCTGGTGGCCGGGTTTCCACCCATGGGACCCGGCCGGGCTCAGCCCAAAGGAGTTACATGGGTCCGCCCTCCAGTAGGTTCACCACCTGCAGGAGGGATCATGGAAGTCCGGTGCTATGTGGATTAGGTGGCAGTCAAAGGCGGAGACCTTGGCGGACTGATCCCAAGCTTTCTAAACTGGCTTTTGGTACGTGGAATGTCACCTCTCTGGTGGGGAAGGAGCCTGAGCTGGTGTACGAGATTGAGCGATACCGGCTAGATATAGTCGGCCTCACCTCAACACACAGCTCCGGTTCCGGAACCAGTCTCCTGGAGAGGGGCTGGAGCTTGGCCTTTTCTGGAGTTGCCCCGGGCGAGAGGCGACGAGCAGGGGTAGGTATTCTTGTATCGCCCCACCTTGCTGCCTCTATATTGGAGTTTTCCCCGGTGGACGAAAGGGTTGCTTCCCTGCGCCTTCGGGTTGGGAAACGGGTCCTGACCATCATTTGTGCCTATGCACCAAATGATGTTTCAGAGTACCCACCCTTTTTGGAGTCTGTGACTGGGGTGCTGGAGGGTGCTCCTCCTGGAGACTCCATTGTCCTACTGGGGGACTTCAATGCGCACGTGGGCAACGACAGTGAAACCTGGAGGGGGGTGATTGGGAGGAACGGCCTGCCCGATCTGAACCCGAGTGGTGTTCAGTTATTGGACTTCTGTGCTAACCACAGTCTGTCTATAACGAACACCATGTTCAAGCATAAGGGTGTCCATATGTGCACCTGGCACCAGGACACCCTAGGCCGCAGGTCGATGATCGATTTTGTTATCGTATCATCAGACCTGCGACCGTATGTCTTGGACACCCGAGTAAAGAGAGGTGCAGAGCTGTCAACTGATCACCACCTGGTGGTGAGTTGGATCCGATGGCAGGGGAGGAAGCCATTCAGACCTGGTAGACCCAAACGTATAGTGAGGGTGTGCTGGGAGCGTCTGGCTGAGGCCCCTGTCCGGGAGGTCTTCAACTCCCACCTCCGGAAGAACTTCAACCACATTCCGAGGGAGTCTGGAGACATGGAGTCTGAATGGGCCATGTTCTCCACCTCTGTTGTTGAAGCGGCAGCCCAGAGCTGCGGTCGCAAGGTGGTCGGTGCATCTCGTGGTGGCAACCCCCGAACCAAGTGGTGGACACCAGTGGTGAGGGGGGCCATTAAGCTGAAGAAGGAGTCCTATCAAGCTTGGTTGGCTTGTGGGACTCCCGAAGCAGCTGAGGTGTACCGGCAGGCCAAGCGGAGTGCAGCTCGGGTGGTTGCTGAAGCAAAAACCCGGGTATGGGAGGAGTTCGGTGAGGCCATGGAACAAGACTTTCGGTCGGCTTCAAAGAGATTCTGGCAAACTGTTCGGCGGCTCAGGAGGGGAAAGCAGCTCCCCGTCCACACTGTGTATGGGGCGGATGGGACACTGTTGACTTCAACTGGGGATATCGTCGGGCGGTGGAAGGAATACTTTGAGGATCTCCTCAATCCCACTGATACGCCTTCCACAGAGGAAGCAGGGTTTGGGGACGAGGGGGATGACTCGCCTATCACAGGGGCTGAGGTCGCCAAGGTGGTTAAAAATCTCCTTGGTGGCCGGGCCCCGGGGGTGGACGAGATTCGCCCCGAGTACCTCAAGGCCCTGGATGTTGTTGGGTTGTCATGGTTGACACGCCTCTGCAACATTGCGTGGAGGTCGGGGGCAGTGCCTTTGGCATGGCAAACCGGGGTGGTGGTTCCTCTCTTCAAAAAAGGGGACCGGAGGGTGTGCTCCAACTTTAGAGGGATCACACTCCTCAGCCTCCCTGGGAAGGTCTATGCCAAGGTACTGGAGAGGAGAGTCCGGCCGTTGGTCGAACCTCGGATTCAGGAGGAGCAATGTGGTTTTCGTCCTGGCCGTGGCACATCGGACCAGCTCTTTACCCTCTCGAGAATTCTTGAGGGTTCGTGGGAGTTTGCCCAACCAGTTTACATGTGTTTTGTGGACTTGGAGAAGGCATTTGACCGCGTCCCTCGTGGATTTTTGTGGGGGGTGCTTCGGGAGTATGGGGTATCGGGCTTGTTGTTACGAGCTATTCGGTCTCTGTACGACCGTTGTGAGAGTTTAGTTCGCATTGCCAACACTCGGTCGGAGTCATTCCCAGTGAGAGTTGGACTCCGCCAGGGCTGCCCTTTGTCACCGGTCCTGTTCATAATTTTTATGGACAGGATTTCTAGGCGCAGCCAGGGAATGGAGGGTGTCATGCTTGGTGACCACAGGATCTCATCTCTGTTGTTTGCAGATGATGTTGTCCTGTTGGCTTCATCCAGCAATGACCTACAGCTCTTGCTGGGACGGTTTGCCGCTGAGTGTGAAGCGGCTGGGATGAGAATCAGCACCTCCAAGTCCGAGTCCATGGTCCTCAGCCGGAAAAAGGTGGATTGTCCTCTCCGGGTTGGGGACAGGCTCCTGCCCCAAGTGGAGGAGTTTAAGTATCTTGGGGTCTTGTTCACGAGTGAGGGGAAAATGGAGCGAGAGATCGACAGACGGATTGGAGCAGCATCTGCAGTGATGCGGACGTTGTACCGGTCTGTTGTGGTGAAGAGGGAGCTTAGTTCTAAGGCAAAGCTGTCGATTTACCAGTCAATCTACGTTCCTACTCTCACCTATGGTCACGAGCTTTGGGTAATGACCGAAAGAACGAGATCGCGGATACAAGCGGCTGAAATGAGCTTTCTCCGTAGGATTGCTGGACTCACCCTCAGAGATAGGGTGAGGAGCTCAGTCATCCGGGAGAGGCTCAGAGTAGAACCGCTGCTCCTCCACATTGAAAGGAGTCAGTTGAGGTGGTATGGGCATCTGATTAGGATGCCTCCTGGACGCCTCCCACTTGAGGTGTTTCAGGCACGTCCCACTGGGAGGAGACCCCGGGGCAGACCCAGGACTCGGTGGAGAGACTATGTCTCCCAGCTAGTCTGGGAACGCCTTGGTATCCCCTCTGAAGAGCTGGAGCAGGTGGCTGGGGAGAGGGAAGTCTGGGCTTCTCTGCTTGAACTGCTGCCTCCGCGACCCGGACCTCCGGAAAAGCGGTAGAAGATGGATGGATGGATGGATGGACTAAAAAAAAAAAATCCTCAACATCTTTTCAAATCTAACTTTATAGAAACAATAGAGAAACTTAAAAATAGAGTTTTGGAGAACATTGCCTCCATGATTGGTCAGCTGAATGCAGTTAAGATGGCGAGCCTACCTAGATTTTTATACCTTTCTCGGAACTTACCCAAATACTTAAATGCATCATTTTTTTTTAAGAAGCTCGAGTATCATTTTACCATTTGTGTGGGGTTACAAATCACATAGGATATCTAAGGCCCACCTCCATAAACTCACTAGCAAGGGTGGCCTGGGACTGCCCGTTTTTAAATATTACTACTGGGCAGCTAATTCCAGGGCCTTAACCTATTGGAAGTGTACAAGTGACAATGTTGAGGAGAACCCTTTATGGTTGCAACTTGAAGCTGCTGCTGTTACAATGTCCTCACTTCCCGCTCTTCTTGTCTCTGATTCTACCCCGGTAGTTAAATTAACTCAGCAAAATTTCATTGTGAAAATCACTTATTTTTGCCTGGGCAGTTGGATGGGGTGTTTACAGTCTGGAGAGAGAGGGGTATCGGAAGTTTTTCAGATTTGTACATCAATGACCAATTTGCATCATTCGCTCAGTTAAGTGCCAAATTCAATCTTCCAAACTCACTTTTTTCGCTACCTCCAAGTCAGACATTATGTCAAGGAAAATTGTCCACAATTTGCTTCCACAACCCACCCCTTTCTTGAAAATCTCTTGCTCCCTCCACACTCAAAAAAAAAAAAAAAAGTTTGTGTGCTTTTACAAACCCAGTTTCCTCTGATTTTATTAGGGAAGAGTGGGCCAAAGACTTGAACTCTGAAACATCTGCAGAACTCTGGGAGGAGGCACTGTCCCAGGTTCATCGTTCTATTAATTCCAGGTACAGATTAATTCAATACAAGTTGTTGCACAGACTGCATTACTCAAAAACGAAGCTTAATCATATTTTCCAGCTGTGTCTCCTGCCTGTGATAGGTGTCATGTTGCTGAGGGTTCATTAGCTCATCTGTTATGGTTTTGCCCTAAATTGTGCAATTTTTGGTTGGCCGTATTTGAGCAGCTATCAAAAGCCTACTTCAGAGACATTCTGCCTAACCACAAACTGGCCATCCTTGAATGCTCTACAGAGACTTGAGTTTTACCGCACGACCTGTGTGTCGTGTGGTAATCATCTGGGCATGGTTGTGGCCACAAAACTTATCCTTACTTGGAAGGCTACCTCTCTACCCTCTTTTGCCTATTGGCTCAGCGAGATGTTGTCTGTTATTCAGATGGAAAGACAGCGGTTGCACAAACCTAATGAACAGAACAAATTTAAGAGACTCTGTGGACCCTTTCTAGCCCAATGTCATCTTAACATACATTCTTAGGGACCTTAAATCCCAAGAGCAGGATTAAGGAATAAGAGAAGAAAAAAAAAAAAAAAAAAAAAAAAGAGGAAGAAATAATGTACATCTATTATTGGGTGGCAGCCCTTTTTGTTTTGCTTGTTGTCGTCACTGCGGCGTGTGGGTGTGTAAGGGGGTGGGGGGGCATTTATCTTCAAGTTGTGTGTTTGTGTTGTCTAAGTAATGTGACATTTCTTATGTGAAAATACATAAATAAAATATATTTTAAAAAAATGTCCTGGTAGGCAGCTGCATTGACTTTGAACCTGATTTAAAAAACAAAAAAACAAAACACAAAAAAAACAAACAAACAAACAGTGGACTAACACCAGCAGATGACATGGCTCCCCAAATCAGGTGTCAAGCCCTGTCACTTTGAAATCAAGGTCCCAGAGTCTGGAGGAAGAGTGAACAGGCACAGAATCAAAGTTGCTTGAGGTCCAGTGTGAAGCTTCCACAGTCAGTGATGATATATGGAGCCATGCCATCTGCTGGCGTTTGTCCACTGTGTTTAATCAAGTCCAATGTCAGTGCAGCCATCTAACAGGAAATTTTAGATCACTTCATGCTTCCCTCTGCTGACAAGCTTTATGGAGATGCTGATTTCATTTTCCAGCAGGACTTGGCACCTGCCCACACTGCCAAAAGTACAAATACCTGGTTTAATGACCATGATATCACTGCTTGATTACCAGCAAACTCTCCTGACCCAAGTGCCATAGAGAATCTATGGTGTACTGTCAAGAGGAAGATGAAATACATCAGACCCAATAATGCAGACAAGCTGAAGGCTGCTATCAAAGCAACCTGGGCTTCCATAACACCTCGGCAGTAACACAGGCTGATCGCCTCCATGCCATGCTGCACTGATGCAGTAATTATGCAAAAGAAGCCCCGACCAAGTATTGAGTGTATACATGGACATACTTTTCAGTCGGCCAACATTTCTATTAAAAATCTCTTTAAATTTTATATAATATTCTAATTTTTTGAGAAACTGAATTCGGGGCTTTCATTTGCTGCAAGCCATAACCATCAAAAGCAAAAGAAATAGACACTTGAAATATATCAATCTGTGTGTAATGAATCTATGAGTTTCACTTTTTCAATTGAATTAAATCAACTTTTCAATGACATTCTAATTTATTGAGATGCACATGTGATGAAAATGAGTTTGTGTAGGGAATAGCCACTCTGCTAAAGAACTCACGATTTTTGATGTTCATAAGTCTTCAAGCGGGCGATCTCTCCTGTGAAGACTTCGTTCATGTTGATGTCTTTGTACACCTTCAGCTCATACTGGCGAATGCTGTGAGAAAGAACCAGAAGAGGATGCAAAAGGTTATAATGTGAAAAGGTAAAACCAAGTAAGACCAATACAGCTCAAAAATAAGGGAAGGTTATTTGCACATAAATGCACCTCGTTTCTTCTCCTTGTGCTTCCACACCAAAGTACTCACAGACGGCTGGCCAAAACTGTTCTCTCCATGAAACAAAGTCCTCTTCCAGACTGAAATAAGAAAAGGACCACTTAAAAATACAGATTATAAGAAAGCTGATGAACTATTTTACCTCAAGTTATAACCTTATCCTCATTTTTCTCTTTTCTTTAACTACATTAAATCAAGAACAGAGGGTAGGGGTAGGAATCACCAGAGGCCCTGCCAAATGACATTTTTTGATACTTGGGCCGTGATGCAATATTATCACACTTTTGTGATGCACTTAGTATTGCAATACAGTGTATTGCGAATTCCCATCCTGATCTTGGTCTTGACCAACTCCTTTACTGTGCTGACCTGACCAGATTGTGCTAAAATTTCACCATCTAGTGGACTGAAGAGCCAATTAGTTTTTATTACTCTGGTACCTAAATAGGCAAGCTTGCATTTGCAGTGTTCAAAGTTTTAATAAAGTATCGTGATACTGGTGTGTCTAAATCGATACAGTATCATTACCATAACTCAAGATATTTGAATGCTGTGGGTGGCAGAAGTGGTGAGCGGATGAAGTGAGGACTTAGATTTACAGTCAGCATCAGACGAGTTAGCGGAGGAAGTTCTAAAATCAGACAATGGAGACTTCCGGTTAATGTAGAGCGAAGACAGGGGAATCTCTTAATAATGTTCACTTATAAGTAACAGAACTGAACTAACTTAAAATTGTTAAGACAATTTCTAAATATACCAAGCTGTCATATAGACATTTTGGGTGATAATGAGTAATTCCAAGCAGAAAAACTCGCACAGAGCGATAACCACGAGATCAAATGCAGCTAACAAGCTAGTGGGTAAAGCTGCACAAAACGACGACAGTGATTCTCCTGATACTACGCCAGATAACTTCTCCATGGCCCTGTTAATGGCAGAGTTGGCTAAACATCAGGCCAATATTAAGGAAGACATGGCAACATTTATCCAGGACTCAAACCAATCCAGGCCTCTGAATGCCTTGCATGCTATGGTGACTGCCTTTCAGAGTCGCCTAGCATCAACTGAAGTCCAAGTGGGGGAAAACTTTGAACGGCTGTGTGCAGCAGAGGCTACCATTAGAATATTAGAAAAACAAAATGATTCCTTACTAGATCGACTGGAGGAACTTGAAAATTGATCATGGAGATCAAATCTACGTACACTGAATCTGCTAGAAGGAACTGAAGATGGTAAGGACCCCACCATCTATATTTGAGTTACTGAGAGAAGCTATGGGACCAGGTGGTTTTCATCTCCACCTGAGCTGGACCGAGCCCACCGGATTTTGACAGCATGTAACAGGGAAACCACCGAGACCATTCATTGCGCGTTTTCATCATCACCGTCACTGAGAACTGGTATTAAGATGGGCTCGACATCAGATGAAGTATCAGGAGCACCATCTGAGGATCTACTCAGACCCAACCACAGCGCTCTCCAAAAGATGGGCCAAGCTCAACTCCAAGACAGCGCTGTTTGAAAAAAGTGTGAGATTCCGCCTGCAGTATCCAGCTCACCTGAAGATTATGTTTAAAGGGGAGAGCCACGCATTTAACTCACCTGAGGATGCTACGGCGTTCCACAAACAACAGATAGCCGCTTGATACGGCAAACTGTGATACAGGTCAGATACAGGTGTGACATTCTTTACATAGAAACTGAATATGAGTGACTAATCTTTCAATATTGAACACTGATATGCACCCTTGGGTGACATGTGGGCTGAATATGGATAACCCCTGATTACCTGTATTTTTTCCCCTCCCTAGTTCTGTTAAATGGACTCCTGAACATCCATCCATCTTCTACCGCTTTTCCGGAGGTCCAGGTCGCGGAGGCAGCAGTTCAAGCAGAGAAGCCCAGACTTCCCTCTCCCCAGCCACCTGCTCCAGCTCTTCAGAGGGGATACCAAGGCGTTCCCAGACCAGCTGGGAGACATAGTCTCTCCACCGAGTCCTGGGTCTGCCCCGGGGTCTCCTCCCAGTGGGACGTGCCTGAAACATCAAGTGGGAGGCGTCCAGGAGGCATCCTAATCAGATGCCCATACCACCTCAACTGACTCCTTTCAATGTGGAGGAGCAGCGGTTCTACTCTGAGCCTCTCCCGGATGACTGAGCTCCTCACCCTATCTCTGAGGGTGAGTCCAGCAATCCTACGGAGAAAGCTCATTTCAGCCGCTTGTATCCGCGATCTCGTTCTTTCGGTCATTACCCAAAGCTCGTGACCATAGGTGAGAGTAGGAACGTAGATTGACTGGTAAATCGACAGCTTTGCCTTAGAACTAAGCTCCCTCTTCACCACAACAGACCGGTACAACGTCCGCATCACTGCAGATGCTGCTCCAATCCGTCTGTCGATCTCTCGCTCCATTTTCCCCTCACTCGTGAACAAGACCCCAAGATACTTAAACTCCTCCACTTGGGGCAGGAGCCTGTCCCCAACCCGGAGAGGACAATCCACCTTTTTCCGGCTGAGGACCATGGACTCGGACTTGGAGGTGCTGATTCTCATCCCAGCCGCTTCACACTCAGCGGCAAACCGTCCCAGCAAGAGCTGTAGGTCATTGCTGGATGAAGCCAACAGGACAACATCATCTGCAAACAACAGAGATGAGATCCTGTGGCCACCAAGCATGACACCCTCCATTCCCTGGCTGCGCCTAGAAATCCTGTCCATAAAAATTATGAACAGGATCGGTGACAAAGGGCAGCCCTGGCGGAGTCCAACTCTCACTGGGAATGACTCCGACCGAGTGTTGGCAATACGAACCAAACTCTCACAACGGTCGTACAGAGACCGAATAGCTCGTAACAACAAGCCCGATACCCCATACTCCTGAAGCACCCCCCACAAAAATCCACGAGGGACGCGGTCAAATGCCTTCTCCAAGTCCACAAAACACATGTAAACTGGTTGGGCAAACTCCCACGAACCCTCAAGAATTCTCGAGAGGGTAAAGAGCTGGTCCGATGTGCCACGGCCAGGACGAAAACCACATTGCTCCTCCTGAATCCGAGGTTCGACCAACGGCCGGACTCTCCTCTCCAGTACCTTGGCATAGACCTTCCCAGGGAGGCTGAGGAGTGTGATCCCTCTAAAGTTGGAGCACACCCTCCGGTCCCCTTTTTTGAAGAGAGGAACCACCACCCCGGTTTGCCATGCCAAAGGCACTGCCCCCGACCTCCACGCAATGTTGCAGAGGCGTGTCAACCATGACAACCCAACAACATCCAGGGCCTTGAGGTACTCAGGGCGAATCTCGTCCACCCCCGGGGCCCGGCCACCAAGGAGATTTTTAACCACCTTGGCGACCTCAGCCCCTGTGATAGGCGAGTCATCCCCCTCGTCCCCAAACCCTGCTTCCTCTGTGGAAGGCGTATCAGTGGGATTGAGGAGATCCTCGAAGTATTCCTTCCACCGCCCGACGATATCCCCATTTGAAGTCAACAGTGTCCCATCCGCACCATACACAGTGTGGACGGGGAGCTGCTTTCCCCTCCTGAGTCACCATGTTGCCAGGGCAACACTTCCCTGTAAGTTATGTGTTGTCCACCAATATTGGACTACATATGACAGTGACCTCAACATATGTTGAAAAATTGAGACCTCCAAGACCTTCCCACCCCTCCCCATAAGCTCACGGTTTGAATGGCGAGGAGGGCGTGTCTATGTTAACACGTTTGATGTTATATTATTGTTGATGTTCAGTTATTATCATGGCTGTGTTCTGATGAATCTCAGAAAATTTCACATCATTCTGCCCAGCCGCGCATGAGTAATAAATAAAACAGTTTTCAGCAATTCTTTCGTTGACCACTATGTGGCGCTATATCTTTTGTCAGGTATGTGTCCAGTGTCCAGTGTCCCATGATAAATTGTATATCAAGGATTCAGTGTACCCCGCCCGGTATGGGGTTACCGGGGCCCCACCCTGGAGCCAGGCCTGGGGGAGGGGCTCGAAGGCTAGCGTCTGGTGGCCGGGTTTCCACCCATGGGACCTGGCCGGGCTCAGCCCGAAGGAGTTACATGGGTCCGCCCTCCAGTGGGTTCACCACCTGCAGGAGGGATCATGGGGGTCCGGTGCTATGTGGATTAGGTGGCGGTCAAAGGCGGAGACCTTGGCGGACTGATCCCAAGCTTTCTAAACTGGCTTTTGGTACGTGGACTCCTGAACAGATTTAGAAATTATTGGGAGGGAAATTACTTAATGTCATGGTTCTTACTTGGGTATTAATCCAGGGATGAGGATGGGTTTTGGGAAAAAAAAAAAAAAGAGGAAACTAAGCCGGGGGTCTTAGTTGGGCCTGCGTCCCCCAAGCCGGATCCAAGGCGGAGCCTTGGTGGGGGGGTCTGGGGGGCAACGCCCCTCTAGAAGCTAACGAAATCTGGTGTTTTAGAATGCTCAAATGTGGTCTTATATTTAAAGTTAGAAGTAAGTACAAATGCATTTATAGTTTACCTTTTTAATCTGCTGCTGCATCACGTGTAAATTTATGATATCTGAATGGTATGTTGATGTAATAATACTAAATTATATTTTACTACTATTTAATATGTTTAGAATGGTAAATGGCGTTCACTTATATAGCGCTTTTTCTCATCTCTGGATGACCAAAGCGCTTTACAGATCCTGCTATCCACCCATTCACGTACACATTCACACACTGATGGCGGCAGAGCTGCCATACACACACAGGCGCTAGCCTGGCCACCAGGAGCAACTGGGGGTTCAGTGTCTTGCTCAAGGACACTTTGACATGCAGACTTCAGACAGAGTGGGAATCGAACCCATGACCCTCTGATCAGTAGTCGGTCACACTACACCTGCGCCACAGCCGCCCCTAGAACTGACACAGAATTACATTTACATAGTTCTAGAACAGACAAAATAATTTAACCAAGTAAAATTATAAATATTAACAAAATTCCATCACCAAGTCCATCACCCATTTATTAAAATATACTGACATTCTGCAAGCATTTTGATTTATTAATGTGTGCATTTGTTAGTGTTACTAGGAATATAAAAAAAGTTGCATATTAGTATATTTTAATATTTGAAAGATAATCTAAGAAAGTAAGTAAAACCTAAAAGATGTTTAGTGTTTCAAATTATCAAGTGTTTCAAAACAGGCATGACGTCACCACTTACACATGCCATTTCATAACAAATTCATTACGCGAAAATTCTCAAGTACATTACTTATAACGAGAAAAAAATCTTACCTCTGAATGTGTCTAACGATCACTAATTGCTGTAATCGGGGCCGATTGTGATGAACTTTGAGTGGCATCTGAATTTAACCGTGTCAATCGATCGTTTTGAACTAGGGATGGGCATAATTTACCGATTAACCGATAATTGATCATTAAGAATTTCACCGAGGAAGTTCATTTTCGTCGACAAACCGTTTTTTTTTTTTTTTAAACAATCCGAGGTTATTAGGCCTAGTGCACGGCCGTCCTCAAACAATGCAATGGCAAAATTTGGGCACCAGGGGGCAACATTACACCATCGCCGTACCCTGGCATGCCTCAGTTGATACATGCGAGCTTCCGTAGGGCAATCGCCAAATCATGAAGCGGTTACGGCGAAGTGTTGCGTGGGACCATTTCAATTTAAAAAATGACCAGGTGTACTGCAATCACTGCAATGCAGCATACAAATATACCTCATCGACAGGGTCCATGGAACACCCTTATTACGCGAAGCCAGTTTTGATAGAGAATAAATGAAAATAGCACAGCGAAAATACACTGAAAAGAAACCGCCAACAGTGGTTGCGCGCTGAGTAATGGCGGTCGTGAAGATTCTTTTTTTTTTTTTTTTTTTTCCAGAAACTTTATTGAGAAGGTCATGAAGAATCGGTAGAAGACACACACACACACACGTGTGTGTGTGTGTGTGTGTGTGTGTGTGTGTGTGTGTGTGTGTGTGTGTGTGTGTGTGTGTAAGTGTACATACATACGTAGATGTAAATAAAGTGTACATAAATATGTTTTTAGAACTCTTTTATTCTTATAACAAGATACTTAACTCAAGATGAAAATGATTTACTGCACAGGTTAATGAGAGCTTTACTGCTCCTCAGGTGCTAGAGGCGCAGGATCGTCGAGGGAAGCTGCAGGAGGCGGCGTAGTGGCTCGACGGGAAGACTATTTCGCACAAAATGGCACAAGAGAACAGCAAAAAGTTCTGCGCGGCTAGACTAAGTAACACGAGCGATAGAGCAATGAATGCGGTCTTCGTTTGTTGGGTGGCCACTCGGCAGGGACAGAAGCTGGGTAAAACGTCTCGGCCAATCAGCTTGCGGGGTGAAACGTCTCGGCCAATCAGCTTGTGAGATTCCCGAGCCGAGCCAACACGAGAACAGCGAACAGAGAGAGAGGGGTTTGAGAGAGAGAGGTGGATTTGAGTTGTGCGGCTCTCCGTGCTGATACCTGATGTTCTAATGTAGTCTACCTGCCTTGTTACGTACCTAAAAATGTTAATGATTAACTGATTATTAATCATTAATTCTCCCGACGATCGGTGAAGAAAATTTCACCGAATGCCCATCCCTATTTTGAACGCAGCACGAGCGAATAGTTCAATCTCCTTGTAGCCACAATTTTGAGATGTTTGTTTTTTTCCGAGCCATTCCCAACGAAACTTGTTCCTTATCCCTTTGTCTTCTTGCTTTGTTGTGTTTCGTGAGTTTTAGGTTCACCATTTTCACGAAATCGGGAAAACTCGGTTGATTGAATTGTCCGCCATTTGCATTTCGCTCCGCGTGTGGGATATGACAAAGGAATAACAAAATCGTCGATTGGTTGCTTCAATAAGTATCAGCCAATCAGTGGCCTTGTTACATTACATTACTGATCTCGCTGGGTAGCGCGTTCTGCGCGGTGGATTTGAGCAGCCGATTGAAAATACGACTCGCCGCTCATAACAGACCCCCCCCCCCCCAATTTTCTCCTCGAATTTAGACGATTCACGAGAATGACCCTAGACATGATCAAATCCGAGGAATTCCTCGGATCCACGGAGGATTCTCATCCCTGTTAATCAAGGAAGCTCTAAAATCCACCAGGACTGTTGCACACCATGTACCCTTGCTTCAAATGTGTGAGCACAGACAGGATTCCACAGACACATCCTGGCACAAAAGTGTTCTTCTGAACTATAGTTCATAAGGGGCTTGAGGCCCAGTTTATGCAACAGCATTTCAAAGATATTAGACTCCCCACTACACTCGTGTGCGCATACACACACACACACGCACAGAGAGGCAGACATTTTTTGTCAATTTACCCACTCTTACTGTAAAAATCATGGAGATTTAAATGTGCCCAACACATCCACTTTAAGGTACTGTCATCATTGTGAGTTCAATAATTTATTCTCAAAAAGATAAGACAGGCCACTTGAAAAAGAGCATGTCTGAACTGATGAGAGAAAAAAAAAAAAATTCCACACAAATGTAATGTGACCCGTGAGCTGACTGATACCTACACAAAAATTTAAAGAGTTTAGTATTTAAGGAGGAGTTTCAGCTGACCATCATGTACATGTGGGACCAGGGATTGTGGTCCACAAAGAAGGTGGTCACTTACTTGCCATCATCATCTCCTAAACCAATTTCAAAGATGCGAGTAGCTCCCATTTTCTCAAGCTTTTTGTCCACAAATTTTCCCATTGCATTGAAGTGTTCATAAGTCTTATTACCCAATGCAAAAACCTGAGGACACAAATAGACAATTAAATCATGAGTACAAAACTGCTCTGTGCCGAGGAAGACATTCATTTAAAACAGCACTTACAGTAAAAATTTAATATCTTGGCTTCAGAGAAATCAGCTTAAATGGGTATCCTTTCAGAAGATAAATACAAGAGGAAATTATGAAACCGTGCCTAAGAATTTAAGCAAATTGACCCTACAGCCTATCAATATTTAAAACAAAAAAATATATATTTCTTTTATAGTGTACATAAAGATGTTGCAGGTAATAAACACTTTCTGCTACAAACAAGAGACATACAAAATGACTGAAATGGACAGACTGAAACCGCAAAAGCAAATAAATAAATGATCCACTAAAATTCTATCCTTCTCATGTTTGTTACTTGAGTGCAGCAATAGACTGTATCAAGCAGCCATTTAATATCCTTTTTAATCAAGTCTAAAATTACTGAAGACTACAAAGAAACAAAGCAGTAATGAAAAATTAAATCTTTGCTTCTGATGTCATTTGCCTTTAATAACAAAGGTATAAAATGTCAAACTTATTTCATGGATGGCCAAGACAATGCACGTTTTACCTCCACCCAGCATCTTCAGCTGTTGATTTCACTGAATTTCTTCCCACTGCTGATCAGTGAAAACACCTGCTGAAGGGATGGGGGGGGGGGGGGGAGTAAAACATGTAGGATCTTGGCCCTCCATGGAATGAATTTGACATTCCTGCTCTCATGCATCTTATGGATCCATTTTTTGGGGGGGAAGGGGGGAAAAATTGCTGTATTTTTTAATTAAAAAGAAAACTGATGATGCAGTGTCTATAATCACAATATAATCACTCATCTTGGTTTTAAATTGAAGGTTAATTCAATAAACTGAGTTGTTGGCAAGGCAACGTAATACATTTAGTAATGATATCACAATAACTGACTAAGTAATCAGTCAGTTATGGACTCCATTGTTGATGCACACACAAAACTTTTCTATGAAGAGTTTGTGGGTGTGAAACAATGTAACGTACCATGACAGATTAAACTGTTTGTCCATCACAGCTAACGTGACTACATTTTAAATTTGAATGTCTATGTGCATAAAGTAGGTTCAGTGAACTTACGGCAAAGTTTAGTCCAGAGAGGTCCTCATCTTCATTATCCTGCAGCCAGTCAAAGAACTCCTGAGCATTATCTGTCGGGTCTCCCTCCCCATAGGTTGCCAGACAAAATATTGCAAGAGAGTTTTCAATCTCGATCAGACGAGCCAGATCCGCCTGTAACATAAGTGTCACAATCAGACTTTAAGCATGTGGTTTGTCTCTTGACTTTTTCAAAAATTTGCACCATTACGTAATCAGCAAATGCCAATTCTGATAATTGTGTGTAGTTAAGAGTCTTGGGGCTCATTTGAGCTCTCTATACACGTTTCAAACAATATAACATCAGTAGCCTCATACTTCCATGTGTTTCTGGTTATCTTTGATGATGAGCAATACATCCACTAAAAGGCACCTCACAGTCAAAGGTTTCTTAAAACAAATGTGACAATAGTTGATAAGCTACAGGTAAAAATCCCCAGAAGAGTTTTGGATGGCAGTGGCTTGTGAGGAAATCAATTACTTCAAGAGGTTTGGACAAAGAATTTGTTTCCCTGATGTTACCAACTCAACTTCTCAAAAGTTCCCTGACCCAGAGAGGACAATCCACCCTTTTCCAGCTGAGGACCATGGACTTGGAATTGGAGGCACGGCTCGTCATCCAGGCTGCTTTATACGCAGTAGCAAACCACTCCAGCAAGACCTGTAGGTCATTGCTCGATGAAGCCAAAAGGACCACATCATCTGCAAACAGCAGCAATGAGATCTTGTGGTCACGGAATAGGACATCCTCCGCTGCTTGGCTGTGCCTAGAAATCCTCTCCATAAAAACTATGAACAGGATCTGTAACAAAACAGCAGCCCTGGTGGAGTCTAACTCTGACTGGGAACGAGTCTAATCAACTGTTGGCAATACAAACCAACCAATCTCTTGCAACTGTCATATAGAGACCGAATAGCTCATCGCAATGAGCCCAACACCCCAGAATCCCGAAGCACCCACCACAAGAAATCACAAGAGACATTAAATGCTTTCTCCAAGTCCAGAAGGCACATGTAGACTTGTTAGGCAAACTCCCGCAAAACCTTGAGGATTCTCAGCAATTTGAAAAAAAAACAAACATTTGTCTGTGTTGCTGGTCTTGTTTAAACCGTTGCTACACTGCCTCTACAATTTTTGGTGGTACCATCTACAACATTTACATTTTATCCAAAGGATTTCAGAAAACATGCAGAAATAAAGAAAACCAGACTGTCAATGATGGAATAGCGCATTCCATCCAGATGAAATCACCAAGGGAGTGCTCAGCTCTCTTAACTGTTGACCTTGATCTTAATCACACCCTAGATACAGACCCATCTAGGAGGTGCTTAAAGTCAAGGCCAGTGACCTAGGAGGAGTAATGTTTTTCGTGAACTCATAAGTGTCCAGATCTCCTGATCTTTGACAATGACCTTGACCTCAACCTGGATGCAGACCCACCTGAGGATCATTGTGAGTGCATTTGGTGAACATCGGGGCAAATGCCCAAGAGGAGTAGCAATTCCCATGAAATGTGGATGGACAGAAGGATGGCTGGATGGCGTTATGTATGAAAAGCGTGGCACAATAATGAGGAGAGTGGTGAACTGAACAGGACTTTATTATATGACTCAATATATCCAGACAGACACTCCCGCTAGGCAGAGAGGTGGTCAAAAAGGCTGTGCCTCTTCTGCATCAGCCTTTTATACCCTGGGTGGTGGCAGAACTGGAAAGGTGGAGCCATCACCCGTATAACATTAATATAATAACCCCCCCCCCTTTTCAAAAGTCCAAAACGCATGCACAATAATTAGGCCCTCCCAAATTTAGTGCCCGAATCACACTAACAACAAACAAAATATTTAGGCTTATCCATGCACACACAAACAACTAAAACTAGAGGGGGACAGGTGGACTACTGTCCCACCCCGACACGGCTAGACAGATTATTCTGCCATCTTTATCTACTGTATATACAGTCCATGAAAATAAAATCCGCCGTGTTCCTGCTGTAAACAAAAATACACACACACACACAAATATGAGTTCAATAAAACACTTAATCACAATACATGCCAATATACACAAACCCACACCACAGCCCCATGTGCTAAACACTTCAATCACTCAGCACCATGGACAGCTCAGAGTAATTTTGTGTATTAACCATATTGACAAGGTGCTTTCGTAACTAGAACAATGCACACCTTAATATTTAGCAATTTGCACAGTAAAACGGACCCCCCAAAGATGCTAACAAACTTTCTTTTCCACATGGGCAATTGATAACACAGCTTCACCTTCCTCATAAACACGCCACACCTTGTTGGAGTGTCTCGCCGTACCATCCATCAGCTGCAGGTAACCGTCCTCCCGGACAGCCACCACCTGTAGCCGCCCCTGGTCCTCTCGTCTCCTCCGCTTCCTGTGAGCTCCTCTCAATCGGGCCTCCTCTCTGGGTCGAACCAAATCAGCGACCCCCAGAGGGGCCCTGCTCGGCTTCCAGTGTGGCCCGTCGTGTAACCATGTCAGCCGGTCCTGCCCCACTTGCTTTCATTTTAGATGCCAGCGAAGCCATTGTGACCCCCTGCTTCTTAGTACCTCCCAGCCGAACTCCGGAAACAGAATGAGTCTGCCACTCTGCCCCATTCGCCGTCACGGGCGTCCCACGGCACCGCCCAGTTCCCCTCAGTTAGGGTAACTTGGGCGCTGACGCGGGAACTCTCCCATGATGGCCCTGGATGGGGTTGGTCCTGTTTGCTTTCCAGATTAGTCCAAGGTTCGCCCCATATCGCATCATCCATCACTGCTGGCATCGGTCGGTTCCCTAAACCACAGCCCGACCACTCCTCAATGCCACTGATGGAAAACCCCAATCCACAGAAGAGGTTGCAGCCCATCACATTCTTGCCACCACCAGTCACAATAAACTTCAGGTTAACGGCCACCGATGATTTATAACAGGCTGTCAACTTCACCGAACCCACGATGGGCAGCCTCCATTCTCCATAGCCGCACAACAGCTCTGACCTCTCAGCTGATATGGGAAGAAACTCCTCATGGTGGGTCAATTCAACACCAACCGCACTGTGCCCGTGTCCACCAATAATGGTACCTCCACACCGTCCAGTTCCATCATACAATACGTACAGCCGTCTGTGTCCAGGGAAACTGTGTTGATAACTGTAGGAGTTGGAGCAGGGGTATCCGCTTTGTGTTGCCGTTCCCCTCGCTCGAACCCATTACAGGCCCTGGCAAAATGATGCAGGAGTCCACACTTGCCACAGCGTCTGCCTCTTGCTGGACACTCTCTAGCCTTGTGCCAGTGCTTAGTGGACCCACAACCTGAACATTTGGGTCATCCCAGGGCAGACCTCATCTTTACAGCTGCAGTGCATTTCTCTTGCTCGCCGACTTCACTGTCCGGATCCACAGCCTGCGTCGTCGATTGTGAGTTGTGGTGGTGTAGTGTAGCTCTCTCACCGAGGTCATGTGATAACTTGTCTGCCGCTTCACACTGTCGGGCTATCTCCACAGCTATGGCTAAAGATAATTTGTCAGAGTGTGTAAGCAATCTCGCATGATCTGACGAACACAGCGTGTGCTCTGCCAGCTGGTCACGGACCATTTCTTCCTCCCACTCCCCAAACTGGCAGTCCCTAGCCAGCTGCTCAGTAGGTCTGCAACGTAGTGCTGCACCAACTCACTGGCCCGCTGGAGGCGCTGCCAAAACTAGACCCTCTTGACGATGATGTTTGTAGGTGTGCAAAAATGTCACACCACTTGCTCAACCACGTCAAAGCTATCGCTAGCTCCCAAAGTAGAAAGGATACGTTGTCCTTCCATACCCAAATTATGGACCAAAATTGCCCTTGCTCGTACCTTCTTCAGTTTGCCACCGTTTAGTGCGACCAGGTAGTTCTGAAAGGCAGTGAACCACCTTGTCCAAGGCACTGGAGGCTCCCCCGGAGTCTGCAAAAATGGCTGAAAAGACGACATGCCCGCATCCATACTTTATCCTCGTCGCCAAATGTTATGCATGAAAAGCATCTCACAATAATGAGGCAAGTGGTGAACTGAACAGGACTTTATTATAGGACTCACTATATCCAGCCAGATGCTCCCACTAGGCAGCGAGGTGGTCAAAGAGGCTGTGCCTTTTCCGCATCAGCTTTTTATACCCCGGGTGGTGGCGGAATGGGAAAAGTGGAGCCACCACCCATATCATATAATAATACAACATATTAATATAATAAACACCACAGATGGCATGTCGTCAAATTAGCTTGAAGCTGAAAGGAGCTACAATTTAAAGTAGAATATGGACAGAAGACTCCATCTGCCTCCATACCCTTATCTAGCATAGAGCATAAATAAACCCTTAGAAGTGACTTCCCACAGTTATTGGCAACTATATAACCCATGTACTAACGGTAACATGAACCAATTTAGATGAAAATGACTACATAATAAAATAACTCAGCCATCCATCAATGCATCTTCTACCACTTTTCCCTGGGTCCGGGTCACAGAGGCAGCAGTCTAACGCCCCGAGTATAGAAGCGGGAGATCATAATCACCACTAAAGTGCTATGTGAAATACCATTTTGTCATAGTAACACACAGACCTAGGCAGCAATCAGCACTACTTTTAATTTTTCATTCCTGCCTCATTACCATTTCAAATTCCTCGGGATCTGCAGTCATTCCCTTCATGCCGTAGCGCTGAGCATCTTTGGACAGTCTGTTGGCAAATTCTTCTGCTGTGCCGGTCTGAGAGCCATAGAACACTACAATGTTCTTTCCCTGAGCACACACAAAGAACTTATTACAGGAAAACACTTCCTTATTCAAAGTTGACAATGAACCAGAGTCTAAATAACTTATGGAGAATACTGGTTCAGGTGTGTTAAAGCTATTGAAGTTTAAAGACATTATATTATGAAAGACTGTTCACTAGAGCACTCTGAATGTGACAGGAAGAAATGTATCATTTTCTACATTATTTTGGAAGAGTAATTTCCTAGAGCCAAAGTTTTTCTGTGTCATCATCCTGTTATCTCAACTTAGGCTGCAATCAGACCAGGATAGTCTGGGGGTCTCCGTTCGACTGGGCGGGGAATGCCGAGAATTTTCACACCTTCGTTTGGTTTGCATTCACACTGCAGTGGACCAAACTGCCTGGACAACGTCACGCAGTTACAACAACTGCTTGTTTGTCTTTGTCACTTTCTACGGTAAACACCACTTCCTCTTTTCATACTATGTGTTGCTATGGTTACACAAACACTGAGGGGCACTTTCGCCCCTTGGTCCGCTGGATAGTCCGTTTGGATTCACACTGCAAGCAGAGTGCACCAGACTTAGTTTGCAAGTGAACCGAGACCCCCGTTTTCAGGGGGACCAGACTTCACTTGTTTGGTGTGCACCAGAGTTCCAACGTGCGTTCAGATTGCACCAAACGACTCAAACTATCTGCAGAAGTCACTGTTTGGTCTGAATGCGCATTAGACGGCCACTGTTTGATCTGGACCAAAGGACCAAAAAGTGGCTTCCGCAGATAGTTCGGTTCGTTTGGTGCAGTCTGAACACACGTTGGAACTCTGGTGCACACCAAACAAGCAAAGTTTGGTCCCCCTGAAAACGGGGGTCTTGGTTCTCTTGCAAACGACGTCTGGTGCGCTCCACTTGCAGTGTGAATCCAAACAGACTATCCAGTGGACCAAAGGGCGAAGTGCCCCTCTGCGTTTGTGTAACCACAGCAACATGCAGTCTGAGAACAGGAAGTGGCGTTTACCATAATACATTTTGGGTAGAAAATAAAGACAACTGTGCAAATCTGAGAATTCCTTTTACCGGTGAAAGCCAAGAAGGAAAGTTAAAGAATGTCTCGTTTGTGGCGAACAAACAACCCGGCTGAAGGGAACGGACTTCCATTTTCGGACCTGGCCAATCAATGAGCCAGATTTTAATTCGCCGAGATTTTTTTCTTCCAGGTCAGCGGTGGTTTTGCCAACAAGTGCCCCAAATGAGTAGTTGTTGTAACTGCGTGACGTTGTCCAGGCAGTTTGGTCTGCTGCACTGTGAATGCAAACCAAACGAAGGTGTGAAAATTCTCGGCATTCCCAGCCCAGTCAAACCAAGACTCCTGGACTGTCCTGGTCTGAAAGTAGCCTTAGTCTTCTGTGGGGCTGCAGCAAAGTCAAATTCTAGATGGAAAGCAGATACTCATAACATTCAAAAAGTGTTATAAAATCTAGAACTTCATGTTGTCACATCAGCAATTAGTCTTAGTCTAGTGAGGCATTGAAGAAAAAAAAAAAAATTAGGATCAAGGCACTAAATTAGTATAATCTGAGATGCAGTTTCCACAAAAACAAAATAACCAATGAAAAAAACTACAGTAAATCCTGATGTAATATTTTGGATTTAAAAAAAAAAAAAAAAAAAAAAAATCAAGAGAAAGCAAAAATCAATATCACTTACCATTTTCTTCATTTTATCAACAAAGCTTGATTCTTTTTCCTCATGTGCTCTGAAAAACAAAGAAAGATGGGTCTGTTATAAGGTAATCATGCTAAAACTACATTTTAATTTGTGAAATAAAAATTTTAAATGAAAGTTTAACACCAACTCTTCTATAACATGGATAATGTGTACAGGCAAGAACTGTACCAACCACCTGCACAGTACAGGCACAGATAACAATTGTCATAATCTAATCCAATCCACCATTATTTATAAACAACCACAGCTGACAAAGTGCTGTACATAAAAAGTACAACTAAGGAAAAAAAAAAAAAAAACCACACAAAAAACAAAACAAAACAAAAAAACCACAACACAAATAAATAGTAATCATAGAATAAAAGCAACAAACAAGTAAAATCAATGTCTCAAACTGGGTCAAAAGCCAAAGAATAAAAAAGGGTTTTAAGAGGAGTTTTAAAACTGGACAGTGAAGGGGCCTGTCTGATGGACAAAGGCCAATTGTTCCACAGTTTAGGGGCAACAACAGAAAAAAAGCTGTCCCCTCTGAGCTTCCTCTTCGATTTTGGCATCTCCAGGAGCAGCTGATCAGCTGACCTGAGAGAACAAGCAGAGGCGTAATGATGAAGGAGCTCAGAGATATAAGGTGGGGCAAAGCCATTTAATGATTTAAAAACAAAATAACTTTAAAATGAACCCTAAAGTGTACAGGCAGCCAGTGGAGGGAAGCTAAAATGGGTGTGACGTGGTCCCTCTTATGTGTTCCAGTTAAAAGACGTGCAGCGGCATTTTGAACCAACTGGAGACGTGAGAGGGAAGACTGGCTAACACCAAAATAAAGTGCATTACAGGAATCCTGCCAAGATGCAATGAAGGCATGGATTACTGTTTCAAAGTGCTGCCTTAAAAGAAGGGGTTTAACCTTTACCAGCTACCTCAAGTGAAAAAAAGCTGGACTTGACTACTGCACCAATTTGACAGTTTAATCTAAAATCACTGTCCATCTTAAAACCCAAATTAGTAACAGTTATCTTAAACTGTGCCAAGGGGCCCAAGTCAACGGGGGGGGGGGGGGGGGGCTCACAGGAGCCACTGGGCCCAAAGACCATCACTTCAGTCTTCTTTTCATTAAAATTTAAAAAGTTTAAAGCCATCCACATTTTAATGTCTTCAAGACATGCAAGAAGTGGTTTAATTGAGAAGGACTTCTGCTTTAATGGTACATAAATCTGACTGTCAGCAGCGCAACAGTGGAAGGAGATACCACGCTTCCTAAGGATTGAACCCAGTGGAAGTAAGTACAGGGAGAAAAGCAAGGGGCCTAAAAATTGAGCCATGTGGTACTCCACAGGACAGGGAGGCCAAGGAAGAGTCAAAATCAGACTTAGACATGGTTCTGCCAAACAGGACCTGAACCATTCCAATACAGTACCAGAAATCCCCACTAGATGCTGTAGACAGGCTATTAAAATGTCATGGTCCACTGTATCAAAGGTGGCAGTTAGGTAAAGCAGGACAAGAATCACAAAATCACCAGAATCCAATGCCAGGAGGAGGTCATTAAAGACCCTTAACAAAGCCAACTGTGCTATGGAGGGTTTTAAATCCACACTGAAACACCTCCAGGACACCATTTTCATACAAAAAAAAAAAAAAAAAACAAAAAAAAACACACACCCTTTAACTGAAGATAAACAATTTAATATTTTTGAGAGAAAATGTAGCTTTGAAATAGGCCTAAAATTAGCCAACGCAGTGCAGCATCAACGTTCCCTCAGGCTAATCCAGAAGATCACTTTTCTTCATTCTACAGGAATCTCACTTTTCTTCATATTAAAACACCTCCACTCAAGGCCTGGCCAAGAATGCTGTGCCTTTCCCAGGACCCCAATGTAAACAACTCTCCTCTTGCAGAGATGGTAAGGATCAGAATTTGCTTTTAAAGGCTTAAGTGGACCATAAACTCCGGAGTCCAGATCTCAAAGTAGACAGTTCATGTGGATAGCATCCGCCCTACAGGAAACTGACGCTCTTAAAAGGTCAAACTTCTCAACCAGACAGGTACAGTATATGGCTTTCTCCCTTTCTGAGACAGATCCCAGAGCTCTTTAGGCTCCTTCCTCTCATGTGACAGACCTAAAGAGGTTACCTACAGCTCAACAGTACCTCCTAGTGCACATCTACAGAATGCGTTTTCTTGTGTTAATCTTACTAAACATTTTAAGTTTTTCTAATTTCCAGCTATCATCTTCCCAAGGATGAAGACACTGAAAATCATCCTTTTGATCACCGACCAGGGTTTGCAGTAATTCATTAAGCCTTGATCTAAATGTGAAGTACATGTATTAGGAACATGTATTAGGAATGTTTATTTTCATGAATGTTATTCAAATGAATGTTATTATTAGTAATGGTATAAATGCATGATCACTGAATATTAGCCGAGTCACTTAATTTAGTTAGATTTTATACTGAGTACATAATTTCATAAGAACTGAATGGGTATTAATCCTTGTACGATATCATTCCTGGTAAACCACTCCTCTCTACCTTTCACGGTATAATGCCCTTTTCATTTGATTGGCTGTCCCCAAACAAAGATGTTTTCACATTGGACAAAGGCCCATTCAAACTCCACTTTATGAAAGCTGATTGGCCCTGGTTTTTTATGACTAACAGCGCACCTCAGTTAAAGTGCAGAAGCCGCCCTGCATGTAAGAAGAATATATGGAAGAAGGAATAGAAGAGAGAACAGAAGAAGTTTAAGATTAAGATTAAAGAAGCAGAATAGAAATCTAGCTCTAAGAGGAAAGTTTTTGTTTCACTTCTTCAAAGTTCCCTGCAGTTCTCTTTTGTCTAAACTGTTCTGTGAATTTTAAGAAACCCTTCTGTGTGAAGTTTGTCAAATCCTGCATTAGTCTTCTCGTTTTTCTGGTTACTGAGGAGAAACCATCTTTTTCTTACGAGCTCGCCTTAAAGAGAGTCAAACTCAAAATCCTTTCCCCCCCCCCCCCCCTTCACCTCAGAAGCCATTCTTATCCTAGTTGAATGCTTTTCTTAGATCTTCTGACTTTTTATGCCGTTAAGGTGGACTTTTAATTTTCCCATTTTAAAGTGAACCGAGATTGTGTTTTTGGACTTTTTTTGGTCTCATCCATGCCTGACAGACGTCCCCCTTCAGTTTTTAGTCTATTTCATGGCCAGAGACATAAATTCTTACTAGTTGCCAAAAGGACTCTCCACGCTGCTCCGAGACAGCCTTTACTGCTGCTGCCACTGTCCGTCTACGAGCCCCGGCCTAGTCTGCACTTCTTATGGTTGGTTGTGAACATCAAGGAGCCTTGCAGCAATCGCTCCATCTCTGGGTCCCAATGGTCAAACCCCAGCCGGCACTGACCCGCTGAACATGTGGACCTACAGCTGTTCGTAAGTTAGACTCCCATTTTCCTATCTGCTGGGTTAAACATGATGTCCTGAAAATCTCAATTACAATTGAACATAACCAGTATTTCATGGTACAATTAGTCTCTCAGCCATAGGATAAAGCTATAAACTGAAGGAAGATTCTTATTCATTTTTAAGTAACCTCTCATTTTTGTAGATTAATTCAGAAGTTCATTTTTAGATAATCCGCTTGTGAATTTTCCCCATAAAATTGCATTCCGTTTTTGTTAGACATTTCAGCCTTCCATTATTGTTGAAACAAAGTCTGGTTTCTCCTTGGTTCCACAAAGGTTTAACGCTAGATTTTATGTTCAGGAATCCACTAACAGTTGATGTGATATTAGACACCCGTTATCATTTGAATCTGTTTATCCATCATTTGAATGCCATATCATGTAACCTGAACAGAGTTTAATAAAAGGATGCATGAGAGAAGTTGAAGCGTTTTCCTTTCGCATACATGTTTCCTAGATCACGGCAGAAAAAGAACTCCCTTAAATTTTGAGACTAATCCATTAAGTAATTGAAGGTACAGAAATTAATTGAAATTAAGTTAATATAAATTGTTCTTTTACAACTGATGCCCCCTTTTTACGAGTGCTTTCCTATTTTATTTAGTGAGTGTAGGAGTGATGGTTTAACCCTGTCCCCTTGCACACCCACTATTAAATAAAAAATAAATAATTCTGTACTGTATTACACTATATTTTATTAAATACCACTACAACAGTTTGACCAAGACCAGGTTTCTTTAGATAGATGTACTTTATTTATCCCAAACTGGGAAATTTTCTTTAGCAAAGGTTTCACTACTGCATGCTTAAAATTTGCAGGAACTACACCAGAAGACAAACTGTTGTCTAAAATGGTTAAAACCAACTGACCTATGCTAGATAAAACCTCTTAAAAACGAGGAGGGAGAGCATCACAAGGGGAACCTCAGGGCTTAATATGACCAACCACATCCTCTAATTGCAACAGGGTCACAGGCTCAAACTGACTGAAGACAGCAGAGCAAGGGACAGAGACAGAGGGGGTCAGAGGCAGGAGCTGGGATGTGAGCCCAAATAGTGGTGACCTTATCAATAAAAAAAATGCAAAAAGTCATTGCACAATTCTGTAGATGCTTCTATACCAACAGTCGGTGAGGCATTAAGACAATTAGGTTGTGACGATTGGACACTAATAATGGACAACTGTTCCCTTTTAGCCTCTTTAACAGCACTCTGATAACTATGCCAACAGTCCTTTAAAATTTGATGATACCTGTAGCTTGTCCTCCTTCCACCTACGCTCAGCTTTGTGGCATTCCCTTCTGACTGCCCGAGTTCTGTCATTAAACCATGGCTCCATTTTGGCTCTGGGCTGCTTAATTTTTGATGGAGCCACAGAGTCCAGGATGGTTTGGCAGAGGATGAAGTGGCCGTCTAGTCAGTGTTGGCTGCTCAGCTCATAGCAATATTTCATTGAGGTTTAACCAGGAAATTGTTAATGAATTAAAACAACAGCCCCATTAGTGATGCACGGCTGGTCAAAAGGGACAAAGGGAGGAAAATAAAAGACACCCTTCCATTCAAAAATCAAAGCCATGAGAGGGCAGCTGCGACTCGGCCTGCACTGAAAACTGGGATTAAAGACCAGAAACAAGCATCAATACTAATAAAAAGAGTGTAGCAAAAAGACTGCAGTATTTTAAAATAAGAGCTCAGTAAGAGTCTATTAAAATAAAATTTTCAGAGCTACAGTATATCAAGTTTGAAGGAGCATCAGAACTCTAGTTTGTAAACCATCAGGGAAAAGTGCTGAGATCACAGCAGAGTGAACTGTTGCAGAACTTTATACTGTAGTTAATATAGATTACTCACTGGAACACAGTGTTATTGCCCGATTATCCTTTATACCTTTGATCTACAGTCAGAGCATTCCTGAAAGCATCAGCAGAACACGTTTTGAGTTTTCATGATGTTATTCTCTGCCTTACAGCCTTGCAGTCTCATTGCATGGAAACTACTCTTTAAACTCAAAAAGCAGGCCACTAGAGTTCAAAGTCTGTGTAGTATCCATTTATGATTACGATAAATGTGAAGATCTTGAGCATGTGTTAAACTAAAAGCATATGCAGCAAAAATGTCAAGTGACTTGCAGGACACTTAATTAGGATAGACTAGGATAAAATTTTGAATAAATGATGGTTTTATAGACCTCTTGCACAATGTAGAAGGACATACAGTGCTTCCATTTTCTGATCTCTCCAGGAGCTCACTTTCAGTTCAGTTATATTTGTCCATTACGTAGTGTTTCTCATCAATAAAATCAATTTCATCACTTTCACTTATTGTTGTACATATTGTATACAGTGGCAGAATGGGTCTTTGTTTCTAAAGTTAGTTTCACATTTTGATCACGTTTGTAATCATGCTGTGCCATTTCATTGTTAGCCCATATAGTTTAGCATAGTGCAGCTATCCTGTTGTTCATATCTCTACCATTCCAAATACCACTACATGGGCTCTAATGGACCTATTAAACTAACCCAAATATATTTGACTCCCACCCGTTACCTGACATATTTTAATATTACTTTGTGTATGCAGCATCCCTTGGTTACTACTGTTAGCATTACTGTTATTGTCATTAGCCTAGTTAGCTTCTAGTAACTAGTGTGTTATCTTATTGATTCAGTGCCAATAACATTGCATGGGCTCAAATGAATGCAGGGAAGTAGTTACAAATAGTTGGTATGGTAATAACAGAAAAAACACAACTAGAAGATAACTAGGCTAATACCAATAATAGTAATGCCAACAGCATTAACCATGGGATGCCAGTCGTCCATTCCACTGTTGTGAAATCAACTCATACCGTTGTGTTCCAATTGCTTTGAAACTTGGTACCATGGTTTCATACACACTGATGCACATATTGCAATTTGGTTCGATCGGATGATTTTTGCAGGAATTGTACCCCCCTGGCCTATGACCTCTTATTTCACCTCACTTCATAGACAGCCTTGTGAAATCAACTCCTGCAACAGTTTTGTTGTAAATGTTTTGAAACTTGGTACCATGGTTTGATGTACTCTGATGTGCATATTGCACCTTCACTCTCATTGGATGACCTTGAGGTCAAAGTCAGATTTTCCCTAAATCTTCTAAACACTAACTACTGAAAGAAATTATGTAGGCTTTTCAAATTGATACAGTAGTTGTATCTACAGTGGATATAAAAAAAAGTCTACACACCCCTGTTCAAATGCTAGGTTTTTGTGATGCAAAAAAAAAAAAAAAAATTACCAAGATAAATCATTTCAAACTTTTTCCACCATTAATGTGACCTATAACCTGTACAACCCAATTGAAAAACAAACTGAAATCTTTTAAGGGGAAAAATGAATTTAAAAAAAAATTACAATAACCTGGTTGCATAAATATGCACACCCTTAAAATACTTTGGTGCAGTACCTTTGACTTTTACTACAGCATTCAGTCTTTTGGGGTAAGAGTCTATCAGCATGGCACATCTTGATGTGGCAATATTTGCCCACTCTTCTTTGCAAAAATGCTCCAAATCTGTCAGATTGTGAGAGCATCTCCTGTGCACAGCCCTCTTCAGATCACCCCACAGATGTTCGATCAGATTCAGGTTTGGACTCCAGCTGGGCCATTCCAAAACCTTAATCTTCTGGTAAAGCCATTCTTTTGTTGACTGGGATGTGCACTTTGTATCACTGTTGTGCTGAAAGTTGACATTCCTCTTCATCTTCAGCTTTCTAGCACAAACCTGAAGGTTTTGTGCCAACACCGACTGGTATTTGGAACCGTTCATAATTCCCTCCACCTTGACTAAGGCCCCAGTTCCAGCTGAAGAAAAACCACCCCAAAGCATGATGCTACCACCACCATGCTTCATTGTAGGTATGGTGTTGTTTTGGTGATGAGCAGTGTTGTGTTTGTGCCAAATATACCTTTTGGAATTATGGCCAAAAACTTCAACCTTTGTTTCATTGGACCATAACACATTTTCCCCACATGCGATTGAGAGATTTCAATTGTGTTTTTGCAAAATGTAGCTGAGCTTGGATGTTTTTCTTCATAAGATAAGGCTTCCATCTTGCCACCCAACCCCATAACCCAGACATGAAGAAGACGGGAGAATGTTGTCACATGTACTAAACAGCCAGTACTTGGCAAAAATTCCTGCAGCTCCTTCAATGTTGCTGTCGGCTTCTTGGCAGCCTCCCTGACCAGTTTTCTTCTCACCTTTTCAAGTTTGGATGGACGTCAGTTCTTGGTAATGTCACTGTTGTGCCATATTTGTCCACTTAATGATGACTGTCTTCACTGTGTTCCATGGTATATTTAATGCCTTGGAAATTCTTTTGTACCCTTCTCCTGACTGATACCTTTGAACAATGAGATCCCTCTGATGCTTTGGAAGCTCTCTGCAGACCATAGTTTGTGCTGTAATATCTGTCTCCTATAGGCCCTTAGAATAGAGGGTTAGCACCAGTGAAGCCCTTTGAGTGGTCTTTGAGACTAGAAAAGCGCTATACAAGTACAGGTCCTTATCCCTTATCCCTGTAAGATGTGACTACAAAAATGTCAGGAAAAGCCTACTAGAACAGCTGAACTTTATTTGGGGTTAATCAGAGGCACTTTAAATGGTGGCCGGTGTGTGCCAACTCCCATTTACCATGAGTTTGAATGTGACTGGTCAATTCTCAACACAGCCACATGCCCAGTTATAACAGGGTGTGCATATTTATGCAACCAGGTTATTGTAAGTTTTTTTTTTTTTATTTTTTTTTCCCCCTTAAAAGATTTCAGTTTGTTTTTCATTTGGGTTGTACATGTTACAGGTCACATTAATGGTGGACAGAGTTTTGAAATTATTTATCTTTGTCTCATTTTTTTTTACATCACAAAAACCTGGCATTTGAACAGAGGTGTGTAGACCTTTTATAGCTACTGTACATGCCATTAGCCCATGGTGCATTTTATTTTCTGCAATAAAAAAAATATGAAAACATTAATACACGTTTAATGCTTTACATACCCTTGAGAATGTAGGAATATCCCTCCTTGAATACTACACAAAAACAATGTATTACCAAAATTTGGAAACACTTTTTTTTTTTTTTTTTTTTTTTTTAAGTAAGTTGTGCTGCCAAACTCTAGCTTTTATACATATTACACATGACATTATGTAATGCTGACGTTGTTGCGGGTAGGATGTTGTCTAGGAAAGGAACCAATTACAGTGGGGTAAAAAAAGTATTTAGTCAGCCACCAATTGTGCACGTTTTTCCACTTAAAAGATGAGGTCTCCAATTTTCATCACAGGTATACCTCAACTATGAAAGACAAAAGAAAAAAAAAAAAAAATCCAGAAAATCACATTGAAGGATTTTTAATGAATTAATTGGTAAGTTCCTTGGTAAAATAAGTATTTGGTCAATAACAAAAGTTCATCTCAATACTTTGTTATATACCCTTTGTTGGCAAAGACAGAGGTCAAACGTTTTCTGTAAGTTTTCACAAACTTGCTGGTATTTTGGCCCATTCCTCCATGCAGATCTCCTCTAGAGCAGTGATGTTTTGGGGCTGTCACTGGGCAACACAGACTTTCAACTCTCTCCAAAGATTTTCTATGGGGTTGAGATCTGGAGACTGGCTAGGCCACTCCAGGACCTTGAAATGTTTCTTACGAAGCCACTCCTTCGTTGCCCGGGCGGTGTGTTTGGGATCATTGTCATGCTGAAAGACCTAGCCACGTTTCATCTTCCAATGCCCTTGCTGGTGGAAGGAGGTTTTCACTCAAAATCTCACGATACATGGCCCCATTCATTCTTTCCTTTACACGGATCAGTCGTCCTGGTCCCTTTGCAGAAAAACAGCCCCAAAGTATGATGTTTCCACCCCCATGCTTCACAGTAGGTATGGTGTTCTTTCTCCTCCAAACATGACAAGTTGAGTTTTTACCAAAAAGTTCTATTTTGGTTTCATCCGACATTCTCCCAATCCTCTTCTGGATCATCCAAATGCTCTCTAGCAATCTTCAGACGGGCCTGGACATGTACTGGCTTAAGCAGGGGGACACGTCTGGCACTGCAGGATTTGAGTCCCTGGCGGCGTAGTGTGCTTCTGATGTAGCCTTTGTTACTTTGGTCCCAGCTCTCTGCAGGTCATTCACTAGATCCCCCCGTGTGGTTCTGGGATTTTTGCTCACCGTTCGTGATAATTTTGACCCCACGAGGTGAGATCTTGCGTGGAGCCCCAGATGGAGGGAGATTATCAGTGGTCTTGTATGTCTTCCATTTTCTAATAATTGCTCCCACAGTTGATTTCTTCACACCAAGCTGCTTACCTATTGCAGATTCAGTCTTCCCAGCCTGGTGCAGGTCTACAATTTTGTTTCTGGTGTCCTTTGATAGCTCTTTGGTCTTGGCCATAGTGGAGTTTGGAGTCTGACTGTTTGAGGTTGTGGACAGGTGTCTTTTATACTGATAACGAGTTCAAACAGGTGCCATTAATACAGGTAACGAGTGGAGGACAGAGAAGCCTCTTAAAGAAGAAGTTACAGGTCTGTGAGAGCCAGAAATCTTGCTTGTTTGTAGGTGAACAAATACTTATTTTACCAAGGAATTTACCAATTAATTCATTAAAAATCCTTCAATGTGATTTTCTGGATTTTTTCCCCCCTCATTTTGTCTCTCATAGTTGAGGTATACCTATGATGAAAATTGGAGACCTCTCTCATCTTTTAAGTGGGAGAACTTGCACAATTGACGGCTGACTAAATACTTTTTTGCCCCACTGTATATGGAAGGCCATCCTATTCAAAACGTTGCCACCACGTGTAGTTACATTTCTGGCGAGGTGCACGTCAGGCCAATATAAGCTATATAGTCACTGCAGCCCAGCTGAGCTCTGGGAGGGGCAGAGGTTTGTCAGCAGGTCCTTCATATCACTGTTGTAGTATCATCAGGATTAAACACTGCATGCCATATTAACCGGGTACTGCTGCTAGTATTTGATTAGGAGTCTTCTGTCATCTTTTACAAGAGCATTACAAGTAAGAAAAAATAGTGATGTGATGCAGCAGTACAAAACTGGATTTGAAACATTGGCTGCTCTACAGTGATTTTCTTTTCCATCATTCAGTAAAGGTAGGTATTAAATCTAGGGAATTATTTTAGTCTGCAGATCCTCCTTGGTTACAATTTTGATTTTTCTAAGGCTGTATCTACTGTGTAAAAAAAACATTTTACAGATACCATTAAGAGCCCTTTTTTCAACCTAATCCCAACTATAAACATCAATTTTAAAGTTTAATCCCGCCGCTTTTATTTCTGTGAGAAATACAAGCTCCATATCTGTATTTCTCTGAGAAATAAATGCTCCTTGGTGTGTGGACTGGCTGAAATCTATTGTAAACTGGGGTTGTAACATACCATTGCTCTCCATTTCTGAGCACACAGAAGCAAAAAAAAAACAAAAAAAAACCCCAAAACAAAACAGTCGAAAAAACCTCTCCACTCTGGAGACTGGTTTTAAATCTCTGCACTTTCACACCTCCAGATACCAGACGTTATATGCATGGACAGCTAAACTGTAGACAAACTTACAGTCTGAGGTAAAAACGTTGTCATGTGGATGGCTGTTGTATGCTGGTGGCTGGATAGAAAATCTGCAGTGTTTTGGCTTTCCATGGCACGAATTTGATAACCCAGTGTTAATTGTTCAGTCAGGAGCTAATTATAAACAGGCACATAGAATCAGTCCTCCCTGAAAGTATAGCCTTATTCATACCTGTGGCTGGTTTATGAAGATAATTAAAGACGCCAATCTTTAGGCAATGTTTGTTAAGTGATCTAAATTAAGTAATGTACTCTTTTACAAGTGAACAAGTAGAAGTTAATCAATGATCTTAGAAAAGGGATTGCAGTGGGAAGGACATTCAATAATCCAACTGTGATTGTAGTCTAACAGATTATATCTCCATCTCTTACATAACCTCCTGGAAACATTGTATGGTTTTTGATACTGCCATCTTGTCCACTATAGGTTCTATTTGTAGAAGTTAGATATTCAAAAACTGACCATTTCCACAGCTAGAAGTCATTTGGGAATGCTATCAAACAAAACCGTTTCCGGCAAACTACGAAGACAGTTTCAAGCAAGCATAATTTTAATTGTTGAAAAGAAATAAAAAGTCACTGACCTTTCAGCAACATATCTCCCGTTATCTGGCAGAGAGAAGACGCAACCCATGGCTTGCAGCACTGGAACACGCCACTGGCAATTCAACTCCAGTAGTCAGTCAGAAAATCAAAAGCAGGACTGGAACAGCCCTCTCACTCACAAACGGTACAGGAATACCAGTCTGAAAAGTCTTAAATGGATACTTGCGCGTTGTGAAGACCTTCCTCCCCCCCACCCCCCCCCTCACAGACTCCAAGACAATCTTAACTCTCTTTCCTGTGCTGCTCTCTTGAAGCCAGCAGTGTCTGCTCTCCAGCACACAAAACACAGCAGCCTACAAGCCCTGCGAGTGCCTGGCTGCCTCTGAGAACACAATGGTGGGAAACTGACTTTCCTGCAAAATGTAGCGGAGCTGCAGCCCAACAGGAACACACTGAAATGATTTTGGGCTGAAAATGCCTTCTGCTTGATAGCTGCCCCCTTTTCCTCGACAGTATGAAAGGTGTTGGCAAAGGAGAAAAAAAAAAAAAAAAGTCTACAAGATCCTGGTTGGTTGTAAGAGCAACTCCTCTATGAACCACTGAAGGAGGAGGGGGCAATGAATGCTTTTTTTTTAAAGTATACCCTGCCCCCAACCTCACTGGAGGAGAGAAGGGAATGTCACTGCTATGGCAACCTCATTTATCATAAAAGGACTCTGCAACACAGCCCCTGCAATAATGGCAGAGTGTACACACAAAGAAAAACAACAGAGAAATAATGGTGGAATAACAAAGATAAGATGTCTTTTCACAAAATGTACATTTTTGGAGGCAGCTCATAAGAACTTTGCTCACACTCCTCGTGGCCCCAGGGGATAATTTGGGGCAAAAAAAAAAAAAAAAATGCATAAGGAAGACACAGAAGGCTACGCCCTCATAACAAGTTAGGTAATAATCACTGCCCCTTAAAGGGGAGGGGAGACAGGCCTGGTATTGGTGTTGCTGTGTTCCCTCCCTGAAGGCAGATGCACACTCTTTACACCAGGAAAAACATGTTTGTTTCTTTAGTTTTAGAGACAACATACCATTTTAAAACAAATAAGGATCTCATTTTCTCAGACTGACTCCATTCACGCAACACAATAACTGTTGCTCATACTATTGTCTAGCTTGACTGAGGAAAAGTGGCTGGACAGTGACAAATTGAAAAGTAAGGATTCTGCAGAACACTGGAAGGCGTTCCACAATAGGTGGGTGGCACCCAGAAGTTAGGACATGGTTGGCTGAAATAGCCGTAATCCTACTCCAAGTCTGTCTATTAGCAAAGGAACACCCACTCATGCCGTGCAGAGACCTCTGTTCACAATGAACACTGGAGTGAAGGCTAAAAGTCTGACGTAAGCAAGAGAGTGTGGCAGCAGAGGCTGATCAGTAGCATTAAAGGGAACTGGAGCATATGTAAAAGAACCGGATGAAAAGACAAAGTTCACAGATAGTGAAACATTTACTAGAGCTGCAACCTAGAGTCACCCAGGACATTGCTGTTTATCTGTCCAAATAACACTGACATGTTCTGAGGAATAGTTTTAATCACCCATTCTTATCCAAATAAATCATCCAGGGTTACAATTAAAAAAAAAATGTTCACCAATAAAAACACTGGAAAGGCTGATGAAAACCTAACTCATACCTGCCAACTTTTAAAACCTGAAAAGCCTAGTAGCTAGCCGGGGTCCAGGGGCCGCAGGCCCCGGTAGGTCCAGGACAAAGTCCTGGTGGGGGGTTCAGGGGGGCGAAGCCCCCCCCGACGGCAAACAAATATTAGCATTAAATCAAGTTAAAATGTGGCTAACAACCTCATATTTCTTCAGCAATCATGTTTCTATTTTCCTTAAATTGTCAATGCAGATATGCTGATGGAAAAGATCAAGGACAAACTATGGTAACTCTCAAACATTGTTTTCCATGGTGCACCTCTTAGCTTTCTTCAGTTGGTCTTTTGAATGGAACACACTGTGGCACTTGTTACTCGAAGCTGTCATCATTTTTCTGGTCATGAGGTTGCCCAGAACTTTAGCTGACAGACTGGACCTGAACTCAGTTTTGTTCTTGTTTACATGGCTGAATATGCGCTCACAGTCTGCAGTAGTAATTCCTGGAAATGCTTTGGAGTATTCCTCACGAAAAGACTTGCCATGTGTGTGGATATGGATTATCATAGTCTCTTAATTTTCTTAATCAGTGTTCATCTATATTTAAGTCAGTAAGATCTGATTATTCTACTCCTTTGCTTCCTCAGGTGTTCCATTTAGTTTGATCCAAACTCTACAATTTCTTGTCCATGTTGCCTGTATCTTATTTTGTCTTTTCAGCATCCGTGCTTGCCGTGCCATTTCAGCATTAGTTTTTGTTAGATGTTCATTTAGGTAAACTTCTGTTCCCCGTAACTTTCTGGCCTGCCTCAGTATGTCATTCTTTACCCAGGGATGTGATTTGGGGTTGGGGAAATTATCTGAAAATTTAGCAGAGGGTCTGGGGGACACAGTCCCCCAGCGGGGTCTGGGGCAGAGCCCCGGTGGGGGGGGACAAGGGGGGCGAAGCGCCCCGAAGCGCCTGGGTTTTTATGATTTTTAAGTACCAGAACTGTGCTTGAATGACAAACAGCTGAATGCCACTTATTACTGTATAATACTGACTTATGTTCCAAGAAGATAAAATCTCTAAGTTCAGAGATTTTTTTTTATCTCTTCCATTTCCTCCTTTGGTGGCATTTTACTGACCTGTTGATAGTAAAACAATCTCTGCTGGTGACGCCGATATCCGATCTGACCGACCTCGAATCCAGCTGGGCCTCAGCTAGCCCCCTCTGCTGCTAGTCCCGCTGCTGCAATTGAGCTGTCCAGCTGGGGTACCGGCAGCTCCTCCACCGAGTCCCGCCGCCCACCGCCGCTGTAGTTGAGCTCCGATCCTGCTCCTGTCCAACTGGGGTCCCAGTAGATCTTCAGCTGAACCCCGCCACCTACCGCCGTCTTCCTCAGTAGTTCCTCCGCCAAGCCCCGCCGCTGTAGCTGGGCTCCAGCTACAGTCGACTTATTCAGCTGGGGCCCCGGCTGCTCCTCCACTGGTCCCCGTCTCCTACCACTGCTGTACTTGAACTCCGATCCGGCTCCTGTCCAACTGTTGCCTCAGTTGGTTCCTCGGGCGAGCCCCAATCACCGGGGACGGAGTTGTTTCTTTGTATCGGTGTTAGGTGCTACGACTAGCTATGGCGTTAGCTATAGCGATAGCGTTAGCTTAGCAAACGCTTCAGGTAAATTTAGATACGATTCCTAGCGATCGTGTGTTTGGAATTGCTTTCATTTTTTTTTACGATTTAAAATTTTTGACTGATTTTTTTAATGAAAAACTAATTATGATTAATAAAGCCGTAACCCGGAATGGGGTCTTGAAAACCGTAACCATTACGGCAAAACCGGAGTAGTTGGCAGGTATGAATTAACTTAAACTTTACATGTCCTTTAGACACAAATAAATGAAAACATTTTACATGGAGCCTGCAAGATTAAGATTCTTAAGTATGAAGATTTTCTTCTTTTGTCAATCTATGGAACATCCAGAGGGGTTTTTTTTTTGCATGTCTGACAAACCAGAAAAATTACAGACATCCTTTGCCATCCTTTTAAAACCAAACTGAGGTATCAACCAACCAAAAAGCCTATTAATAAATGACTATTAATTATAGCCTCAAAAAGTAAATTTAGAATCCAGACTGTCCCCTAAAGCAAGCTAAAGAAAACATCTTTTATCTGCACATCCACTTGTTGCCAAGCTTTTTAACCACACAAATGGATAACACGTAAATATTTGAGACCAGGCAGTTACATTATCTTCAAGGCTGAAAAATATAGATTAAAGGCCCTTTTCCACTAGCCTCACTTGGCCCTACACCGCACCACTCAGCCCGCTTTAGGCGCTTTTCCATTAGCCCCAGCACCGGTTAGCAGGTACTTTTTTCGTACCTGATCCAGGGCAGGGTCTAACCGGGCTGAGTAGGGCTGTGATATGACTTTAAGAGACTGGTCGCTGCTGATTGGTCAGGTTGTAACGTCATGAAAGCGACTTTTTCTGCTGAATTTACTCCACGACCGCCATTTGTAATTGTTCAGCAGTGAACACAGTGCGCCCCTTTAATATGGTATATTATATTAATATACTGTATAATATACTTATATAATAATATACTCCTAATATTATATATTAGGAGGTGCGCAATTTTCTTTCTATATTAGGCGACGATCGCATCCAGCGCGAGTTGGACGGATCTACTCGAAATGCAGGTGTCCGAGCAGATGGCTTCCCAAGGGCACATCCGTACTGCCAAACAGTG
Organism: Pholidichthys leucotaenia; assembly: GCA_020510985.1. NCBI lineage: Eukaryota > Metazoa > Chordata > Actinopteri > Cichliformes > Pholidichthyidae > Pholidichthys > Pholidichthys leucotaenia. The sequence goes on along the minus strand of CM035847.1, from coordinate 171,545,307 downwards.
TCGGGAGAAGCTGAAAAAGCTGAAAAGCGATTACCGAGCAGTGAAGGACCACATTGCTCCAAGTTCAGCGGATGGAAGGAGTGGAAGTGGTTCGCTGAGAGACATTGGGCTCCACACGGTCACCGTCACGGTCACGGCCTTGGAAACCGTGGATGGTGAGTGTTTATTTGATATTGCGCATCGGTTCGCCACTTGATCCTTTCTGTGCCAAGCTCACTGTTTTTAAGAAATAGGAAGGTTGTTAGATTGTGGGTAATGGTTGTTACTGAGGCTTGCGTATTGTTTTGCAGCCAACTGCAGATTCACGCTTGCTTTGTGTTAAGTATTAGCGCGAACGCTGAATTACGCTTATTGTATTCCGGTTAAAAACTTGTGTTGTGTACATGTTGCACTTTGGTGTTAAGTTTTAAATTGCGTGCATTTTCTTTCTAGAATCGCATTTTATATCACAGGGGTCCATCTCAGTGGAGATGATTGACAGTGGACTCTCCTGGCGCTGCGTCTGCGTGTGCGTCTGGCTGAGCGCCAGCTGGATCAGCTCCACATCACCAGCTCCATCTGGATCACGTTCAAGTGCCGGTAAGGCACAATAACCACAATTTTTTTTTTTTTGGTTGAAACCGGTCCAGCAGCGGAAACCAGGGTCGAAAATCCATCCATCCATCCTCTACCGCTTAATCCTTTACAGGTCGCGGGGGGGGGGGGGGGGGGGGGGCTGGAGCCTAACAAGTTATGTACCAAACTGATTAATGCAATTTCCTGTAGCTGCATATTAATTAATTGAAAATGTCTTTTTAAATGTAGAAAAAGGTTATTCTTTGGTCTTCACTTATCGGTGTTCCACAACCATTTTTAGGTGTGGTGATTGGTGCTGTTGTAACTCCTGTTTTAGACAAAGTGCATGAACTGCCGTTGAAATCAACATGCTTCAATGAAATGCTTTGCGTCAGCTGACTGTATTAACCCATTCAGATTTCTGCAGCCACACTACAAGCAACTAGTTTAAACATTACCCATCCATCCATCCATATTCTTAATCTTAATCCTTTTTAGTTTTGCAGGGGGGCTGCAGCCGAAGACAGCACCCTGCGAGTTGCAAAATCCGCTCTACTGAGGGGCAGCAACATGACAGTTCAGCTTATATACAGCAATGAAGCATAATATAATAGTGACATTCCACCACAGACTTTCACCTGTGTAATTCCATAATATATGTAGTGATCCAGCTTTAACGACCATGCCTTTCTGTCTTTCCATCTAGGCAAGACGAAAACAGACAACTCCCATCGCTGACCTTACATTAGCGATGGTCAACATGCATGACGAAGAGATGCGGCTCTTTGAACGGCAACATGACCAGCGGCAAGAATCAGGAGTACATGCAGCATTTGCGACAGGTGGCCGCAGATGTGCGGGCAGATGCGCGTGAAGCCCTGGAGCAGGACGCTGCGTTATGAAGGGAAGAGCTCGCAGAGATGTCATCGCCCAGTCTGTTTTTTTGTTTGTAAATTTTGCTTCGGGAATAAAACTGTATTGTTTGCATCAAGTCTGGTTTATCTGTTATGACACCGTATGAGAAAAGCCAATAATTACATACACATTCCATTCTCTGTTCACTCCACATGCTGCTGTTCATCAGGTCAGGTGTATAGCCTTCTAATGGCAATTTAATTTTTAACAACACAATGAAACGTAATGTCTTGGTAGGTTTTTTTTTTTTTTAATTTTAAGCAAATTTGCAATGCGGAATCCATTTCTCTTGAACAGGTACATTTTTTAGGTTATAAGCAGTTGTACAGGTGTGCTTGAACTTGTAGACACTGCTAAAGGTAAGTACGTGTAAGTTGAATGTTGCATCACCAGTCAAAATTTAATAAATTAAGAAGGAATCTAGCAAAAAATTTGGCACTAATAACAGTAGACAAATCGGACAAGGATACACAACTGTGTTTTTGTTGCACACTACTGTTGTTACCAACAAGTGCAAAATTTATATTCCCTTTTCCCAAAAATTAAAAATCAATTTGTAAGTAAAAGTGGGAGACCCACTTCCGGTTATGGCTGCCACGTAGGACGGACGTGTCTCGCTCTGCTCTGCTCCTGGAGAAAAAAAAATCGGCAAATAACTCTCTCATTTGGGACAGAACGTATCCCAGCATTTGGGCGAGGATATGTCGGCGAAGCCTAAGGCTGGAAAACCAGGAAAAGGAAAAAGCGAGCCGCCGAAACAGTCCAAATTAACGGACTTTCAGGTCTGTGACGCAGCAAACAAAACTCCATATATGGCGGAGGAAGCTGGCGGCGGTGCGATGTTTGCGGGGAATGGCGCAGATGCGCTGATGGCTGCCATGAGTTCAATGAGAGCGGACTTTTCCTCTAGATTTGATGGGATTATGACAGCGTTGGAAGGAATAAGAAAGGAATTGGGTGACTGTGTAGAACGAACGGCGCAGATGGAGCTCCGTCTCGCTAGTGCTGAAGATGACGTCACCCGTCTTCAATTAAAGGTGCGCACTTTGGAAAAAAAAAATAAATCTCTGGAAGATAATATTTTGGATTTGGAATCTCGGTCGAGACAGAATAATTTGAGGCTGGTGGGTCTTCCAGAGGAATCAGAAGGTCGGGACGTATGTTCCTTTCTGGAAAAGTGGATTCCGGAGGTGCTGGGCAGCGAGGAGTTGCAATCAGCAGTGGTTCTGGAAAAAGCACATCGCATTGGCCCACGGAGAGATAAGGGACCGCCGAGGACCTTAATTATGAAGTTTCTTAGCAACAGAGACAGGATGAAGATCTTCAACGCTGCACGAGCTAAAAAAGGAGAGATTAAACACCAGGACCAGCAGGTGCGGTTCTACCCAGATTTGGCCACAGGAATCCAGCAATTAAGGAAGCAGTTTGATCCCGTACGTAAGGAGCTGCGCAACCTTGGGATTCGTCATGGTGTAATCTATCCTGCGAGACTGCTGACCACGTATGAGGGCAGAACCCACATCTTCAAGACCCCAGAGGAGGCGCAGGAGTTCATCAAGAAGATCAAAGAAGAAGAAGAGACTGGTGGGAGCTAAGCATGAACAAAATATAAGGTAGAATAATTAAGCATTTGCACAGGCATCTGACTGACTTGAAGTAAATAGTAAGTTTACAAAATATAGATTGTATTATATATTAAAAAAACAAAACAAAAACAAAACAAACAAACAAAAAAAAAAACTATGATGTACAAAGTTGTTAAAAATTTTGGAGTTAAGTTGGAAAACTACAGAGGAGAGTTAATGTTACGTCATTAAAAGCAGTAGAGTTAGGGTGATTGGGAGGATGAAGAAGGAGTGGCTTAGGCTGTTCCCCGTGGGTGTGGAACAGTCGATGGCTATATCGGGAGACAGAATTTTTCTTTTGATTTTGGGGGGTTTGCCACAAGTGTGGGAAGGGGAAATTTGTTTGTGTGTAGTTTGTAGGATGAATGTTCAACCACTCATGTTTTTGCTTCTCTGTATGAGCATGTTTACACTGCAAGGTAATCCCAAACTCTCTATTGATCATGGACCAAAGTGTTAATCTTAATTTAACTTCATGGAATTGCAGAGGTCTACAAAATTTAAAAAAACTTAAACAAGTTATGAATAAAATAAAGGACATGGGTTCAAGAATTGTGTTTTTACAAGAAACTCATCTGATAGAGGAGGATGTTAAAAGAATTAGGAGTAGATGGCAGGGAAGTGTATTCACCTCTTCATTTTCATCCCGAGCCAGGGGAGTTATGACTCTCATACATAAATCAGTTCCTTTTCAGGTGAAAAATGTAATTGGAGACAAATTTGGAAGATATGTAATCATTCAAGGTTCTTTGCTATTAGAAAATATAAATCTTGTGAACTTATATGGTCCCAATATAGATGATCAGAAGTTCTTTGCTAATTTATTTCTCATCTTATCATCACTTACAGGGCAACATATAATAGCAGGGGATTTTAATTGTACATTGAATCCAGGTGTGGATAGATCAACAGGACTGGATTGTACGCACATTGGATGTAGGATGACTATTAATCATTTTATGAAAGAACTGAGATTGTTAGATATATGGAGAGAAATGAAACCACAAGTTAAAGCCTATTCTTGTTATTCCAGTACCTACAAGACATTCTCACGTATTGATTATTTTTTGATTTCCACAGAATTAAGGTCCAAGATTCAAAACTGCTTTTATGATAACATCGTGATTTCTGATCATGCACCCTGTTGTCTAATATATGTAGATAAAAAATTGACAAAGGAATCAGGTAGATGGCAATTTCAGCATAAATGGCTTCAGGATGAGGAATTTGTCAAGTATATAGAAAAACAGATAGACGAGTTCTTTGACATCAATACTACACAAACATCAGCATGTGTAAAGTGGGAGGCTTTCAAAGCTTTTATTAGGGGACATATTATTAGTTATACAGGATCAAAATCTAAGAAGACTCGAGAGGAGAGAGCTAAATTGGAACATAAAAAGTCTTCAGGAAAAAGTGTATGCAGGAAGTGACCCAAGGTTGGAGAATGAATTACTGATTTTGAGAGCTGAATACGACAAAAAATCAGCGAATAGAGCTGCCTCGAGTCTTCTAAGATTGAAACAATCTTTTTATGAACAAGGTGAAAAATCAGGAAAATTATTAGCATGGCAGATTAAACAATTGGAAATTAAAACACCAATTACCAGTATTATAAGTAAGGGACAGGTAGTTATAGATCCTTTAGAAATTAATAGAGCCTTTAGAGATTACTATGAAAAATTATATGATACCAAAAATGAACCTGATTTAACAAAACTAAATGGGTTTTTGAACGAACTATCTATACCGTGTATTCCAAATGAAAACAGGGAGATATTGGAGTCTAAAATTAGTCAAGAAGAAGTTGGGCTAGCCATTGATAATATGAAATCAGGAAAAAGTGCAGGACCAGATGGTCTTCCAGTTGACCTTTATAAAAAATTTAAGAATAAATTAATAAAACCTTTTTTGGAAATGGTTTTAGAAGCATTTCAAAATAATAATTTACCATCATACATAAATAATGCCTTAATTATACTGTTGCCAAAACCAGGTAAGCCCTCTAATAAATGTGAAAATATGAGACCAATAAGCCTATTAAACGCCGACCTTAAGATAATCTGTAAAATTTTAGCAAGACGAATACAAGAAATTTTACCAAATATTAATCGAGATCAGAATGGCTTTATAAAGGGTAGACAAGGCTTCCATAATGTAAGAAGACTATTTAATATTATTTATTTTAATAAAGAAGCACCGGATACAGCTCTCCTATCATTGGACGCCGAAAAGGCCTTTGATAGAGTTGAATGGCCCTTTCTTTTTGAAGTCCTACAAAGGTTTGGACTTGGAAATAATTTCATAAAATGGGTTCAAATAATATACAATAATGCTACAGCAGAAATCCTAACAAATAACAATATTTCAAAACCAATAAAAATCAATAGAGGATGTCGACAAGGCTGTCCACTTTCACCTTTACTGTTTACTATGGCAATTGAACCTTTAGCGATAGCGATACGTTTACATTCACAAATATATGGAATTAAAGTTGGACCAACAGAACATAAAATCTCCCTGTACGCCGATGATATAATTTTGTTTATGTCGAATCTAAAAAAATCAATTCCAACCTTGTTGAATTTAATAAAGAATTTTGGGGAAATATCAGGATATAAAATAAATAAAACTAAATCTTCAATATTAATGCTAAATGAGACCCAGAGAAATTACCCAGCCCCTGAGGTAAATCAATTCAGTGTTGTAAATCAGTTTAAATATTTAGGAATCCAAATTATGCCTAAGCTAGAATCAGTCGCCAGTGTCAACTATGAAGCCTTAATGTCAGATATCAATGAGTTAACTCAGAGATGGATGTCACTACCAATGTCGATGATCGGGAGAATCAATATACTTAAAAGTAATATTTTACCTAAAATACTTTATTTATTTCAATACATTCCCTTATCACCACCTTTAGATCTATTCTCAAGAATAAAAAAAAAGTTAGTGGAATTTATATGGAACAACAGGAGGGCTAGATTACGTTTGTCTTTATTATATTTACCATTTGATCGTGGAGGTCTGAAATGTCCAAATTTTATGTTGTACTATTGGTCGGCACAACTGAGGTCTATGACATATTATTTTTCATCAAATGATCTCCCTCACTGGACTGAAATGGAATCATACAATTTACCTTTACCTCTTCCCATATTCATATACTCAGATTCGGCAAAAAAATTACAAAAACAAGTTAAAAATCCATTTGTAAAGCATATGATCAAAATATGGTGTGAAGCTAAAAACTATTTAAAAGAACCACAGTTATTGTCACAATTTAGTCCAATATGGGGTAATCAATATTTTAAACCAGGGAGAGCGGACGCTGTATTTAAAGTATGGAATTTAAAAGGGATACAAAAGATTCAGGATTTATATTTGCCATGTGCAGACAACATAATGTCTTTTGAAGAGCTGAGGATCAAATTTAATCTCAATAGAACACATTTTTTTAAATATCTTCAACTTAGAAACTTTATTCGATCAAATCAAAATAAAGCTCTCACTCGACCTATTTATTCATCCTTGGAAAAAATGATGATGAAAGATAGTAAAAGAAAGGGTATTATTTCAGAGTTTTATAACTCATTGACACTATCTTCAAGTGAAAATTCACTGAAAAGATTAAACTACTGGAAAGAAGATCTGCAAATTGAAATTTCAGAGGAACAATGGGAATTGGCTTGTACAGAAGCTCAAACCAAATCAATAAATGCACGCCTTAAATTGATACATTTCAAATGGTTAACGCGGATGTATGTTACACCGGAGGAGTTAAATAGATATAACAAAAATATACCAGATACATGCACAAAATGCATGGAAAGTAAAGGAACCCTATTTCATTGTTTATGGGAATGTAGATTAATAAGAATGTTTTGGGAGGAGGTGAGGGTAACAATTGAAAAAATAATCTCAAAACAAATCATATTGAATCCTAAACTGTTTTTGTTGGGTCTGTACCCAGAAAAGCATAATTTCAATAAAAGTGAAAGAACATTCATAGACCTCAGTTTGCTTAATGCCAAAAAATGTATTGCACTATTATGGAAAAAGACTCATAGACCAGATGTGACTCAGTGGTTAAGACAGATGTTAACAAACCTTCCATTAGAAAGAATAACATATATACTGAAATCAAAGGAAATTGTGTTTGAGAATATATGGAGACCTTTTATTGATTATGTAAAAAATTTAAACATAACTCTTGAAGAAGAAGGTGAATGATGTGTGTGGACCTTGTAAATTCCAAACTGGTGAACATAATATGTATACTAATGTATTGGATTGTCTAGACTAAACAGAGGAGCATTGTTGAAGACTTGATTTTGTTGGTGGTTGTTGGTGTTTTTAGGGTATTTTTTTTTTTTGTAGTACTTTAGTGTTAGTGTTTGATTGTATCATGTTTGTTAAAAAAAAAAAAAAAAGGTTCAATAAAGATATTGTGGAAAAAAAAAAGTGGGAGACCTTTACATGGGAAAATATGACATGTATCAGCACATGATTTATAGTTCAATTTGCATTTCCACCTAAGCAAAAGTGGCTTGTCGAGCTGGATTTTTGTGAAGATGGCCTGTGCGGTGTTTCTGCATGTAATTACATACCTGTCAAGTGATACGGTTTCGCCGTATTTTAATACGGGAAAAATGCAATTTTAGCAAATACGGGCGTATTGCCATTTCTGTATGCCAAAGAGAAAAATATACGGGAAAAAAATTTGAGAGTGTGGAGGAACACGTCGTGTGTGACCCCCACAGCGTACGGGGCTGTCAGAGCGCTCAGCGTGAGCAATTATCACAACAGAAGTGTGGACTCATCATTAGGCTGATGGCTTCGCACCTTCTTAACAGATAAGCGTTATGAACAAGAGGACAGGTAGATGGACCATGCACAACATTTTATTTACAAAAAACATTTTTGAAATATGTATGCACAAATGTGGACAAAATAGACAAGTATTGCATCACATGTTATATTGTAACATGCAGCTTGACATGGCGACGTCCCACCGGGAGGTTTGAACTCACGCCTCCCGCTCCGGAGTCCCGCACTCTACCTGTGTCGCCAATAGGGTCAACCCACTTGTCAAGCCAAGTAGGGTGCTTATATTGAGTTCGCTACAATATCACCACCCTGCTCCTCTGCTCTCTGTGCCGCTGCCACCACTGGTTCATCTACTGCATCATTCAATGTAGTGTCAAACGTCTCTCCATGACTCTCACACAGATTGTGCAGAGCACAACAAGTCAGCACCATAGATTTAACCAGTTTCATGTCACAGTCATTCCTCCTTCCTTCTCTCCTCGTCATCAGCCATGTTTGTTGTGGAGGATTCAGTCGCGTGTGTTTCACGTCACGAGGGTGTGGCGCCGCCTGCTGTTCAACAAATCCCACCCACAGCAGGTGTGCCAGCAGTAGTTGAAAAGCAACTGAGGCCGAACTGAACCGAAGTGAGTAGAGCCGGGTTTTCAAATCGGGGCTGAGCGGGGCTAGTGGAAAAGGGCCTTTAGTCAATTATCTTTATTGGATTATAAAATAAAAATCACACATGATTTGTGTTGTGTACGTGTCATACAGAAGGTCTGCAAATACACAAAGCCAAACACATCCGACTTATTTCAGTTTTTGGAATGGGGGGGGGGGGGGGGGGTTAAACAAAAAGGTCCCTGAATAAACACATTGCACAAATGCAGCACAGCTGTAAGGATGGTTGTTCAGAGAGGTTCCACCTTCCTACAGCAAGCTTATGACTGAGAACAGTTACTCCACAACGTCACTATTACGTATGCACATACAAGTGAATGCACAGACGCTACAACATAATGACCAGTTTTCTGTTTTATAAAAGCAATATCAGAGGGAAAAAAAAAGCAAAATTTTGGTTATATTATTCAAAACCTGCTTGTTGCATTTTTTGCAGCTTGAGTTTCATCTTTTTTGTGAAGTCTTTCTAAAAATCATTAACCCCGGTTACATGGCCACAATAAACCAATTACTGCGAATAAACTGTTAAAAGGCAGTAATCAGTTTTGTTGAGTTTACATGCACTGAAAAATTGGACTATTGGAGGGTAAACCATTTGAGTTACATACCCTGGTTACATGGCCTTTATAGGATTATTGTGTTTACATGGCCACTTGAATAATCAGTTAACTAAAGAAATCCAATCATAATCATTTATCCATGTACATGTAAACATGGTCACTGACAGAATGATGGGGCTTTTTTTTAAAAATTGAGAAAAAAAGTGAGACAAGACTTTTATGAATCACAGTACTAACTGTTAAATATAATAAAATGATAATTATGTTTACAAAGTCGTTATAAGTTGATTTGTAAAACATCTACAGTATAAACATAATCTATTCACATACTATACAGCTCTAACAGATGTTTTTATACTTTATTAAAGTTGAGTGTAAAGTATGTGTACCGTTTTAGGTAAATGCGGTACTCATAAAAAGTCGGATATTTGGCTTTTGGGTGAAATTTATGGAAAATGTAAAAGTTCACGCTACAGTGATATAATATCATGAAAGTAGGGCATTTAAGTAGAAGCATGCAATGGTGATTTCCTCATCTCAAACAATTTATTGAAACAAAAAATTCAACAACAGTGGTGGGTATACCACAACAAAAAATGTCAATGTCTCAACTTGTCATGTGCCCTTGAGCATCAATTACAGCTCGACAATGTGGCCTCATTCTGTTCACAAGTCCACTTATAGGTATATCTCAAAAAATTAGAATATCATGAAAAAGTTCAATATTTTTTGTCACTCATTTCAGAAAGTGAAACCCATATCTTATATACAGTCATTACACAGAGAGTGATATATTTCAAGTGTTATTTTAATTTTGATGATTATGGCTTACAGCCCATGAAAACCCCAAATTCAGTTTCTCAAAAAATTAGAATATAACAAAATTTTAAAAATAGTTTAATACAAATGTGGACCGACTGAAAAGTGCGTCCATGTACAAACTCAATACTTGGTTGGGGCGCTTTTTGGATTAATTACTGTATCAGTGTGGCGTGACATGGAGGTGATCAGCCTGTGGCACTGCTGAGGTGTTATGAAGGTCCAGGTTGCTTTAATAGTGACCTTCAGCTCATCTGCATTGTTGGGTCTGGTGTCTCATCTTCCTCTTGACAATACCACATAGATTCGCTATGGGGTTTAGGTCAGGAGAGTTTGCTGGACAAACAGTGATGCCTTGGTCATTAAACCAGTTTTTGATACTTTTTGCAGTGTTGGGGGGGGGGGGGGTGCCAAGTCCTGCTGGAAAATGAAATCAGCTTCTCCATAAAGCTTGTAAGCAGAGGGGAGCATGAAGTGCTCTAAAATTTCCTGGTAGACGACTGCGCTGACTTTGGTTTTGATAAAACACAGTGGACAAACACCAGCAGATGACCTCTGTTCAGATAAAAGTAAATTTTGCATTTGATTTGGAAATCAAAGTCCCAGAGTCTGGAGAAAGAGTGGAGAGGCACAGAATCTAAGTTGCTTGAGGTTTAGTGTGAAGTTTCCACAGTCAGTGATGATTTGAGGAACCATGTCATCTGCTGGTGTTGGTCCACTGTGTTTTATCAAGACCAAAGTCAGCGCAGTCATCTACCAGGAAATTTTAGAGCACTTCATGCTTCCCTCTGCTTACAAGCTTTATGGAGAAGCTGATTTCATTTTCCAGCAGGACCCCCCCCCCCCAAAAAAAAACACTGCCAGAAGTATCAAAACCTGGTTTAATGACCATGGCATCACTATTTGATTGGCCAGCAAACTCTCCTGACCTAAACCCCATAGAGAATCTATGGAGTATTGTCAAGAGGAAGATGAGACACCAGACCCAACAATGCAGACGAGCTGAAGGTCACTGTCAAAGCAGCCTGGACCTTCATAACACCTCAGCAGCACCACAGGCCGATCACCTCCATGCCACACCATACTGATAGAGTAATTAATCCAAAAGGAGCCCTGACCAAGTACTGAGTGTGTACATGGACACACTTTTCAGTCAGTCCACATTTCTATTAAACAATTTTTTAAAATTAATTTTATGTAATATTCTAATTTTTGAGAAAATGAATTTGGGGTTTTCATGGGCTGTAAGCCACAATCATCAAAATTAAAATAAATAAACACTTGAAATGTATCACTCCGTGTAATGAATCTCTATATGGGTTTCACTTTCTGAAATGAGTGACCAAAAATAGACTTATGATATTCTAATTTTTTGAGATGTACCTGTTGTCTGCTGAGCCATGGCATTCCACTCTTCTTGAAGGGCAATCCTCAGGTCATTGAGATTGTGGGGTGCAGGGTTACGAGCCTCTACACGGCGACTCAGCTGATCCCATAGGTTTTCAATGGAATTCAGGTCTGGAGAAAGTGCAGGTGACTCCATTTGAGGTACCCCAGCCTCCAGCAGCCGTTCCTTAATGATGTGACCTTGATGAGCTGGAGCACTGTCCTCCATGAAGACGAAATTAGGCCTGTGTTGTTCATGCAGGGGCACAATGACTGGATTAATGATGTTATTCCGGTAGGATCAGCTTGTCACTGTACCATTCACAAGGTGTAGGGCAGTTCTGTATTGACTAGACACCTGCCCAGACTGTAACGCCACCATCACCACAGGCTCATCTGGTGACAGTGGCCGATGCATAGCGCTCTCCTTGACATCTCCAACATCGTTGGCGGCCATCATTTCTGCTCAACATGAATCGACTTTCATCAGAAAACAGCAATGTGGTCCACTGGTCCCTTGTCCAGCGTAAATACTCCCTAGCCCATGCAAGATGATGATGCCTGTGCCTGGTGGTGTGGTCAGGCACCCTTGCAGGTCATCTAGTATGCAGACCACGCTGATGTGAACGGTTTTGAATGGTCTGACATGACACTTGGGTGCCTCTCACCTTCCTTAAATGTGCCTGGAGTTGAGTGGCAATCATTCGGCTCTGCAGGGCACTGTTCACAATGAAACAGCCATCAACGTGGGATGTAGCCAAAGGACGTCCACTTCTGTGCCTTTCTGTGACTCTTCCAGTCTCTGTTGCAACCTGCTGATGACACTGACACTGAGCTCAGTGGCCACTTCCCCCTGAGGACATCCTGTTTGAAGCCTCGCAATGGCGAGATACTGTTGATCAGTTGTTAGATGTTGTCTTGGCCTCATGATATCAAAATGTGAACAGCATGATGAAGAGGACTGTTTAAATACCAATTCCAATTTAACCAGAAAATTTATTGTTTGATTTATGGATCAAACATCTGTTGTGTCGAACTTCCGGTTATGGCGGCCACGTGAGAGGGACACGTCTCGCTCTGCTCTGCTCCTGGAGACGAAAAAACAGCAAATAACTCTCATTTGGGACAGAACCTATCCCAGCGTTTGGACGAGGATATGTCGGTGAAGCCTAAGGCTGGAAAACCAGGTAGAGGAAAAAGCGAGCCGCCGAAACAGTGTAAATTAACGGACTTTCACGTCTGTGACGCAGCAGATAAAGAAGCTCCATATATGGCGGAGGAAGCGAGCAGCTGTGCGGTGAATGTGGGAAACGGCACAGGTGCGGTGCTTAACGCCATTAGTTCAATGAGAGCGGACTTTTCCGCTAAGTTTGATGGGATTATGGCAGCGTTGGAAGGAATGAGAAAAGAATTGGGTGACTGTAGAACGAATGGCGCAGGTAGAGCTTCATGTCTCTAGTGCTGAAGATGACGTCACCTGTCTTCAATTAAAGGTGCGCACTTTGGAAAAAAAAAAATAAAAATCTGGAAAATAATGTCTTGGACTTGGAATCCCGGTCGAGACGGAACAACTTGAGGCTGGTGGGTCTACCGGAGGAATCCGAAGGTCGGGACACATGTTCCTTTTTGGAAAAGTGGATTCCGGAGGCGCTGGGCAGCGTGGAGCTGCAATCAGCAGTCGTTCTGGAAAGCGTGTATCGTATCGGCCCACGGAGAGATAAGGGACCACCGAGGACGATTATTATGAAGTTTATCAGCAACAGAGACAGGATGAAGATCTTCAACGCTGCGCGAGCTAAAGGCCAGATTAAACATCAGGACCAGCAGGTGCGGTTCTACCCAGATTTGGCCACAGGAATCCAACAATTGAGGAAGCAGTTTGATCCCGTACGTAAAGAGCTGCGCAACCTTGGGATTCGTCATGGTGTAATTTATCCTGCGAGACTGTTGACCACGTATGAGGGCAGAACCCACATCTTCAAGACCCCAGAGGAGGCGCAGGAGTTCATCAAGAAGATCCAAGAAGAGACTGGTGGGAGCTAAGCATGAACAAAATATAAGGTAGAATATTTAAGCATTTGCACAGGCATCTGACTGATCTGAAGCAAATAGCAAGTTTACAAAATATAGATTGTATTATATATTAAAAAAAAAAAAAAAAAAACAAAACTATGATGTACAAAGTTGCTAAAAATTTTGGAGTTAAGTTGGAAAACTACAGAAGAGAGTTAATGTTATGTCATTAAAAGTAGCAGAGTTAGGGTGACTGGGAGGATGAAGAAGGAGTGGCTTTGGCTGATCCTCGTGGGTGTGGAGCGGTCGATGGCTATATCGGGAGACGGAATTTTTTTTTTGATTTTGGGGGGGATTACCACAAATGTGGGAAGGGGGAATTTGTTTGTGTGTAGTTTGTAGGATGAATGTTCAACCACTCATGTTTTTGCTTCTCTGTATGAGCATGTTTATACTGCAAGGTAATCCCAAACTCCCTATTGATCATAAACCAAAGCGTTAATCTTAATTTAACTTCATGGAATTGCAGAGGTCTACAAAAATTAAAAAAACTTAAACAAGTTATGAATAAAATAAAAGATATGGGTTCAAAAATTGTGTTTTTACAAGAAACTCATTTAATAGAGGAGGATGTAAAAAGAATTAGGAGTAGATGGCAAGGAAGTGTTTTCACCTCATCATTCTCATCCCGAGCCAGGGGAGTTATGACTCTCATACATAAATCAGTCCCATTTCAAGTGAAAAATGTAATTGGAGACAAATTTGGAAGATATTTAATCATTCAAGGATCTTTGTTATTAGAAAATATAAATTTGGTAAACTTATATGGTCCCAATATAGATGATCAAAAGTTCTTTGCTAATTTATTTCTTATCTTATCATCACTTACAGGGCAACATATAATAGCAGGGGATTTTAATTGTACATTGAATCCCGGTATAGGTAGATCAACAGGACTGGACTGTACGCACAATGGATGTAGGATGACCATTATTCATTTTATGAAAGAATTGAGATTGCTAGATATATGGAGAGAAATGAATCCACAAGTTAAAGCCTACAATTGTTATTCCAATACCTACAAGACTTTCTCACGTATTGATTATTTTTTGATCTCCGTAGAATTAAGGTCCAAGATTCAAAACTGCTTTTATGATAACATCGTGATCTCTGATCATGCACCCTGCTGTCTAATATATGTAGATAAGAAATTGACAAAGGAACCAGGTAGATGGCAATTTCAGCATAAATGGCTTCAGGATGAGGAATTTGTTAAGTACATAGAAAAACAGATAGAGGAGTTCTTTGATATCAATACTACACAAACATCAGCATGTGTAAAGTGGGAGGCTTTCAAAGCTTTTATTAGGGGACATATTATTAGTTATACAGGTTCAAAATCTAGGAAGACTCGAGAGGAGAGAGTTCAATTGGAACATAAAATAAAAATTCTTCAAGAAAAAGTATATGCAGGAAGTGATCCAAGGTTGGAGAACGAATTACTGATTTTGAGAGCTGAATATGACAAAAAAATCAGTGAATAGAGCTGCCTCGAGTCTTCTAAGATTGAAACAATCTTTTTATGAACAAGGTGAAAAATCAGGAAAATTATTGGCATGGCAGATTAAACAATTAGAATTTAAAACACCAATTACCAATATTATAAGTAACGGACAGGTAGTTATAGATCCTTTAGAAATTAATAGAGCCTTTAGAGATTACTATGAAAAATTATATGATACCAAAAATGAATCTGACTTAAAACTAAATGGGTTTTTGAACGAACTATCTATACCGTGTATTTCAAATGAAAACAGGGAGATACTGGAGTCTAAAATTAGTCAAGAAGAAGTTGGGCTAGCCATTGATAATATGAAATCAGGAAAAAGTGCAGGACCAGATGGTCTTCCAGTTGACCTTTATAAAAAAATTTAAGAATAAATTAATAAAACCTTTTTTGGAAATGGTTTTAGAAGCATTTCAAAATAGTAATTTACCATCATACATGAATAATGCCTTAATTATACTGTTGCCAAAACCAGGTAAACCCTCTAATAAATGTGAAAATATGAGACCAATAAGCCTATTAAATGCCGACCTTAAGATAATCTGTAAAATTTTAGCAAGACGAATACAAGAAATTTTACCAAATATTATTAATCGAGATCAGAATGGCTTTATAAAGGGAAGACAAGGCTTCCATAATGTAAGAAGACTATTTAATATTATTTATTCTAATAAAGAAGCACCGGATACAGCTCTCCTATCACTGGACGCCGAAAAGGCCTTTGATAGAGTCGAATGGCCCTTTCTTTTTGAAGTCTTACAAAGGTTTGGACTTGGAAATAATTTCATAAAATGGGTTCAGATAATATATAATAATGCTACAGCAGAAATCCTAACAAATAACAATATTTCAAAATCAATAAAAATCAATAGAGGATGTCAACAAGGCTGTCCACTTTCACCTTTACTGTTTACTATGGCAATTGAACCTTTAGCGATGGCGATACGTCTACAGTCACAAATATATGGAATTAAAGTTGGACCAACAGAACATAAAATCTCCCTGTATGCCGATGACATAATTTTGTTTATGTCGAATCTTAAAAAATCAATTCCGACCTTGTTGAATTTAATAAAGAATTTTGGGGAAATATCAGGATATAAAATAAATAAAACTAAATCTTCAATATTAATGCTAAATGAGACCCAGAAAAATTACCCAGCCCCTGAGGTAAATCAATTCAATGTTGTAAATCAGTTTAAATATTTAGGAATCCAAATTGTGCCTAAGCTAGAATCAGTCGCCAGTGTCAATTATGAAGCCTTAATGACAGATATTAATGAGTTCCTTCAGAGATGGATGTCACTACCAATGTCGATGATCGGGAGAATCAATATACTTAAAAGTAATATCTTACCTAAAATACTTTATTTATTTCAATACATTCCCTTACCACCACCTTTAGATTTATTCTCAAGAATTAAAAAAAAAGTTAGTGGAATTTATATGGAACAACAGGAGGGCTAGATTACGTTTGTCTTTATTATATTTACCATTTGATCGTGGAGGTCTGAAATGTCCAAATTTTATGTTGTATTATTGGTCGGCACAACTGAGGTCTATGACATATTTTTCATCAAATGATCTCCCTCACTGGACTGAAATGGAATCATACAATTTGCCTTTACCTCTTCCCATATTCATATATTCAGACTCTGCAAAAAAATTACAGAAACAAGTTAAAAACCCATTTGTAAAACATGATTAAAATATGGTGTGAAACTAAAAAATAAAAGAACCACACTTACTGTCACAATTTAGTCCAATATGGGGTAATCAATATTTTAAACCAGGGAGAGCGGATGCTGTGTTTAAAGTATGGAGTTTAAAAGGGATCCAAAAAATTCAAGATTTATATTTGTCATGTTCAGATAACATAATGTCTTTTGAAGAGCTGAGGATCAAATTTAATCTTAATAGAACACATTTTTTTTTAAATATCTTCAACTTAGGGACTTTATTCGATCAAACCAAAATAATGTTCTCACTCGACCTATTTATTCATCCTTGGAAAAAATGTTGATGAAAGATAGTAAAAGAAAGGGTATTATTTCAGAGTTTTATAACTCATTGACACTATCCTCAAGTGAAAACTCACAAAAGATTAAACTACTGGAAAGAAGATCTGCAAACTGAAATTTCAGAGGAACAATGGGAATTGGCTTGTACAGAAGCCCAAACCAAATCAATAAATGTACGTCTTAAATTGATACATTTTAAGTGGTTAATGCAGATGTATGTTACACCGGTGGAGTTAAATAGATATAACAAAAACATACCAGATACATGCACAAAATGCATGGAAAGTAAAGGAACCCTATTTCATTGTTTATGGGAATGTAGAATAATTAGAATGTTTTGGGAAGAGGTGAGGGTAACAATTGAAAAAATAATTTCAAAACAAATCATATTGAATCCTAAACTATTTTTGTTGGGTCTGTACCCAAAAAAGCATAACTTTAATAAAAGTGAAAGAACATTCATAGACCTCAGTTTGCTTAATGCCAAAAAATGTATTGCACTACTGTGGAAAAAGACTCATAGACCAGATGTGACTCAGTGGTTAAGACAGATGTTAACAAACCTTCCATTAGAAAGAATAACATACATACTGAAATCAAAGGAAAGTGTGTTTGAGAATATATGGAGACCTTTTATTGATTATGTAAAAAATTTAAACATAACTCTTGAAGAAGAAGGTGAATGATGTGTGTGGACCTTGTAAATTCCTAACTGGTGAACATAATATGTATACTTATGTAATGGATTGTCTAGACTAAACAGAGGAGCATTGTTGAAGACTTGATTTTGTTGGTGGTTGTAGGTGTTTAGTGCATTTTTTTTTGTAGTACTTTAGTGTTAGTGTTTGATTGTTTGTGTCATGTTTGTTAAAAAAAAAAAGGTTCAATAAAGATATTGTGGAAAAAAAAAACATCTGTTGTCAATTTTGCCATTAAGCACCTTGTTAGAGAACAGCAAATTATGCAAAAACTACTTAAATACTGAACAGTTGGCCATGTGCATTCAAAATGTTAGAGAAAGTCAAATTAAGTTCACCTGTAAAGGTTATAGTGCCATTTTAGGTGCATCCTGAAATTTCACCCAAAAGCCGAATATCCCTAACTTATTGTGAGTAGTGTATAATATTACTTGTCAACCGACTTTTTTTTTTTTTAAATGACCATGAAACCAAAAAACTATTTGCAAAAAGTTGTGCTTTAATCATAAGTAATGTTTACTAATATCAACAAATAGTAAATAAGATAGTGTTATTACCTCCGCCAAGGAGGCAATGTTTTTGCCGGGGTCTGTCTGTCTGTTAGCAAGATAACTCAAAAAGTTTTGGACGGATTTCGATGAAACTTTCAGGCGTTGTTGGAAATGGTACAAGGAAGAACTGATTAAATTTTGGTGGTGATCCGGATCACCGTCCAGAAGAAAACCGCCATTACGGAAAATGCCATTTTCGTGATTAACTACTGAACCACTAATCCTATCATTGTCAATCCAATTGCTAGTCATATGTTCTCATGGTCAAGGAATCTGAAAACGTACACACAAACACTGTATGGGGGGGGGGGGGGGGGGGGGACTGTTGCCACCATTACGGAAAATGCCATTTTCTCGAATAACTACTGAACCACTAATCCTATCATTGTCAATCCAATTGCTAGTCATATGTTTTTGTGGTCAAGGAAGCCGAAAACGTACACACAAACACTGTATGGGGGGAACTGTGGCTGCCATTACGGAAAATGTCATTTTCGTGAATAACTACTGAACCACTAATCATATCATTGTCAATCAAATTGCTAGTCCTATGTTTTCGTGGTCAAGGAATCTGAAAACGTAAACACAAACACTGTATGGGGGGGAACTGTGGCGCTTGGCGGAGGTCTGCGCTCTCCGAGTACTTTTTACTTTTTTAGTTTACTTTCTGCAGTCAGCTATGTTTTTCTAAATTAACAGACCTTACCAGAAAAATACTGACAGACAACAGGAAAACTGTTCATTTTCACCTCACTAAAACCAAATTATGAAAGCATTTTTAATGAAGACTGCAAGTGGGCTATATACTGTAGTGGTGACAATTACGAGACCCAAAGAGGACATTTTGGTGCTGGTTTCACTCAGTTGTGTGTGCGCTCTTTCCTTTTGCTAATTTGGTTAGGTTTAATAAAAGTTTACCCACGGAAAAAATTAAGACCTGTCTTACTACTGCTGTAGCACCTACATTACATTCTCTAATGCACCAAGAAGAGACTCCACAATGATGGATGACTGACTTTTTATATAAACTGCATAATATAAATACACCGTTACTAATTAGAAGGAAAAATGTATATTTTATTGTATTACTAAGTATTTATGAACATTCGAGTGACCATCTCTACAAATACCTGGAAATGTAAAAGAAAAAAAAAAAAAAAAAAAACTGAAAACACTCACGGTTCATTAAGCTCCTTGTATTCAGGAAGGGACTCTGGCTTCTTGCGGGACATAAACCAATAAATGGCAAAACCGACAAGAAGGGAGATTAGGAAGAGATCCATGCTGGCAAAGAGAGGTCTCTCTTCATCCACGGCGGGGTCGGTCTTTGTGTCCATGTCTGCCATCTTGCCGATCTAAATGGGAAAGAGCAGAATACTGCTAAAATGAAGGCATCAAATATTTTCTCCTTCAGTTACTTAAGTATAAGCCACATTTTCTAACTTTTTTTGGTTGTTTGACTCAAAAAATTTGAAGTGTTATGTACAAGAAAAAAATGCACATAAAAAGCTTACATTTATAAACCTGAAACTAGTGCATGAAAATTCCAAACAAAACTAGGGCAAAAAAAGTTAACCAGAGGTTATTTGAGAGCAATATACCACAAACAGTCTTAATGATAGCTTTTGTGCAAGCTTTACTGGACAATTATCTTTACATTTGCCTCAACATACTACATACACTGAAACCAACCAGGAGGATGCAAGAGGAATTAGTCATGCATCAATAAAATCACCTCATTTAACAAAGCATGAGAGGACCTAGTGTTCTGAGCAATTCAGTCTGAGTTTGGTTCAGGGAGTGAAAACAGTAAGATCAGGTTTCCTCTGATCTTCTAAGATAACCAATAAACCACTAGAGTACAATTTGTGAGAAACGATGCAAACACTGGCTTGCGATCATACCGATGAGTCATGGTTGTATTATTTCACAGGTAGTTAGCAGAGTGCAAATCCCAGTAGGTACAGAGGTCAGAGACAATGATCAAACTTAAAAAAAAAAAAAAAAAAAAAAAAAAAAAAAAAACTTTAAAAGAACACATATTGTACAATGATGTTCAAGCATAACGTGAGTAACTTATCATGGCTTGGCCACCACCTTACCGAGTTTAACAGGCGTATCAGGGAAAAAACAACTGAATAAAACACAACTAGTCTATCACTTATGAAAATAAAAGCTTCCATAATTAAGCACTATTTTAAATAAATGACAGCAGTCATATGGCTGGCTGACTAACAACTTAAATTATTGAGTACAGTTGGCAAAACAAAAGGTGCATTTTCTAAATAATACAGCAAGCAATTCAGCAAGATAAATTGAGCTTAAATGCTTTAGTTCACCAACTGGTTAAGTCAACACTCCAAAACCTTTTTTCCTCTTCAAAAAGTGGGAAAATGCATGCCCTCTTTAGTCATGTAAAATCCACTGGTAATTATCAAAGTTTTAAGATTGCTGTTAAAGGACATTTTTTAAAATCAAATATTAGCCAGGAATTTCTCACTTTTATCTATCATTAGTTTAGTCTTCAAAGAATAAAAGATTTTTATTTGTCAATACTTTTATACGTACAGGGCATACAGGAGAATTGAATTGCAGTTTCTCTCTCTTAGTGGTGTGCGCAATATATAAGAAAAGAAGGAATAAGGATGAAAAACAGCAGCCCATGTACAGTAATGCTACCCGTAGTGCAAATCAAGATAAAATCCAAATAAAGATAAAACCCAGCAATCCTATGTACTAATGCTACCCGTAGTGCAAATAAAAAGACAAAACCCAGCAAGCCTATGTACAGAAAAAAAGTAGAGCCGTAATACCCGTAATTACAAGTTCAATGCAGTAGTGGAGGTGCAAACAGTGACAGATTGGACTGCACATAATCAGTAATTGCAATAACAGACAACAGCTGGTATGGCATTTGTGCAGATGGTTGCAGTAAAGTGCAGAGACACATACCTGCCAACTTTTCAAACCTGAAAAGCCTAGTAGCTAGCCGGGGTCCAGGGGCCGATGCTAATGCTAATGCTAATAATGCTAATGCTAATAATAATAATGCTAATATTTGCCAAACAAATATTAGTATTAAATCTAGTTAAATGTAGCTAACAACCTCATATTTCTTCAACTTTCAAACCTGAAAAGCCTAGTAGCTAGCCAGGCCGCAGTGTCAAACAAATATTAGCATTTGGCATAGAAGTCACATATCAATTATATTAAAGGTAAAATATCCAAATCAATTGCAATACTACACAGAGCGAAATATTTGCTGAATCAACAACCCACATTATATACTTTGTATCATTCATTAATACTCCCATACATGATATATTGTACTGAAGTATGGGGAAATACATATAAAACAAACATATATCCAGTCTTTATGCTTCAGAAGAGAGCTATTAGAATAATAAACAAAGCTGCTTACAGGGAACCAACAAACCCACTTTTTCTTAAATTAAAAGCTCTCAAGTTGAAAGATCTGGTTGACTTTAAAACTGCAGTAATAATGTTTAAAGCAAAGAATCTATCACTGCCCGCAAATATCCAAAAGCTGCTCCAAATAAGGGAGAAACAATATCATTTCAGAGGAACATTTCAATTCAATTTTATTTATATAGCGACATTTCACAACAACAGTCATCTCATGTATATTTCAAAAACCTTCAATGAGAACTACCACCAAGCAACACTGTGTTTCAGTGCAAGGAGTCAGATTATGGAACGATTTTGGACCTGAATTAAAATCATGTACAACACTTGGACAATTTAAACAAAAACTAAAGGAAGAAATACTCCAAACATATATACAAGATGACATGTAAAATCACATAAGGACTGTCATATCCAGTCTGTGTTGTGTTGTTACTTAGGGTTTTTTTTGGTCACATTTTGTCTTAGCTTTGTTCTGAATTGTAATCGCTCTTGTTTTGTTTTTCTTCTGAATTCTTGGATGGAATATGGGTGGGCAATATAAGCTGCAGCTTCAGCCATCACCCATTTCAGATAACTTATGTTGAACTGTATAATCAGAGGAGTTATTGTTTAATTTGACCTTGTTGGATTTTTTCGCCTTTGTTATATTATTCTGTTTCTTTTTAATCTTTACTTTTAATCTATCCGAAATAAAGATTCATTCATTCATTAAATTTGCATTCAAAAGACTATCTTAACACTGCATGGAACTTTGAATAGGCCAGATGTGATGTATTATGAATACTAGAAAAGCACTCAGACAGCGCAGACCTCCGCCAAGCGCCACAGTTCCCCTCATACAGTGTTTAACATCATAAATAAAATATTGAAAATGGCCCTATCTCGCAATGTTAAATAAAAAAAAAAAAAAGAATCCTTTAAAAAATTCCTGGATCCAGATGGTGATCCGGATCACCACCAAAATCTAATCATCTGTAGGATACCCCATTTCTGACAATCTGTGAAAATTTCATGAAAATCCGTCCATAACTTTTTGAGTTATCTTGCTAACAAACAAACAGACAAACCAACGCTGATGATCACATAACCTCCTTGGCGGAGGTAACTAGAAGACTAGAAATATCAGCAGGCACAGGCACATGCATAAAAGACGGCAAAATCGCTGATATTTTATGTGTTTACATGATACACCAAGCATGACAAGGCTTGCAATTACACAGCATATGTTCTTCAGAATCTTAGGCATTATATAAAATGTATTCTCCCTTTAGATGTCGAATCCATGGTCCATTTGCCAGGGCTGAAGTGCAGTCGTGCAAACGTCTGCAGCAGTTTACATCGTGTTTACATCTCGCCATGTATGCACGCCTCTCCGGGATTTCGCGCGAGAATAGAAACCTCAATACCCTCAATAGCGATAGCGTTAGCTTAGCAAACGCTTCAGGCAAAGCGTAGCAGGGAACCACGAAACGAAACGCTACTGACGCTACTATGTTCTAAATTTAGATACGATTCCCAGCGATCTCGTGTTTGGAATTGCTTTCGTGTTTTTTTTACGATTTAAAATTTTTGACTGAATTTTTAGTGAAAAACCGTAATTTTGATTAATAAAGCCGTAACCCGGAATGGGGTCTTGAAAACCGGAACCATTATGGCAAAACCGGAGTAGTTGGCAGGTATGGAGACATACAGCAGCAGATGTATTACTGTTGGTGTGCCAAGTCTTTCTGTGCAAACCGCTGAGGTAGTTATTGTGTGGATGAGTGTGTTATGGTCCAGGAGTGAGGATGGGGGAGTGGGCAGAGTTCAGGGTCCTGATGGCCTGGTGAACAAAGCTGTTTAACAGTCTTATGGAGTGGGCCTGGAGGCTCTGGTACCTTCTCCCCAAGGGCAGGGGGCTAAAGAGGGAGTGTGAGGGGTGGGAGGTGTTGACTGCGATGGAGATAATTCTGCAGGTGAGGCGAGTGTGGTAGATGTCTGAGAGGGAGGGCAGAGGGGCACCGATGAGCTTGCTGGCTGCTTTCAATGTTCTCATTCTTCATTTGGTATTTTTTTTTCTACCTTTCTGGTTCATAATTTATTTGTTATTTATAATCTATTGTATTTTGGTCTATTTTTATTTATTATGTTAATTTTATACTTATCAGTCATGCAATTTTTAGGACCACAGTGGAAAGAGTTTTCACTTTCATGTGCCATCCTGGAGCTTACTTGTCTTACATATTTATACATTTCTTTTTGTATAGTATATATTGCATATTGGTCTGAATAAACTAAAACATGTTGGCCACAAAGTCATACATCAATGTTCCAAGATTTTCAAGGCTTATTTAAGGGAGGGTGCGTCGTGTAAACTAATGTGAACTATTACTCATGATTTCCCCCCCTTCTGTCAATTTGAGAAGTGTATAGTTTCATTTTGAGTTAATAGATTTTTTTTTCTCCCAATCTTTCCCAAAGCACGACAGGACAAGCCGCTTTGAGCAGAATATTTTGAGAATTTGAGTCCTGAAGGGTTACAAGTGTGTTACTGTGATTGCAATTCCCCTGTGGGTAAATTACGCAACAAATGAAGTTAGGGCACGGAAACCCAATTCTCCCATTACAACTAGTTAACTTCAGTCTAACTTTTCCCCTTGTAATGGGAAAATAACGGTGTTTTTGACCAGTGGGAGCAGGCCCAGACTAGTTCCTGGACTGCAACACTACTGAAACCAAACACGTCCTTGTAGTGCATCACCTGTGACATTTTTAAACATTACAGGGAGTTATAGCATGTAAATAAAAATAAACGTAAATGCCACGTTGAAACACACATGCCGAAGGAACGAGCCAAGTTATGCGTTGTTTGTGTAACACCGGAACCGGGATTAGGGCTAACGTTTGGATTACCACGGCTAAATACAGCCTCTGTGGATACTAAAGTTTCTGTTTCCGTTATTAAATAAATATGACCGGTGGTTTTTCCTCGTAAACTGCCCGACAGAACAGCTTAACGTGAACCTCAAACTTGAGCAGCATCTTACCTGTCTATACGAGCTGTGCTGGCCGCCTCTACACGGAAGAAGACTGGCCGTAGAGGAGCGAACCAATTTATACAGTCAGCTGGGGGGGAGAGACTGGGAGCGGATGGAGAGGGGAGGATCCGACTGTCAGAGGAGGGATCTTCACTTTGGACGCCAGCGCATGCGAGAGTTACGTTCATATTTAGATAAGTTTAGTTGTGTTTTAACGAGGTGACTGTGCACAAAATAGTGCAAATACCTTCGTCTTCTTTTATCGTCAACCTTCTTTTATCATCTACCTAATTTTGGACCGTCCGGTCTCTAGGCAACCTAGCGTGATAAACGTCAGTGGAGCCCATAGCCATAGTGTGCATAGTGGAGCCCCGGCAGACCGAAGGTTGCAGTTACATAACAAAAATGAACAGTACAAACTCCACCAGTTTGTCTGTGCTCCCGTGAAACGTGATCCCCGTCGGCTCAGATTCACGTCCACAGCCCAAGACACGTGACATTTAGCCCAGCACAACCTTTTTTCCTCATTGTACTTAGTGAGATACCCTTCACCTAAAGAAATAATCTGTACAAATGTCAGCCATAGAAAAGGACATCATATCTTAAACCATGTGGGAGAAGGGTTATTCCCGAGATTACGAATTTTAAAAAAAAAATCCAAAGACTTTATCTGCTGTTTTATCATTCAAGTGAAACGTGTTTGTCTTTGATGTCACAGGGTGTTTGTGAAATTTGCCAACCTTATGCTTAAGACAAGTAAATAAAGTTATACTGTTTTTTTCAGTTATATCCAGTAATTTTCTCAGAAACTGATACGGTTCTTTGCACAAAAACGAATATCTTAGGTTTCCATAAACACCCTGTGTTAAATATTCACTTCCCAATGTACTGAACATTGGGAACTGACACTGAAACATTTCGTTTACATGGACACGAGTAACCGGAAGCCTGATCGGAATAAAAATGCTTCATGTAAACACACCAGATATCTGAATATTCTGACCAGATCACACTCATATGGATCAAAATTTCCTTCCGATTGAGACGAGTGGGTTATGCCAATTGTTAATCCGATGGGTGCGCATATATTTATTCCGAGATTCGGGTAGAAAATATGTTTACTGCGCATGTCTGTACGTCAGCGACACGTCGACGTGATGTATTTTCGCCTTAATAGCAGCTAGCCAAAGACATGGCGGAAGTAAAACAAATGGTCCTGCTGTCTCCGTCTGTTCGGCATATGCAGAAGTACTGCTGGGCTTGTAGCTTCGTTACAGAGACCAGCAGAAGCAACAGCACAGTCCCAATAACACAATACAAGTCCATTTCAAAAAGAGAAAGACACGAGGCGTTTATTTTTTTAATTGAACCAACCATGAAACATTACAATAAAATAAAAACAAGGACGAGAAAGAAATGACATCTTCACATATACCTGCTGTTTGACTAAAACACAATATACGTATATGCCACCTTAACTGAAGGCTTAAAAAGACATGACCATTAGAGGTCAGGAAAATATTTATCATTTATATTTACCTTTGAAGCCCAACTGAGAGAGTAAAGGAAGGAAATAAAAGCGGAGCAAAAAAGGGAATTTTCCTTAAGTAGAAATGAAGGGGTCTATAATAAATTGAATTTGGAAATAGCAGTACAAAGTTTAATAGCAGAGGCTGTCTTCGTTTTTTCTAATGACTTACAAAACAGGACAAAATCATTTATAAATGAATTGTGGGACACGTATATGCACATATGTATATCACTGCATGATTCATACGTATACCACCTTAGGCTTCACATCTGAGACGGAACAAAGGACTGAGCTGCTCTGGAGATAACACGAGGATGTGAAAGTTTAGTCTTTGGCATGCAGAGAGACAGCCGTGGGCGATTTCGCTCAGCGGCCAGAGACTGGAGGTGGGGGGTGTTAAGATCGGGAGGAAGTTACATTGTTACTGGGATTAAGTACCATGTGACTGTGTTTTGATGTCCTGGGTATTAAAGGGACAGATGTTGGGGGATTCACTCTCTTTCTGTTTTTGGATGATGTTGGAGAATGTGAATAAATCTGACTTGTGAAATAAACTCAGCCTCGTCCTTCCACATTCTCCACACTGGTGACCCTAAGACGTATCATGAGCAGAAGTAATTCCCCCGAGTCGGACTCGTCAGGAGCCAGCCAGGTGAACGCAGCCACAGTCAAGCTACCAGACTTCTGGCAAGACAACCCGTGCTCCTGGTTCCACTTGGTCGAAGCACAGTTCGCACCCCGGGGAATAACGGTAGATGACACAAAATTCTACCACGTTATTGCCAAGCTCGACAACCGCACGGCTCGACTTGTGCAGAGCCTTTTGGAGCGCCCACCTGCCGACGACAAATACGGCGGGTTAAAGGCTGCGCTCATCCAGCGTTTCACTCCCTCAGTCCAGGAGAGAGCGGAGAGGCTCCTGGCTCTGAACGACTTGGGAGAGAGCACGCCCGTCGACCTGATGGAGGACATGATGAGGCTGAGGGGCTCAGACGGCGACGACTTCCTCTTGACCCACATTTTCCTGAGAACCCTCCTGTTGGCCACGAGAGCGACCCTGGCCGATTCACCGTTGTTGGCCCAGCGGGACTTCCGTGAGCTGGCACAGGAGGCACAACGGATTCTCAACGCCAGCAGACAGCGCGTGGCCACCGCAGCAGCGACGGAGCTCGGCGCGACGGCCCGAGACGGCAGGAGGCCAGAGGTGGCGGTAGCAGACCCACCGACAACGGCGGCGGCGAGGGCCAGGGATCGCGGAGGAGACGATCTCTGTTTCTACCATCGCCGCTTTGCAGAGAGGGCACGCAAATCAGAATCAGATTTATTGCCATTGTTCATGTAGTACACAAACTAGGAATTTGTCTCGATGCAGTGCTGCAACATTAAACATGATAAGATAAAAGAAATAAAAAACTATACATGCAATAAGTGTAGAATAAGAATGAGTAATACTAGTCAAAGCAGTTTTTAAATATATTAGCGAGCAGCAGATATTGTGGAGTACCACATAGTGCAGTCGGTAATGCAACAGAAACAGTGATGATTGACATGAGTCTGGTTGAGCTGCTGTACATAGTGCACGAGAGTCAATAAGTCACTTAGTGTTCAGCAGTCTGATGGCAGAGGGGAAGAAGCTGTTCATGTGCCGGGAGGTTTTAGTCTGAATGGACCGAAGTCTTCTACCTGAGGGGAGGGGGGCAAACAGTACGTGACCAGGGTGTGAAGGATCGGCTATGATCTGGCCTGCACGCCTCCGGGTCCTGGAGATGTACAGGTCCTGGAGAGATGGGAGCTTGCAGCCGATCACCTTCTCAGCAGTGCGCACGACGCGCTGCAGCCTTAGTCTGTCCCTGGCAGTGGCTCCTGCGTACCACACGGTAATGGAGGTGGTAAGGATGGACTCGATGATGGCTGTGTAGAACTGCACTAACATCTTGGTGGGTAGCTTGAGCTTCCTCAGCTGCCGCAGGAAGAACATCCTCTGCTGGGCCTTTTTGATGAGTGAGCTGATGGTCGGCTCCCATTTGAGGTCCCGGGTGATGGTGGTGCCCAAGAAGCGGAAGGAATCTGCAGTGGTGATGGGAGAGCCTGTGAGGGTGAGGGGGGTCAGAGGGGTTGTGACTTTCCTGAAGTCCACGATCATCTCCACTGTCTTCAGAGCATTCAGCTGCAGGTTGTTGTGGCTGCACCAGGACGCCAGCTGGGCCACCTCTCTCCTGTAGACGGACTCGTCGCCGTTGGAGATGAGCCCGATGAGGGTGGTGTCGTCCGCAAACTTGATCAGCTTAACAGACTGGTGGCTGGAGGTGCAGGAGTTGGTATAAAGGGAGAAGAGTAGGGGGGAAAGTTCACAGCCCTGGGGTGATCCAGTGCTGATGCTGACAGAGTCTGAGACAGTCTTCCCCAGCCGCACATGCTGCCTCCGGTCCGTCAGGAAGTCGGTGATCCAACTGCAGAGGGAGTCAGGCACGCCGAGCAGGGACAGCTTGTCCTGGAGCAGAGCGGGGCGGATGGTGTTGAATGCAGAGCTGAAGTCCACAAACAGGATCCTGGCGTAGGTTCCCGGGGAGTCCAGGTGCTGCAGGATGGAGTGGAGGGCCAGGTTGACTGCGACGTCCACAGACCTGTTGGCTCGGTAGGCAAACTGCAGCGGGTCCAGGAGGGGAGTGGTGATGGACTTGAGGTGGGGCAGGACCAGGTGCTCAAAGGACTTCATGACTACAGAGGTGAGCGCTACAGGTCTGTAGTCGTTAAGTCCAGTGATCCGTGGCTTCTTGGGGACAGGGATGATGGTGGAGGATTCGAGGCAGGTCGGCACGTGGCATAGCTTAAGGGAGGTGTTAAAAATGTCTGTGAAGACAGGAGCCAGCTCTTTCGCACGGTGTCTTAGGGTGGAGGGAGACACGCCGTCCGGACCGGGGGCCTTGCACGGGTTCAGTCTGGAGAACTGTCTGTGCACGTCCTGCTCACTGATGACAAGGGCAGGGGGGGAGGAGGGGGGGACCACTTTTGATGAAGTAGGGACCGAGGAGGCAGTGGAGCTGGGGGGAGGGGGGGAGTTGGACACAGCTGACAAGGTGTCAAAACGGGCGTAATGTTGGGACAGTCTTTGACAAAGGGCTTTGTCATCCTGACCTTTAGAAGCCTGAGGCCGATAATTGGTGATTTGCCTCAGTCCTCTCCACACAGAAGCCGAGTCGTTAGCAGTGAACTGTTGCTGGAGTCTCTCAGAATACACAGATTTAGCTCTCTTCAGCTCTCTGTTAAACTGATATTTAACCTCCCTGTAGCAGTCCCTGTCTCCACTTTTCTCCAAATGTATCCCACCGTGCCAGTTCAGGAGCTCGGGAAACGCCAAAGCCGGGGGTCGGTAGCAGCCACGGCCCTCGGGGAAGAGAACAAGCTGCTCTACTTGACGGACGCGCGTTCGGGGAGGCAATTCCTCGTGGACACAGGCTCCCAAGTGAGTTTCATCATACCTACATATGCTGACCGGCTGGCGGGTCTCAGAAGTCACGGAGCGTCAGCAGCGAACGGCTCGAGGATTAAGACCTTTGGTGAAAAGACTCTGCTTCTGTCCCTACACGGCCGTACATTTGAGTGGACTTTTGTTATAGCTGCAGTGAGCTTAATATGTTAGAGGCTGATTTTCTGTGCTCACATGGGTTGTTGGTTGATCTTGCTAATAGGCGCCTGGTTAATGCACTTTCTTTTTATTCTATTCCCTGTGCAGCCCGAGTGAACCCGTCCACAGCACAAGCCAACGTCGCAACGGCAGGTGGTAAGTTCCACACACTACTCACTCAGTTCCCAGCACTCACGGTTCCCACATTTTCAGCAGCTGTTGCTAAACACGGAGTGGAGCATTTTATTACTACCACTGGACCGCCCGTTTTTGCAAAAGCTCGGCGCTTGGATGCAGCTAAACTGTCCATAGCGCGCGAGGAGTTCGCCAACCTGGAAAAATTGGGCATCATCAGGCGTTCAAAAAGCCCATGGGCTTCCCCGCTTCACATGGTCCCTAAAGCTGACGGCTCGTGGCGTCCTTGCGGAGATTTCCGCAGGTTGAACAACGCTACAGCACACAAATGCTACCCAATCCAGCATATCCAAGATTTTTCCGTTCATTTGGCGGGGGCGCGCATTTTTTCTAAGATAGACTTGGTCCGCGGGTACCATCAAGTCCCAGTACGCGCTGAGGACATACCCAAAATAGCGGTAATAACTCCGTTTGGCCTTTTCGAGTTTTTGCGCATGCCGTTTGGGCTTAAAGGCGCTGCGCAGATGTTCCAACGCATGATGGACGCGGTGTTGCGCGATCTCCCCTTCGTGTTCGTCTACCTGGACGACATCTTGGTAGCCAGCGCGTCCGAAGACGAACACGAAAACCACCTCACGGCAGTTTTCCGGAGGTTGGGTTAATAATCAACCCAGCGAAGTGTCAGTTCGGGGTGACGCAGATTGATTTTTTGGGGCATCGCGTCTCTCCAGAAGGAGCGGTTCCTCTGCCTGACAAAGTGCGCGCAGTAACAAATTTTCCCCAGCCACAAACGGTCAAAGCGTTACATGAGTTTTTGGGAATGGTAAATTTTTATAACCGTTTCCTCCCCCGCGCAGTGCAGCTCATGCAACCATTGTATGCCGCGCTAAAAAAACAAATACCCACAAGCAAAATCGAATGATCTCCTGAGCGAGAGCGAGCATTCGCGGAGGTCAAAACAGCCCTGGCAAACGCTGCGTTGTTAGCGCATCCAGACCCAACGGCCCGCATAGCACTCACTACTGACGCGTCAGATTTGGCCATAGGGGCGGTCGTGGAGCAGCATGTGGCCGGGGCTTGGCAGCCACTCGCCTTTTTCAGCAGGACGTTGTGCGATAGTGAGCGAAAATACAGCGCATTTGACAGGGAGTTGTTAGCTCTCCACTTGGCCATTCACCACTTCCAGTTCTGGCTGGAAGGACGCCGTTTCACCGCGTTCATTGACCACAAGCCGCTGACTTTCGTGATGGCCAAGGTTTCAGTACCGTGATCGGGCCGGCAGCAGAGGCAGCTGGCTGCAATCTCAGAGTTTACTACCGATATTCAGCACGTAGCGGGTAAACTTAATGTAGTGGCAGACTGTCTCTTGCGCGCTGTAGCGGCCCCAGTCCGCGTAGGGATAGATTATGCAACCATGGCCACGGAGCAGGCTAGCGACGCGGAAGTGCGCGCTGCCATAGTCCGCGTGGGGATAGATTATGCAGCCATGGCCGCGGATCAGGTGAGTGACGCGGACGTGTGCGCGCTCCAGTCTGGACCAATAGGGTTAAGGCTGGAGAACAGGGTGCTGCAAGATGGTATGCCCCCCCCTAATCTGCGATGTCTCCACGGGACGACCGCGCCCGGTGATACCAATCGCGTGGCGCCGCCGCGTTTTTGACTCGATTCATTCTCTGGCGCACCCCGGGGTGCGCGCGTCGGTCAAAATGGTAGGAGAGAAATTTGTGTGGCCGAGCCTGCGCAAGCAAGTTAGAGAATGGGCAACAGCCTGCATGGCTTGCCAACGAGCCAAGGTTCACAAGCACACGAGAGCTCCTTTGGAGCCGTTTCACATCCTGGATAAGAGGTTCGATCACGTTCACGTGGACCTCGTAGGCCCCCTCCCGCCTTCGCAGGGGTGCACACATCTTCTGACAATGGTAGACCGCACCACGCGCTGGCCGGAAGTGGTCCCACTGTCATCAACCACAGCCGAGGAGGTGGCGCGCGCGTTTTTAACGGCATGGGTAGCGCACTTTGGAGTTCCATCGGACATTACGTCCGACAGAGGTCCTCAATTTGTTTCCGAGCTTTGGTCAGCGATGGCCCGCAGCCTGGGGGTAACGACCCACCGCACTACCGCGTACAACCCGCAGGCTAACGGGTTATGCGAACGTTTCCATAGGTCATTGAAGGCGGCCCTCGGAGCGTCGCTTACGGATGCAAATTGGGTGGACAGGCTACCATGGGTTTTATTGGGGTTGCGTTCTGCACCTAAAGAGGATTTAGAAGCCTCCCCGGCTGAGTTAGTTTTTGCGCAGCCACTCCGGCTACCCGGGGAATTTCTCCCAGATAATCCTGCGCCAGAATGCTTCCTGGCTCAGCGGTTGCAGAGTGGCGTGGAGGCGGGCATACTTCCCGGCCCCGTTCACCACAGTTTTCCGCGCGTTTTTGTGCCTAAGGCTCTAAAAAATGCGGAGTTTGTTTTTGTCAGACACGATGCGCATCGCCCCCCGTTGCGACCACCTTATGATGGACCATTTAGAGTGCTGGAAACAGGGGATAAGCATTTTTTGCTAGATTTGGGGGGCAGGAAAGAAAAGATTGGCATAAACAGACTCAAACCCGCCTTTGTGTTGGCCGACGAGGATGTGCTGTTGGCTACGGCTCCTCGGCGTGGCAGACCCCCTAAGGAGCATTCATCAGAACACCCACAGGGATTGACTAACAGTTCTCATCCTCAGACAGCAGCTCCCCAGCAGGAGGGCGCCACGAAAGTGGTTAAGCCCGCTTACAGCAGATATGGG
Organism: Pholidichthys leucotaenia; assembly: GCA_020510985.1. Taxonomy (NCBI): domain Eukaryota; kingdom Metazoa; phylum Chordata; class Actinopteri; order Cichliformes; family Pholidichthyidae; genus Pholidichthys; species Pholidichthys leucotaenia. Next base: position 171,512,584 of record CM035847.1, on the reverse strand, counting down.
AGGCGACTGAGGCCCAAGCGACACGTGGACTGATGTGTAATAATTTTACCATGACTTGCAGACTGTTATTACGTTGTTTCATCTTAGACGTTTGGGGGGGGGTCATGTGGGACACGTATATGCACATATGTATATCACTGCATGATTCATATGTATACCACCTTAGGCTTCACATCTGAGACGGAACAAAGGACTGAGCCGCTCTGGAGATAACACGAGGATGTGAAAGTTTAGTCTTTGGCATGCAGAGAGACAGCCGTGGGGGATTTCGCCCAGCGGCCAGAGACTGAAGGTGGGGGGTGTTAAGATCGGGAGGAAGTTACATTGTTACTGGGATTAAGTACCATGTGACTGTGTGTTTTGATGTCCTGGGTATTAAAGGGACAGATGTTGGGGGATTCACTCTCTTTCTGTTTTTGGATGATGTTGGAGAATGTGAATAAATCTGACATGTGAAATAAACTCAGCCTCGTCCTTCCACATTCTCCACAGAATCCCAGATTGGGGAGGCTTTAGCATAACGGCATTTGTGAATGTAAAATTTAGCAAATAATATATTATTAGAAATTCCATATTTTTATCTCTTATAAAGGCTCCTTATTTTACCATGTTCCAGGAGAAGTTATCTGTGGTGTATGTAAACCAGCTGTATTCGTAAGATGGCGGCCGGGCTGGTCATGGGTTAGACCGGGGTGGCTACTGCGGGTTTCCGGTTGTGACGCCGCCCCTGGTATAAGAGTGTGGGTGGAAGAGGCTCTGCTTCTTTCGTCGGGGAGCCACCTGGTCAGCGGGCGTGTGCCTAAGCCTCTTTATGTATATTGTGGTGACCCACCACAATCTATATGGACATTCAATCTTCACACTCAGCTAGCTGGCAGGAAGCAGAGGACAATTTGCCTACGGACAGAGAGCCCCTAGGAGACAATCAGAACAATGGACTATTGTTATACATCCCCGGATTAAGGAGAGGAAGTCCGGACGCCAGTTGGTTACGCGATTGATATGTATTGACTGATATGTATATCAATATGCAAATGTGACATGCATTCTCTCTCTTTGTATAACGTATTAAAGAGCTTGCTATACATGCCTCAATAGCACACACAGCACAACACAGCGCACAGCACTACAGTGTGTCTCATGATGTTGGAGGAAAATAAAACTGCCACCTTCCAGCTCGCCGCATCTCGCCTGAACTTATTTTTCCTCCACAATATAACTATTTATTTGTAATAAAGCTCTGTAAAACCTGCAAACGACAACGTGCTCATTTCTACCAGTTATGGACATAACATTTGGCGACGAGGTAAAAGCGGGAATGGGTATCATCTGTGCTGAACTTCAGCCATTTCCTGAGGCCCCGGGCACGCCGCCTGTGCCATGGCCTCGCTGGTTCTCGTCTTTTACCAACTACCTCGTGGTTTTGGACCTCGGTGAGCGTGAGAGGCTTCGTGCGAGGTCAGTGTTAGTTCATATGTTGGGCACTGAGGGGCAAAGAGTATTGGACAGTCTGGGTGGGGCTGACAGCTACGACGGCGTGGTGCAGCTAATGGCGCATAATTTTCGCGCTTGTGAGAGCGTCATGGTCCGACGCATCCACTTTCGACAACGCCGCCAGTGTCTGGGGGAGTCGGTATCAGCGTTCGTGGCCGCACTCCGCCGGCTGGCGAGGGGATGTGAGTTTGGACGCCTGGAGGAGGAAATGATTCGGGACCAGCTAGTGGAACACGTTTGCAGTGAAGCGCTCCGATCCAGGTTGTTGAGCTTCCCAGGGGAGTTGACGTTATCCATGGCTGTTGAGCTCGCCCATCGTTACGAGGCAGCGGAGATCATCGTGAGGAGCCTGCCTGACAAAACTCTTCGGAGTGAAGATGATGCTCGCAACGCACCACATTTTGCCCCAAAACAACAGCGACGGCGGAGGTGATTCCTACGCCACAAAAGTGAAGATACAGTCCAACCCTGGCACTCCCTGTTGTTACGGGTGTGGGTCCCCTGATCATCGCTATAAAGCCAGAGTGTGCCCAGTGGCAGGAAAGCAGTGTGGCAAGTGCGGTCTGCGCGACCACTTTGCCAGGACGTGTGCCTCTGGGGATCAATAAAGTATCCAAAATAAAAAATAAAAAAAAACTTCGTACGCAGGAGCCATAGGAGATACCCAGGTGCTGCAAAGAAGTCTCCCACCATTGTGCATACGGTCTCCCCAGCGACCACGGGGAAGATCGGTTGTGATGTCATGCTCGACGGTGTCATTGTTCCGCTGTTGATCGACACAGGAGCGGTCATATCAGTGTTGAACATGGCGACCGTGAACAGTCTGTTTCCTCATCATGTCATCCATCCACCAGAGAGAGACTATTACGGCTATGGACTGGATAGACTGGCTATGATGGGCTTTATGGAGGTACGAGTCCGTTACAGATCGGTCGTGGTGCCCCGAGCCCGCATTCATGTCACTGCTGCGGGCGTCAACATCATAGGGTGCAACCTATTTTATAGCCTGGGTTTTTCTGTTGCCAACGTGTTGGGTGAAGAGTGGCTGGGCCACGGACTGTGGAATCGGCTGACTTCGCCGACGGACGGTGTGGAAATGAGGGAATCGGACTGGTTGGACATGTGTCAAGAAGGAGAACACGTTCGACGCTATGCGAGAATGCCATGGGTAGGACCCGATGCCGATCCGGTTGACGCCTCACTCTCTGGCACGGAATGGCACGACGGGACCCCATGGGCAGCCTGTAAGGCTGAGGCACCCATGCGGGATTCAGAAAGAGAGGGACGAGTGGGCAATTTGTTTCATTGCTCGGGAGATCGGTCAACCATGGATAACACGGACTGGGCCCAAGAGTCGACTGGACCGTTGGTTGAGACCGGTTGGACACATCGTCCACAGAGGGCTTCCCTGCAGGTCAGCGACCTGGTGCGACCTAGGGTTGAGGCCCGGATGAGAGGAGAAAAAGGTTTGCGAGAGCAGCGCGACGGGAGGAGACAGCTTCGTGTGGAGGCCGTGCAGAGCGACGGGTTTCTGCGCTTGTCTGACCAGACCTGTCGGTACCCGAATGAACTGCGTAAGGTGGAGGAGACGGAGTGATGTGGGGGGAGTCCGGAGGTCAAAAGACGGAGGCATCAGGGAAAAGACCCGACGGAGGACTGAGAGTTATTTTGTTTTATTTGTCTATGTCCGACCAACAGTGATCTGTGTGGAGTTTGCATGTTCTCCCCGTGTCTGCGTGGGTTTACCCCGGGATTTCTCCGGTTTCCTCCCACATGCCAAAAACATGCAAGTTAGGTTAATTGGCATCAACTGGGGATTCAAAATTGTCCTTAGGTATGACTGTGAGAGTGAATGGTTGTCTGTCTCTCTGTGTTGGCCCTGTGATGGACTGGCGATCTGTCCAGGGTGTACCCTGCCTCTCGCCCAAAGATGCTGGGATAGGCTCCAGCCCCCCCGCGACCCAAAAAGGATTAAGCGGAAGAAGATGGATAGATGGATGTCTATGTCTTTTCTGCTCGGTCCGGTTATTTTCTTTCCCAGTTTTTGTTTGTTTGTTACTGGACAGCACCCTGTTTAAATTCAAAAAATGTGAAAATGTGGTAATTGTGTGAGGTTTCAGAGCATTTGTGAAATTACAGCTCTTTGTATGACAAATTGTTTATGTGATTCTGACCAGTGGGGCTTATCAGTCTAAACTCAGCTATTTATATTCAATTGTGTAAATTTATTTGAGTAAATTATGTGCTGTTTATGATTAGGAAATTCATTGATATATTGTTTGTACACTGTATGGAGGTAGAATTTTATTGAATCATTGTCTGTGTACCCAAATTGGGGTGGTGGGGTATATTTAGCCTGTGGAGAGTGCAAATAAAGGAACCAGACTTGCAGAGCAGATGACTTCATTCACTCTCACTTCAGTCATACACAGAAAAGCATTCATTCAATACACCAGGGTCTCTCCTTTTATATCATCCCTCCATCTCCCTGCAGTATGAAATCTTGCATCACAATACATTCAACCATTCTCCCCCCACTGTCCCCCAGCTACTCCTTCCTGCTACATCACCATAATTTCTCCCATCTCAATACCTATTGTCCTCATCTGTTTACCCCCCCCACTCTCTACCGGCAGAGGGACTATATACCTCCCCTCTGCATCCAGTCTGAGATGATTATCCCAGCGTGGATTCCCTACAAGCCCTGTTAATTAGTTTACATACCCAACGTTCTTAAGTGCCCAGTGTGTTAGGGTGTGTTGGGGCGGGGGGGGGGGGGGCAGTAGCTAGTCTTTGTTTTGTCTATGTTGTGGAGGATCAAATAAGGTGCACCAGTGTGGAGACATGGAATAAGTGCAGGCAGACACGGCGAACTGAAGTTTAAAAGGGTGTTTTATTCATCCTCCATCACGAGAGTTCACCCCAGCGCTGTGGGAGTGCGCTGGAGCGAGCCCTCTGTCTCTAGTCAGCAAACAGGCAATGCGTGTGATCAAAAAGAGAGAGAGCAAGCGAAATACAGTTGACTTATATACCCAGCTAGACAATGCATGCATGGCACATTAGCATCACAGTAAACGGCAGGAAGGCACAGACATTTGCATTAGAGTCACACATATCAATAGCAGGATTACTGGCACCGGAATTAGACAAAGAGAGGCTGCCTATTGATATCAGTCCATACATCTCACTGTTCTGCTAATTGCTCCGGCTGAGCGCTCTGCTTGACCCGTAGGCTGTGGGGGTCACCCACACCACTCCCCCCCAGAGGGCTCAGCAGGGGGCTGAGGCATCGATCGTCCGGCTTTGGAAGCGAGCTGTGGAAAAAGCTCTGTGCCGGAGGAGGGGGAGGGAGGGGGGTGGGGGTAGCAAGTGCCGGCCCGGGACGGCAAGGTTGTCCGGGCCGTGCAAAAATTGCATGTGGATCCACGATGTTGAGGGGCTGTCCCGTTAAACGTGACGGAGGTCCACAGCGGCTGTGAGAAGAAACATTTGTCTCTGACTCCTCTCGCGGTTAAGTCCTGCGAGGATGCGTGGCGGCCATGAAGAAAAACAGGAGCTGGAGCTGTGTGAGGGACTTGGCGTGTTGGATTTAGGTGCGCGCGCAGCCCTAAAGCCCTCGGGGACAGCTGACGGCTGAATTCCCATTGTGCGCCGTGGCTGAGACCCATACAAAGTCCTGTGTGCTGCGTGTCTGCTTCAGGTGTGTGAGCAGCCCTGAAGGTTCCGAGGATGGCGGTCGGCCGTAGTTTCTCGGGTGTGTGCAGCGGCAGAGGACGATGGCAGTCTGTGGAGCCGGTATTGTCCCGTGCGTGGTGCGCTGTCCTCGTAACCCCCCGGTGTGCGTGCGGGGGTTCGGTGCGTGGGTGGTCCACTGTTGAGAGGTGGGTCAGGGTCAGGGAGCTTGATGGAAATCAGCGTCGTTGGCGCCGATGGTCCTCCCTGTTCGGGCTGTTGCTGTCGTTCGCTCGTGCCGGGTCATGGTGCGTTCTGGTCCACGCGCTGTGTTCTCCATCCGGCCCTGGAGGTCGCCGTCGTGGAGAGAGGACGAGGTGCGTGCGCGCTCGTGTGGATGCGGAGGAGCGGTGAGAGGGAGTTGACGTTCTTTATCCCTCGGCCGGCCCCAGCGTGGCTGTCCAGATCTCAGGCGAGGGTCGCACAATGATGCTTTCTGCAGCTTTCCCGGTCGTGGATGATCTCCGGGGGAGTTCGCCTGGTGTTGGTTCTGCGTTGAGGTCTCCCGTGTGGCAGAAGGGAGGGCAGTCCATTTGCGTCAGGCAGCTGCATTCGTTTGTCGTCAGAGTCACCGCCGGGGGCTGCGTTCGTTCGTCGTCAGCGTGTTCTTTCCTTCAGGGTCACCAGTGTGGCGGATAAAATAAGGGTCAGCAGCGTGGTGGCACGGAATAAGTGCAGGCAGACACGGCAAACTGAAGTTTAAAAGGGTGTTTTATTCATCCTCCATCACGAGAGTTCACCCCAGCGCTGTGGGAGCGCGCTGGAGCAAGCCCTCTGCCTCTAGTCAGCAAACAGGCAATGCGTGTGATCAAAAAGAGAGAAAAAGAGAGAGAGCAAGCGATATACAGGTGACTTATATACCCAGCTAGACAATGCATGCATGGCACATTAGCATCACAGTAAACGGCAGGAAGGCACGGACATTTGCATTAGAGTCACACATATCAATAGCAGGATTACTGGCACCGGAATTAGACAAAGAGAGGCTGCCTATTGATATCAGTCCATACATCTCACTGTTCTGCTAATTGCTCCAGCTGAGCGCTCTGCTTGACCCGTAGGCTGTGGGGGTCACCCACAATGTCATATATGTGGAGCTGTTCTGGGATTATTTTGATTTGATGTTGTTCTAGTTGTCACACGGCTCAGTTCTATGGCAAAATAGTTCGCCCAGGCGTGTGGGGGCGCCAATAGTCTACTCGGCTCCCCAGTTATTTGTGTGTGCATAGATAGGTCTTTTATGTGCTTTTGTAATTACTGTGTTTTAGTGTGTGAGTCAGGACTCAATTTTTTTTTTTTTGGGGTGGGGGGTGGGGTTGGGGATCTATCTGTGTGCTTGGCATTTTTTTTTTGAAGGGGGGGGGGGGTGTTGTGTATGTAAACCGGCTGTATTCTTAAGATGGCGGCCGGGTTGGTCATAGGTTAGACCGGGGTGGCTACTGTGGGTTTCCGGTGGTGACGCTGCCCCTGGTATAAGAGTGTGGGCGGAAGAGGCTCTGCCTCTTTGGTCGGGGAGCCACCTGGTCAGCGGGCGTGTGCCTAAGCCTCTTTATGTATATAACTATTTATTTGTAATAAAGCTCCGTAAAACCTGCAGACGACGATGTGCTCATTTCTACCAGTTATGGACATAACATTATCCACTTTCACTAATTTAGAATTCAACCAATTATGTACTTCCTTCCATAAATTCTGTACCACATCACAAAGATAAAATAAATGTTCTGTAGATTCCACGGATGATTTGCAAAAGTGACATTTATCCACTTCAAATTTGGATAATTTATTAATATATTCCTGTGAAAGGTAGATTTCATTGATTATTTTAAAATGAATTTCTTTGAATTTAGGAAGGAGAGGGAATTTCAAAAATTTCGTTCTAATTAGGCAAATTTCTTGTTTATTAAACTTTTATTTTAAGTAATGTGATCTTTTTGAGGATCCATAGTGAATCTCATCAATTAAGAGTTTTCGTAAAAATTGATTCTTGCATTTTGTGTTCAGAAAATTGATGCCATTAAATATTAAGCTCTGTCATGAACCGAGCCGGGTTGTCCTTCGGGCTCGGTTCTGACTTTCTGTGGCTCAGGTTTATCTGTGTATTTGTGTATTGTGTTATCCTTTGAGTTCTTGTAGTTTCTATGTTCACTGGGTTATTTCTCCCGTACCTGTAGCCACTGTTTCTGGCCGGCAGCTGTGAGGCAGCCTCCTTTGGCCTACATTCATGTGGGCGTTGTCTACAGTTTGCCGGTCCGACCACGCCCCCTCTCTCATGACAGCCAGCTGGTTCCACTCCCGGTGATTCCTTTCCTGCTCCTCGTCCAGGTGTACCAGTCTACCATGGCTGGATTATTGAATTGTCATATGTATGTGTTTGGATCTACACTGTCGCAGCTCCCCTCAGTGTATGTTAGCCACCTCTCATTCTAGATGCCCTGCCTAGGCTTTGGTACTGCATCACACTGGGAGGTGTGATTATCTGTTTTTGTTGTTTGTGCTTGCCAGACTAACTTGGACTTACTCGGACTGCTCCAGTACCGTGAGTACCAACTGTTTGCGTTCCCCCATTGCAGTCAGGCTGTCATGCTTTGGAACATTTCCCCAGTTTTACTCACCTAAGACTGTAGAGTGTCCTGGAGGACTCCTAAGTTTTCCTGAGTAGTTATGTTATTTTGTAGTATTTTGTTTGTCTTCCGTTTAATAAATGTGTTTGTGGTATAACCTGCATGTAAATCCGTCTTCCTTCTACTCCTCTGTGCGCTGCGTAAAAGAGGTCATGAAGAAGGAAAGGATTAATGATGACTTAGCTGTGTATGCTGGTGAGCTTTTGGCAGTCTTTTTGGCATTGGGTTGGGTGGAAGAAGTAAAGCCTAGAAAGGTTTTGATCGGGTCTGACTCTAACAGCATAATGGAGAGTATTAGGCAAATGCATTCAGAATCAAGACAGGATTTGGTAATGGAAATTGTACATTCAGTAATGAGAATTTCAAAGGCAGGCGTGGATAGTAGATTCATCTGGATCCCGGCACACACTGGAGTGGAGGGGAATGAACTAGCAGATAAATATGCAAAAAGTGCAACTAGGAAGAGTCAAGTTCGTAGGAATGTGAAATATAGCAAGGCAGAGGTCAAGAGCATTATTAAAACACAAATTAAAAAGAAGTGGCAGGAAGAATGGGATAGAGGAAGTAAAGGATGGCGCCTGTATGGCCTACAGAAGAAAGCAGGGGAAGCTAGAGAAGTTCACAGGAATAGAAAGGAGGAGGACTGTCACGCCGCGCCGCTCATCAGCGGCGCCACCTGCTCGCACACCTGTTCATCGTCAGCGGCGAGGGATATAAGCCGCCTCGCCCTGAGCTTCGGCCTGAAGCCGTCAGACTTCATCCCCCCTTCATGAGAAGCAACCTATTCTTCAGCACGACGCTGTGCGGTAAGAATCCCTTACCTCATCCTTTCCAGTCTGCTCCCCTGTGCACAGGTGGATTCCTCGGCGGCGGACAATCCCGCTCCCTCGTCGTTCCTCGCTGCTGCACCAAGCTCTGCAGGTGGCTGTCTCCCGGGTTCCGTCCTTGTTGTGCCAGTCATCTGTTCCTAGCAAGTAAGCTTCTCCCTCGCCTATTCTCCTCCTGTGTTGGTGTGTGCCCATCACCCTGTGTCTCTGTGTTCTCTCCCATAGGGTTGCCGGCTGTATGGTCTCCTGCCTCTGTGCCTGAAGCAGACGCCGCCACCAACACATTAACATTTCGCAGACACTCATCCATTCACTCCTGTTGCCAATAAACTATTTGAACTACTTTGAGCCTGTGTGTGTGCGTCTCCTGAGCCGAACGTTATGTCAAGGACATCATATCCAGGTTAAGATTAGGTCACACAGGGCTGAATAGTACATAAGTTATAATGAAAAAACACCCAAATGGAAAATGTGATTATTGTGGAAACGATGAAACAGTTGAACATATATTTATGCACTGTCCAAAGTATCAGTTTGCACGGTTAGCATTGGTGGACAGTCTATACAGGAACAAAACCCAGCTCAATATTAAGGAGATTTTGCAGAGAAGTTCAGGGGATGTGGTCTATAAGGCAGTTTTTAGGTTCATAAGGACAACAGGTCCAATTTCAAGGATATAGGATGGTAATGCCATTTTGAATCACACTCCATTCCAGAAGGTGGCAGTAATGCACCTATAAGATGTTTTCCAACCGCCATAAAACATCAGAAGAAGGCAGCACCGAGATATCTACACTTTCTCCCAGGAGGAGTTCCACTCCAGAGTCTTCCTCCACTGCTCTTCACATTGAGAGTTCCACCTCTCATCTCCTGCTTCTCACCTTACGGGAGTTGCTTCTCCCAACATAACGTAAGCTTTTCCAGAGTGATTCTCTGCACCTGCCTACTCTCCCTTTGTTCCCTGTGCACAGGTGGACCACCCTCCAGGCCAGGGGTGTCAAACTCAAATTCACAGTGGGCCAAAATTAAGCAGTGAAGTAAAGTCACGGGCCAAACTCAATATTTATTGAAAAATTAACTGCAACTGATATGTAATGTTTAACCTTTTCATATGGAAACAAACTTTAGTTTTGCTTAAACACAGAATCTGGAACAACCAAAGCTTGATATTACAAACACATGAGAAATTAAATTTGAAATAAAAGACACATCAGTGGTATTCATTTCTTATTTAAATAAATAAATAAAGTATGTCTCTCCCCGTATCCTTTCAAGTTCCTTTTTAAAGTAAATCTTTTTCAAAGCCAACAACAAAAGAACCAAAAATAATAATGTCATTCAATAAAAATCCAACATTTCAACTATTAACAGACCATGCCTTGCAGTAGAAAAAGTGCATAAATAACAGATATATTCAAGATCAGTTTGCTACACTCTGATTTACTCTGCACATTGGTCTAAGCCAGATACCTGGCATCTTTTCTTAGCTGCAAGTTCATCAATGTCTGGGGTCAGGCTCTGAGCTGAGGAAAACCTCAGGACGGAGTGAAGGTGTTCTTCAGTGAGTCGACTTCTGTGAGGTGTTTTGTTCACCTTCATCATAGAGAACAGTTGTTCACATAGATATGTGCTGCCGAACATTGAGAGCATCTGAGCAGCTTGGGTGCGTAATTGAGGCATTGTGTCGGGGAGGAAACATGGAAACCGCGCAGCACCAACAGAGTCATATTTTGATTTGAGCATGTCATTACATTGGAGTTCAATTAGCTCCATTTGGAGGCTGGTTGGTGCGCTTTCCACGTCGATCGCAAACGGGTTACTGAGCAGTTCAAATCTCCCTTTCTGAGCCTCAAAGTCGGCAAATCGCCAGGAAAACTCGACGCTGAGGGCGTTGATTTTTTCAGCAAACTGTGCGCTAGGCAGCACGGCAGGAGAAATTTGCTCTGCCATGGTTTGGCAGCACGGAAAATGATCCAAGTTTCCTTGCAGCATCTGAGTCTTCCACAGACACAACTTAGTATTAAAGGCCCTCACTGCTGCGTACATGTCTGTGATGATGTGGCCCCGTCCCTGAAGCTGCAGGTTAAGCACATCGAGATGGCTCACAATGTCAGACAGAAATGCAAGCTCACACAGAAACTTTTTATCTCTCAGCTCTGTTGTGTCCTTCCCTTTGTTTTCCATAAACTGACAGGTTTCCTCACGTAGCTCAAAACATCTGTTCAGTACTTTTCCTCTGCTTAGCCATCTCACCTCTGTGTGATAGGGCACATCTCTGTATTCTGAATCCAACTCCTCCAGAAAAGACTTGAACTGCCGGTGATTCAAACCTTTTGTTCTTATGAAGTTGACTACTCGTTTTATAGAGCTCATAACATGTTCCATTTGCAGAGCTTTGCCACAGAGCGCTTCCTGATGTATGATACAGTGATAAACTGTAAGTTCACCTGCATCTTCCTCCCGCATCTTCTCCTGAATCCTGCCGACCAATCCACTCTTTTGACCGCACATCGAAGGCGCACCATCTGTCGTCAGTCCCACAAGTTTATCCCAAGGCAGGATCATTTCAGTTATACATTTGGATACCTCTTCAAAGATATCTTTTCCTGTGGTGGTGCCATGTATTGATTTTAATCCTAAAAGTTCCTCTGTGACGCACAGGCTCGAGTCTACTCCACGGATGAAGATTGACAGCTGGGCAGTATCAGACGTGTCGCTGCTCTCATCCACAGCAAGGGAGTATGCAATAAAATCTTTTCCCTTTTTTATTAGTTGGTCATGTAGATTAGTGGAAAGCTCACACACGCGCTCAACCACGGTGTTTCTGCTCAGGCTCACATTTAAAAATTCTTGCTTTTTATCTGGGCACACGATGTCGCAAACTTTGACCATGCACTTTTTGACAAACTCTCCCTCATTAAAGGGCCGGGCTGATTTTGCTATCTCTGCTGCCACAATAAAGCTGGCCTTTACAGCAGCTTCACTTTTTGATTTTGCTTTCATGAACATAGTCTGCCGGCAAACCAGACTTCTTTTCATCTCCTCCACCTTCTGCAGCTTCTGCTTTACGTCCAGGTCCTTGTACTTTTCATAATGTTTTGTTTCATAGTGTCTTCTTATGTTATATTCTTTCATTACAGCCACGTTCGCTCCGCACACAAGACAAACAGGTCTGTCCTTTATATTCGTGAACAGATAATCTGCCTCCCACCTGTCTTGAAAGCTCCTGTTGTCCATCTTTCGTTTGGCCATTTTTGTGGAGGGTGAAATTAATTTGTCCGATGTGACTGGAGCATGGTTGTCAATGACTGTCAACAGAAAAAAGGAGCGCTTGCCGGTTTCGACTGCGCGCCAACATACTAGCAAAGCATTGTGGGATTTGTAGTATTAGCGGTACAGTATATACCGCGGGCCAGCTCTAATGCACATTTGATATGATCTCGCGGGCCAATTATAATTACACTGCGGGCCAAATTTGGCCCACGGGCCTGAGTTTGACACATGTGCTCCAGGCGGACCTCTTCCTGAACCTGAACCTAGCGGCGGACCGGACCTCATCTGTGGACAGTGTCTTTCCCATCTCACAGACTGGGGAGCTGGAGTGCACAACACGTTTTCTTCACCCTAAGCTGCACTGTAAATATTCTGCACCACAGCGGGACGCTGGGCCGGTCTTGGACAGTCATCTCCTCAGAGTCAGATTAATTCTTCGCTGCCATAAGACTGTAAGATCTCTGTTAATATCATTACCTGCCAGCCTGAGTCTAATCCCTCTGTCTCTACTGTCATTGCAGGGTTGCCAGATCTGTCCTGCTGTTCACGCTCCTGCTCCCACCACACCATATACACACAACACCATATGCACACTCCTTCACTTTCACTCAATAAAGATCATTATCATTGTTGAGCCGGTGTCTGCTTCTGGGTGTTTCTGAAATCATGTCAGTATGTCTCTGTCAAGAAACCCCAGCAGACAGTGCTTTGGCACACAAACTTAACACCATGGAGGCTTGTTTGGATCAATTAACACACCAGCAGCAGGTGATCTTAACCCAACTCACTCACATAAAGTCACAACTCGACCAGCTCTCCCCGCTGCAGCCTCCTCCACCTGCTTCCTGGGATCTGGCCGGGTTGACCAACTCTTGTGTCGCCACCTCCTCATGTCCAGTTAACTCCCGTCCCCGCTCCCACCCATTTTAGTGGTAAGTTAGGGGAGGCACGGGGTTCCTTGTTACAATGCAGCTTGGTTTTTCAGCATGTGCCAGGGGATTTTCCTACTCATCATAGCCAAATCAGTTATATGGTGAATTTGTTGGGACGGGTATTGGCGTGGGCTACCGCCATTATGACCAGACCCGATTACGCTAGCTACACGTATGACTGATTTGTGGCTGAGTTTTCTGAAGTTTTTGACCACTCAGATCAAGACAGTGTTCTCACGTCCTTTAATTTGAGACAGGGTTAAATTGGTGGCTGATTAATCGGTGGATTTTCGGGTAGTAGCTGCTGAGGTTGGGTGGGAGGATGCCTCATTGTGTAGTATTTTTGTTCAGAGCCTTAACCCTAGCTTGAGGGATGAGTTGACCCGGGTGGGAAAACCCACTAAGCTTAATGAGCTCATTACACTAGCTATTTCTATCAACAGGTTAAGGGAATGGGCTAGTGAGTGTCGCTCGGGTACTCAGCCTCGCTGCTCCCTACAGTCTCCCCTTAAGGCCCTCCCTCTGAGTCCCCTGGGGAAGATGAACCCATGCTTACTGGCCGGTCTAAATTGCCCCCGGCAGAATGACAATGCCACCATGACCTGGGGCTTTGTCTATATTGTGGCAGCGCTGAACATGAGGTTGCGTCATGTCCTAATCGGGTAAAAGGGGGAGTCCGTTCATCACAGTAGGGGGACTAACAGATGGTGGTAGCATTAAACTTACATGTCTTATGCTACCTATTCGTTTTCAATATGCACACTGAAATATCCTCACATGCTCTCATTGACTCTGGTGCGGAGCACAACTTTATTTCAGAGGGTCTGGCAACCTGGCTGGGGCTTCTCTGCTACAACCTGGAGAGGCCTCAAGTTAATTTGCCCTTTCCAAGATGCCCTTCGCCATTGTCAATAAGCAGACTGCTTCTGTCTCTGTGCTGGTTTCAGGTAATCATCGTGAGCACATGACGTTTTTTGTGCTGTCCTCCACTGCTTCCCCTGTCATTTTGGGGTTCCCTTGGTTAAGTCTACACAATCTCTATATTGACTGGTGGACAGGAAGAATAATATCATGGAGTACATTTTGTCTGGGTGCATGCTTGCGATCTGCTGCCTGTTCCCCCTCTGTACCCCTTTGTTTTCAGGATTTGCCTCCACCGGATGTCTCATCTGTGCCCGCGGAGTACCACGACCTGACGGCGGTATTCAGCAAAGCCAAAGTCCTGTCACACCTCCCCTCCCCCACCGCCCATACGATTGTGCCATCAACCTCCTGCTGGGGGCTCCTTTGCCTATGAGTCGGCTCTACAGCCTCTCTGCTCCGGAACGTGAGGTCATGGACAAATACATCAAGGAGTCCCTTAGGTCGGGTATCATCAGACCATCCTCCTCGGCGGTGGGGGCGGGATTCTTCGTGGGTAAGAAAGACGATTCACTCAGGCCATGCATTGATTTTAGGGAGCTCAACATTACTGTAAAGGACAAGTACACACTTCCCCTTATCAATGCTGCTTTTGATTCCCTCCAGGGAGCCAGGGTGTTCACCTACTTAGCTCTGCAGAACGCTTATCACCTGGTCAGCATCAAGGAGAGGGATGAATGGAAGACTGGTTTTCACACCCCTAGTGGCCATTTTGAGTATTTAGTTATGCCTTTTGGGTTAACCAATGCTCCTGCTGTTTTCTAGTGGCTTACGCTCTGAGGGATTTTCTGGATTCATTTGTTTATCTTGACGATATCCTCATCTTGTCTCGTTCTTTGGAGGAACATTGCATTCATGTCAGACGGGTCCTGCAGCGCCTACTGGAAAGTCAGCTGTTTATCAAAGCAGAGAAGTGCGAATTCCATGTCTGAACCACCACTTTCCCGGGATTTGTCATCTCGCATAAGATCATTGCGGATGCAGAGAAGGTAAAGGCAGTGGTGGAGTGGCCTGTTCCCTCTTCCTGTAAACAATTTCAGTTTTTGGGTTTTGCTAATTTCTATTGCCGTTTCGTCAAAGATTACAGCATTATTGCCTTACCCCTCACTCCCCTGATCTCCACGAAGGTGCCGTTCCGCTGGACTGAGGCGGCATTTTCTAAGCTTAAGAATAAGTTCTCCCCCACCACATCCTGGCCCAAGTTGACCCCTCTCTGCAGTGCTTGGTGGAAGTGGACGCCTCAGATTTTGGAGTGGGAGCGGTGTTGCCCCAGCGCTCTCCCATTGACGACAAGATCCACCCCTGCGCTTTCTTCTCCCGCTGGCTGTCTCCTGCTGAGAGGAACTATGACGTGGGGGACAGGGAGCTGTTAGCTGTCAAACTGGCCTTGGAGGAGTGGCGTCACTGGTTAGAGGGCGCTTCACTGTCGTTCGTCATTTGAACAGATCATAAGAACCTGGAGTACCTCCGGACTGCCAAACGGTTGAACGCCAGACAAGCCCGCTCGTCCCTGTTCTTTGGGAGATTCAACTTCACCATCACCTATCGCCCAGGTTCGAAGAATACTAAGCCTGATGCGCTCTCTAGACAGTTTTCCCCAGAAGCTGAGGAGATGACACCTCACCCTATTATTCCTCCTTCCTGCATCGTGGGCATGCTATCCTGGGACATTAAGGAGAGGGTTAGGAGAGTGCAGGAGATGGAGCCCGACCTGGGTGGAGGGCCAGCAGGACAGATGTATGTGCCCTCTGCTGTTTGGGGGGAGGTGATTGACTGGCTGCACTCCTAAAATTATGTGCCATCCTGGGGTAGCGCGCACTGTGGCCCTCTCTGTGGAAGGATGTGGGCGAATTCATCCGTGCCTGCCCCAGTGTGCGACCTGCAAGTCATCCTCTTCTCCACTTCTCCACTTCGCTACTTCCAACATCTTTTAATAAAACAACTGGAAGAGAAATATGGCAAATCACATCAACAAATTTATCTTAAAATGTGCTTTTAAGAACTGCCATCCTTTCATGGACAGTCTTTCAGAAGACCACAGCTGTCTGCAGGCAGGCCAATATCATTTGCTTTTACACATTATTTTATTAAGATGTTTTAGCTCTGTATTAATTAAAAAAAATCAAATAAATTTCAAACAAAACATGTAATTTAATCATAACAATACAGGAAAACACTAAATGTGTTTGTCACCTCCAAATAAATAGCTCTAAAATTCTAAAATGTGGAACTTAAATCCTAAAAATTTAGTTTTACAAGAGAACACAAGCTAAATTACATACATTTAAAAAAAAAGATGACTATCTAAAAAGTGGCAGCTCCGTGGTGCAATGGTTAGCACTGTGACAGCACAGCAAGAAGGTCATGGGTTCGATCCCACCCCTCACCATCAGTGACCCTTCTGTGTGGAGTTTGCATGCCCTTCCCGTGTCTGCGTGGGTTTTCTCTGGGTACTCCAGTTTTCTCCCACAAGCCAAAGACATGCACATTCTAAATTGTCCTTAGGTATGACTGTGAGAGTGAATGGTTGTCTGTCTCTCTGTGTTGGCCCTGCAATGGACTGGCAATCTGTCTAGGGTGTACCCTGCCTCTCACCCAAAGATGCTGGGATAGGCTCCAGCCCCCTGCGACCCAAAAAGAATTAAGTGGTACAAGATGAATGAATGAATATCTTAAAAAAAAAAAATCTCACAGGAAGGCCACCTCTGTACTATATTTTCAGTATAGAAAAAAGCTGTTTCAAATTGTAAGCCTAAAAAAGGACAAAAAATATAATTCGCACTACAGAATTCCTCTGAGTTTTTATTTTTTTATGTCAACAATGTTCTTATCTTTCTAACCTGTTTGTGTCTGTTTGGGTAACACTGTCACAGGGAGAGAGGAGGAGTATGTGTGTGGAACTTTTCATGGTCAGTAACACCTGGAGCACATTATTGTTTTTACGTGATATCGGAGGGTCACGGAAATCACATCCATAACCGGTGTCATGTGGGCCCAACGCGTATGTGGTCCCGGGGGAAGTGACCTCCTCTTGCATCCCAGCACAGACTACTCTCGGCAGAATCACGGAGATGCTGAGGAGGCACAGGGACCTCCCGTCAACAGACACCAAGATGGACATGTACCATCAGGAAACCAGAGTGGTGGTGGATACAATTCAAAACAGTGCTTCACTCTGCACACCGGGAACGAAGCATGTCTGTCTGTGGTGGTTATCGTGGCTGTCCGCCTCGTGTGACACCCGCAACGAATGGTGATTTTGCCTCTTGCTGCATCCCCGCTTTGCGGACAGTACCACAAGGTGTCACGCCATAAATTCTCCGGGCGACTGTTGATAGAGCGTTTTGGTTCTGTTTTTTCCTTTCATCAAAACAAAGCAGTATCTTTTTGTTTTCTAAATTGAATCAAAAGGCTTCGGGGTCTGGACGGAGGACTCTCGGGGTCCGGATCCGGACTAGAGTCCGCCAGTTGGTGACCCCTCACATAGCACCACGATCCCCACGATCCCACCTGCAGGTGGTGAACCTACTGGAGGGACAGACAGATGTGGCTCCTTTGGGTACACTGGGTTTTTGCTGAAACTTTTTTCATTGGGATCTACTGGACCGCTCTTGGTCTGGCCCTTCACACAGGACCAGTTTGTCTTGGGAGACCCTAGCCGGGACAAGCTTCCCCTGACAACATAGCTTCTGGGATCATTAGGGCACACAAACCCCTCCATCACAATAAGGTGGCAATCCACGGAGGGGACTCCTACACTAACAATTTATTGCATAACCATAAAGCTCTATCATTGTCATCTCCATGATAAAATAATATAAAGTTGCCCTATACAGAAAAAAGTTGCTTGTTTTATATTAGCAACCCGAAATAAATCACTTTCACAGCAGATATGTTGACATAAAATTTAAACATACAATAAATCCAATTGTCCTGGATGGCATGATGTAATAAAATCAGCTTTATTTGATTCGTCTATACAGAAACACAAACTCTCCATACATGCACAGTGTTAACTCTGACAGCTGCAATGACTCATCTCAGAACACATTATTTAACACATGCTTGAGCACACTCATAAAATTATTACATAATCCACTGGAGGAGGACTTTATTGGCACACTGCCTGACTATATGATTAATTATAATTATGATAAACCTGAAATAAACACATATGTACATTGTGCACATCTGCTGATAGCATATTGAGCCTATCAAATATTGGGAGTTAAATAAAGTAAAAATTTTCAAGAAATTGCACAGAAATTGTGTGCTTCAATAAGGGGAAGAGCATGTACTGTAAGGCCTCTTTATTCACAGCCTATTTTTATATCACAGGCTCTTTGGCTTCTGGTTCCTGCTCTTCATCTTATGACGGACGACTGCAACCGTAGTGAAGAAATTTCCCATGAACAAAATAAGGAAGCAGACTCCACACATTGAGACCTGACATCACATGGGACACAGTGGACAACACATGAGTAAGCAAAATCTTAACACACTGTTGTCATAAAATTAGATGATTTCTGATTTAGAATAAGAACAGTATCACTATTATAGAAGTTCAAATTTTGAAATGAAACACTGACAAATACAGTAAATATTTAGCAATGAAAATATTAATTTTGGGGACTATGCAAGCACCGACCTGCCACTCTTTGCAGTGCGGAAGCTCAGACATCCTGAACAGGGACAGGCTGTTGAAGAGCTGCCAGAACTAAAGACACAATAGGGAATGTAAAGATTCAGTTCTCAGTCAGGTCACCATAAAGCAGATCAGGCCCAAATATGCAGAGTAATCTATATACAGTCTAAACCATGATGAAGCACATATTTTTAAAGTACACCCAGCAGTTTTAAGGCAATAGTCAAAATAGCACTCACATGACCAAAAAAGAGGAAGGGCAAAAGAAACGTCAGGCCTTTCCACATCCATGACTGAAATCCCTCTAAATTAAGAGAACAGACATCAGCTTTTTTTTTTTAACCTACCATGTGTTTATTACAAAATTTCTACTGAAGAGCTCCAGAGATGTCTTATGAAATATCTGCATTTATTACATTTTTATTCAACGTATGCCTTGCTGAGATATTCTGTATTGTTACAATTTTCCTTACCCACAGTCAGATCCATGTTGTGTCTTTCACCCAGTGCTCGAAGTCTGTACAGACATCCGCTCTGATAGTAGTATTGCAAACACTGAACAAAACCTATGGATTCCACATGAAAGAAGCAGTGATTTACAAATAGGGGCGGGTTTAAAGGGATCACTGATTGCACTTTTTTCCACATTTTAACAGCTCCCATGTCTTAACAGAGTTGCCAACTTTTCAGAAAAGCTAGGCGTGAGATTTAGAGGGAATTATGCACAGGGGAACCTGGGGGGTATGGTTAGAGTGAGCATGCAGGTGCATAATACTGTACACATAAAGCTATTTTTTTTTCCAAGGTATTCACTTCTTTACCTCAGAATAAGTTTTGGAACATGCTTTGTGCTGCCTTGAGAGCTCATTGTGAAAAAAAAATCTGAAGAAAGCCAACAGGATATTGGCAGTAATTTATTCATTTTGGAGTGAGAATGGGGCTTGTGGAGTGAGAAAGAGGGCAAAAGAGTGAGAGTTGGCAACACTGGTTTTAATGACATGATGGTTATGACAGATTTTGTACAAATTGTATTTAATTATTTATTAATAATTTTATTTAATTATTTTATTATTGCAGCAATTTTTTTCCCATGCCTCTCTGAGAATGCTTTGTTTCAGTGCTCTGTCGCTTTAAAATGCACTGTATTCTACTCCGCCCTCCCTCTTATGACACCATTGCTAACATTAGCTGGCTAGCTCCTAGCCTTTAGCTCGGATGTATCCTGAGCCGAATACAAGTGAAGTCAGCCCCTGACCAAATCGGCCCCTGGAATTGGAGGGCTATAAGCACAGAAACATACGTGAATGAGGGGCTAAACTGCTACCTTCAGCTGCCTTTGGTTCATCCATCCATCCATCTTCTACCGCTTAATCCTTTTTGTGTCGAGGGGGTGCTGGAGCCTATCCCAGCATCTTTGGGCGAGAGGCAGGGCACACCCTGGACAGATCACTAGTCCATCGCAGGGCCTTTGGTTCACGGCTCAGAAAATAAAACTTTAAAGGTAGAATATTCTATATTTTCTACTTTCAAATGTTTCAGAAATACCTAAAAATATAATTGGAGTGTCAAGAAACATCTGTTTTGCTGTCATGCCAAATATGATAATTTATGATATTGTAAAGCTATGAATTCATTTATGACATTTGTGGGGCTGATAAAGTGATAAACAGCAGGTTACACCAGCAGGGTGTGTGTAGAGCCAGTTTTCAACCCAGACTCAAAAATTCTGTGTTGTAACATTAATTTTTACAGTACAGCAAAACGTGTAATGATGCGTTAATTACCGGTTCACTTGGAGTAGAAAAACTTAGAGTCATTATGGGTCATCAGTGAAAAAAGACTATCAAATTTGGTTGGGACCAGCGGCTTATGTTGTTCATAACTGCTACCTGGTGTTGCCAGTAATCACCGGCAATTTCTGCATAGTCCACCGTTAACTTTGCTAATATAACGTCTTGAACGAAGTATATGGTCAAGTATCATTAGATGAACAAGGATTCCAGTGGTAGTGAATAGAATTTGTAGAAAATAGCTCTCAAAACTGGCCGGATCTAGACGTACATGTCCCTCACTTCCTCCCACTGAGGCAAGCTTAGTTTCTGTTACAGTGATCTACTTGGACCACCTAGCATGTTAGTGCTCAGTTCACTATAAAATGGCAGTGAAAATTTAAAAAATAAGACAGAGTGACATGAGATATATTATCGTCTGTGATTTAGCAAAGCAGGTGTTAACAGGGATGTCTATTAGGGTGGTTGAAATCTAAAGAAAATAATAACAATATAAACCATGCTTGGTGCGAACTTCCTAGTACCATTGTTAGCTCGGAAGCTAACAACATGGACAGACAGCTACAGCCGTGGACAAAATTGTTGGTACCCCTCTGTTAATGAAAGAAAAAACCACAATGGTCACAGAAATAACTTTAATCTCACAAAAGTGGTAATAAATAAAAATTCTATGAAAATTAAGCAATGAAAATAAGACAGTGCTTTTGAATTGTGGTTCAACAGAATTACTTTAAAAAACAAACTCATGAAACAGGCCTCGACAAAAATGATGGTACCCCTAGAAAAGATTGAAAATAATGTGATGTGGTATATATGACTCTTATATCCCATATCTACATATGTTAGAACAAGTGGAAATGTTTTGTGACAGCATATGTAAGGAGCTTCACACCTAGAAAGGACAGAGCATCCCCCACGCCGGGTTAAAGACAATGGACCTCCCAAGACGCGGCAGTGGAGATGGACTCGACACCTTTACCCCTAAAGCGAGAGGGGGAGTTCCCATCACCTTCCAAGACAGGGAGAGGGGATGGCAGGACAATGGGGGTTAAGATAACGGGGAGATGTTACCTTTTTCAATGAGTGGCTCTTACGTCAGCCTTTTCAATGAGTGGTCCTATGTGTGCTTGTATTTAACCAGCGAGCGAAGCAGAGATCTGTCTCTTGCCTTCTGCCAAGCTCTACACCTGATGAGATTTGATAGAGGAGCTATTCATTAAAAACCCTGTTTTTAATACAAAGCCGCCTCGTTATTCTGGCTCCTCTACACTGGTGACCCTGACGCGAGAATATGGACCGGAGGCGTTCTTCAAGCTGCTCATCCATGGTGACTCCGGCATACGCCAGCGACGACGCAGACGAGGGAACAAGCAGACAGCTGTTCCCCACGGCAGAGGGCACTGAGAGAGCTCAACCGAGCTCCAGCACCGCCGCGAGAGCCGTAGAAACGCACTCTCACCCGGCGAACACGACAATGATGGTGTGCACGAACGTCGTCGCTGTCAACCTGCCAGACTTCTGGCGAGAAGACCCCGCCTCTTGGTTTCAGCAAGCTGAAGCCCAGTTTGTACTGGCGGGCATCACAGCAGACAATATTAAGTTTTACCATATCGTCTCCAAACTTGACTCCGCCACTTCGAAGTGTGTGCGGAGCTTGGTCCGGCGACCACCAGCCCGGGACAAATATGAGACACTCAAGGCGACCATCGTGGCGAATTATGTCCCGTCAGCGGAGGAAAGAGCCGAGAGGATCCTGGCGGTCTACGGCCACAGAGGGAACAATCCGAGGACCCTCATGGAGGATTTGCTACAACTCAAGGAGGAGGATAATGATAATTTCCTTTTCCAATTCATTTTCCTCAGCACGCTACCACCGCATTTGAGAGGGACACTCGCCAGTATTGAAGTGCAATAATCATCAGGATTTCCGCACACTGGCCAACGAGGCTTACCGGCTCGTCAACGCCTGCAGAGAACGGACACCCACAGCGGCATCCGCAGATCTGAAAACTGACACCCCGAGCCTTGGAGAGACTCAACCCACGGTGACAGCGGCGCGGCCCAAGCGCAACGAGCAGAACGACGTCTGCTATTATCACCACCGCTTCGCAGAGAAAGCCCGCAAATGCGTTCCCCCCTGCAAGTTTACGATGTCGTGGAAACGCCAAAGCCGAGGGCCATTAACAGCAGCGGTTCTCGGCGAGAAGAATAAGCTGTTATACGTGACGGATGGCTACACAGGCAAGCAGTTCCTCATCGACACGGGAGCTCAGCTGAGTTTCGTCATGCCCTCCCACGCAGATCAAACCATGGGCACCCGGGGCAACGGAGCAGTGGCAGCCAACGGCTCTGACATCGACACGTTCGGGGAAAAGAGCCTGCACCTCCTCATCCACGGCCGCAGCTACAGATGGACATTTGTTGTAGCAGCGGTGAGCTTTAACTTGTTAGGCGCAGATTTTCTGTGTGCACATGGGTTATTAGTGGATCTTGCAAATAGGCGCCTGGTTAATGCACTATCTTTTGCTTCTATTCCATGCTCAGCTCGAGTGTCTCCACCACCTGTGCAGGCCAACGTCACCACGGCGGGAGGTAAGTTTGAGCAACTCCTCACCCAATTTCCAGCACTCACAACCCCCAAATTCTCAGCCACTGTAGCCAAACACGGGGTTAAACACTTCATTCCAACAACGGGACCTCCCGTTTTTGCCAAAGCTCGCCGCTTAGACGCGGCCAAGCTCAACATAGCAAGGGACGAATTTGCAGCTCTTGAAAAATTAGGCATTTGCCGACGTTCAAAGAGCCCTTGGGCTTCACCACTTCACATGGTCCTGAAATCCGACGGTTCTTGGAGACCGTGCGGAGATTACCGCAGGCTAAACAACGCTACAGCGCATGACCGCTACCCCATTCCTCACATTCAGGATTTTTCATTGCATTTAGCAGGTGCGCGCATTTTTTCAAAAATAGACTTAGTCCGCGGTTATCACCAAGTCCCAGTCCGAGCTGAAGATATTCCTAAAACAGCGGTTATAACCCCTTTCGGCCTTTTTGAATTCCTAAGAATGCCATTCGGCCTCAAAGGCGCGGCTCAAACTTTCCAACGGATGATGGACGCAGTCCTACGTGACCTACCCTTTGTTTTTGTCTACCTCGATGACATGCTGGTAGCCAGTTCATCCGAGGAAGAACACGAACAGCACCTCACTACCGTTTTTCAGAGGCTGGAAGAGCACGGACTTATAATCAATCCAGCCAAATGCAAATTCGGCGTATCACAAATTGATTTTTTGGGACATAGGGTCTCCCCGGCAGGGGCAATTCCGCTTCCAGACAAAGTTCGTGCGATAGAAAGTTTTCCACGGCCTCAAACGGTTAAGTCGCTACAGGAATTTTTGGGGATGGTTAATTTTTACAACCGTTTCCTCCCCCACGCAGCTCAGCTCATGCAACCCCTATATGACGCGCTCAGAAAAAGAAAGCTTCCAACGCGGTCGAATGGACCCCGGAGCGCGAACGCGCTTTCGCGGAAGTAAAAAGCGCCCTAGCTAACGCCACAATGTTAGTCCACCCAGATCCCTCAGCCCGCATTGCTCTGACCACAGATGCTTCAGACCTGGCTATAGGGGCAGTTGTAGAACAACTTGTCAGTGGGGTCTGGCAACCTTTAGCATTCTTTAGCAAATCGCTAAACCCAACTGAACGCAAATACAGCACTTTTGACAGAGAGCTGCTGGCGCTTCATTTGTCCATCCGCCACTTCCAGTTTTGGTTAGAAGGGCGGAGTTTCACGGCTTTTGTGGACCATAAGCCGCTCACTTTTGCTATGGCTAAAATTTCAGAACCATGGTCAGGCAGACAACAAAGACAGCTAGCTGCGATTTCAGAGTTCACCACAGACATTCGACACGTAGCAGGCAAACTTAACGTAGTAGCTGACTGTCTCTCTCGCGCTGTGACACCGCCAGAGCACGAGGAGACAGATTACACTGCCTCAGCAGCGGAACTCTTCACTAACGCACACACATACGCAGCACCTATCCAGGATGGGATAGATTATGCAGCCATGGCGGAGGAACAAAGCAGTGATGCAGACGTGCGCGCGCTTCTGTCCGGACCAACAGGGTTAAGGCTGGAGAAAAAAGAGTTGCGCGACGGCGTGCCTCCCCTAATATGCGACGTTTCAACCGGCCGACCTCGCCCGTTAGTACCAACTGCTTGGCGCCGCCGTATTTTCGACGCAATTCACGCCCTCGCGCACCCAGGTGTGCGCGCCTCGGTCAAAATGGTTGCTGAAAAGTTTGTGTGGTCAGGCCTGCGCAAAAACGTGAGAGAATGGGCAAAAACTTGCATTCCTTGTCAACGCGCCAAAATACACAGACACACAAAGGCCCCTCTGGAGCCTTTTCCAATTCCTGCTAGAAGATTCGACCACATTCACGTCGACCTCGTGGGGCATCTACCTTCCTCCCAAGGTTTCACACACCTGTTAACAATGATAGACCACACCACGCGCTGGCCAGAGGCAGTCCCTCTAGCGTCAACCACAGCGGAGGAGGTCGCTCGCGTTTTTCTAGCAAACTGGGTGGCACGTTTCGGTGTTCCATCAGACATCACGCCAGACAGAGGGCCTCAGTTTATCTCAGAGCTCTGGTCAGCCATGTCTAACAGTTTAGGGGCAACAATTCATCGCACCACCGCTTATCACCCTCAGGCTAATGGGTTATGCGAGCGTTTTCACAGGTCCTTAAAGGCTGCCCTCAGGGCCTCACTAACGGACACAAATTGGGTTAATAAACTCCCCTGGGTCTTATTGGGGTTGCGTGCAGCACCTAAAGAGGATTTAGACGCTTCTCCTGCAGAATTAGTTTTTGCCCAGCCTATCAGACTCCCAGGAGAATTTTTACCAGAGAACCCAGAACCAGGACACTTTCCCGTCCCAAGGTTTTTAGGCAGCAGCGGACCGGTTTCCCTCCACGGTCCAGCTCATCACTCTTTTCCACGAGTTTTTCTTCCTCAAACTTTGAAAAACGCGGAGTTCGTTTTTGTTAAGCATGAAGCTATTAAACCAACGTTACGCCCAGTTTATGATGGCCCGTTCAGAGTGCTGGAAAATGGTGACAAACACTTTGTGCTTGATTATGGGGACAGAAAGGAAGTGGTCAGTGTCGACAGACTCAAACCTGCCTTCTTGCTGAGAGACGAGCCTACACAGGTGGCACGAGCGCCTCGGCGTGGTAGACCCCCCAGAGGAAAAGTCTCAGCCCCCAGGCAGGGAACAAATAATTTCTTTCCTTCCCACAATGCAGATTCACCACGAGAAGGTCCCAGCGGGACACCTAAGCCAACCTACAGCAGTTTTGGGAGAAGGATAAAGCCCAAACAGCACAAGGACTGATACCAACCACCCCGCAATTATTCACTAATTGTGCTGCAACAGTTTAAGGCTACTTATGATTTCACTATGCTGTTATGTTTACCACTGAACTTTCTTAGAAGCATGGCTGCTAGAAAACTTCTCCGGTAGCAACAGTTGTAACACGTAGTATTTCATAGTTGTTTATCTTAGACTGTAATTCTTTCTGTGTCCTTTCCTAGTGTTTGGGGGGCCTGTGGTATATATGACTCTTATATCCCATATCTACATATGTTAGAACAAGTGGAAATGTTTTGTGACAGCATATGTAAGGAGCTTCACACCTAGAAAGGACAGAGCATCCCCCACGCCGGGTTAAAGACAATGGACCTCCCAAGACGCGGCAGTGGAGATGGACTCGACACCTTTACCCCTAAAGCGAGAGGGGGAGTTCCCATCACCTCCCAAGACAGGGAGAGGGGATGGCAGGACAATGGGGGTTAAGATAACGGGGAGATGTTACCTTTTTCAATGAGTGGCTCTTACGTCAGCCTTTTCAATGAGTGGTCCTATGTGTGCTTGTATTTAACCAGCGAGCGAAGCAGAGATCTGTCTCTTGCCTTCTGCCAAGCTCTACACCTGATGAGATTTGATAGAGGAGCTATTCATTAAAAACCCTGTTTTTAATACAAAGCCGCCTCGTTATTTCAGCTCCACTACAGTGACCATAGGGACATGTTCAACCAAGATGTGTCCTCTAATTAACATCACCGGTGTGTACAAACTTGTAATCAGTCAGTCGGCCTATTTAAAGGGTGACAAGTAGTCACTGTGCTGTTTGGTGACATGGTGTGTACCACACTAAACATGGACCAGAGGAAGCAAAGGAGAGAGTTGTCTCAGGAGATTAGAAAGAAAATTATAGACAAGCATGTTAAAGGTAAAGGCTATAAGACCATCTCCAAGCAGCTTGATGTTCCTGTGACTACAGTTGCACATATTATTCAGAAATTTAAGATCCACGGGACTGTAGCCAACCTCCCTGGACGTGGCCGCAGGAGAAAACTTGATGAAGAATGGTAACAAAAGAGCCCAGAACAACCTCTAAACACATTCATGGTGAACTCCAAGGTCAAGGTGCATCAGTGTCAGATCGCACCATCCATCGTTGTTTGAGCCAAAGTGGACTTCATGGGAGACGACCAAGGAGGACACCACTGATGAAAACAAATCATAAAAAAGCCAGACTGGAATTTGCCAAACTGCGTGTTGATAAGCCACAAAGCTTCTGGAAGAATGTCCTATGGACAGACGAGACAAAACTGGAACTTTTTGGCAAGGCACATCAGTGCTATGTTCACAGACGCAAAAATGAAGCATACCAAGAAAAGAACACTGTCCCTACTGTGAAACATGGAGGAGGTTCTGTTATGTTCTAGGGCTGCTTTGCTGCATCTGGCACAGGGTGTCTTGAATCTGTGCAGGGTACAATGAAATCTCAAGACTATCAAGGTATTCTAGAGAGAAATGTGCTGCCCAGTGTCAGACAGCTTGGTCTCAGTCGCAGGTCATGGGTCTTGCAACAGGATAATGACCCAAAACACACAGCTAGAAACACCCAAGAATGGCTAAGAGTGAAACATTGGACTATTCTAAAGTGACCTTCTATGAGCCCTGATCTAAATCCTATTGAACATCTGTGGAAGGAGCTGAAACATGCCGTCTGGAGAAAGCACCCTTCAAACCTGAGACAACTGGAGCAGTTTGCTCATGAGGAGTGGGCCAAAATACCTGCTGAGAGGTGCAGAAGTCTCACTGACAGTTACAGAAATTGTTTGATTGCAGTGATTGCCTCAAAAGGTTGTGCAACAAAATATTAAGTTAAGGGTACCATCATTTTTGTCCAGGCCTGTTTCATGAGTTTGTTTTTTAAAATAATTCTGTTGAACCACAATTCAAAAGCATTGTCTGATTTTCATTGGTTAATTTTCATAGACTTTTTATTTATTACCACTTTTGTCAGATTCAAGTTATTTCTGTGAGCATTGTGGGTTTTTCTTTCATTAACAGAGGGGTACCAACAATTTTGTCCACGGCTGTATGAAATGACAGTTGTGGTGACCAATAATACAGCAGTGGGCAGGTATCAAGGACGACACTGGGCTGGACTTACCAAACGTCAAAACGGCTTCTTGGAGAGAACAATATACTGTAAAGGCTGTGTTTTTTTAAGAGAAGTGAGTGTTTTGATATTGTTTTGATAATTATGTGACCAATAGACATATTTCTGAAGGTTAAAACCTACAAACACACTGTTTTTCAGTCAGTGACCCCTTCAAACTATCAACAGTAAATCAGTTTGGTGATTCAATGATTCAATATCAATTTAAAAAATTCTATCATGATTTTTTTAATAATCCCTTTTCACATGTAAAACTTGCAAGAGTTTTACAAGTGGTCTCTCATGTGGCTGAACTCACCGATTTCTATATTCATATATTTAATTCACTAAGTTAGTGGGTCCCTGATACAATTTACAGCATTAGGTCTCTGAGAAATTCTTAGGAAGAGTTATTATAATGGAAATATCCCTGACTAAATCAATGTTCAATCAAATCGAAACAGGACCTTGTGAATCGGAATTGAATTGATTCTCGAAATCATTGATTATACCCAGCCCTATTTACAAACTAAAGTTTGATTACAGTAATTGAAAACAAGGGAAGTCATTTGACCTTACTTTGATACAAGGAGTATGCGAGAAACTGGTTCCTGAAAGTTTGGTACAGGTTTCCATCTGGCCTTAAGGTGTGAAAAGGTGGACATTAGTGATCAGAGGTTTCAAGTTTTAAATTTATGCTTTTTGTTTTTCATTAAAGAGGTTTTACTGTCTTCTATCACCCACCATGTCAGCATTACACTGGACAAAAAAGCTGATATGTAGTGATGAAAAACCCACCAGCCTTTGATTCTATAAAATGTGGCACAAATCACAAGATGTTTAAACTGTATTGTTGGGTAAATACAGTAGATGATGGTAAGCAAAAGTATATACCACAAAAATAACAATATAGTGTCATTCCATGCCAACTGACCAAATGCCTCCTAATTAAGTCCACCAAGGAGGTAATGTTATGTTTGTTTGTTTGTCTGTTTATTTGCTGGATTATGCAAAAACTACTGGATGGATTTTGTTGAAATTTTTACCACAGGTGGCCCTTGGCTATGAATGAACCCATTACATTTCGAAGGTGAGCTGAGGGTGCATATCTCCACCAAGGCCCTCTCTTGTTGCAGTGTGTTAGCAGAATTACACAAAAACTACTTGACAGATTTGGATTAAATTTTCACCCGAGGTGGCCCTTGGACTTCAGATGAATACATTAGATTTTGGAGGTGATTTATGAGTGCATACCTCCACCAAGGCCCTACCTCGCAATGTTAAAGAAAGTGAAAAAGTGATCCAGAATTTGCATCCTGATCTGGATCATGTTCCAAATCTAGTGAGTTCATCCATAGCCCAAGGGCCACCTCTGGTGAAAATTTAATCAAAATCTGTTCTGTAGTTTTTGCATAATCCTGCTGGCAAACAGACAAACAGGCAGACAGACAAACCAACCAACCAACATTCTGAAAGATAGGGCCTTGGCAGAGGTATACGCTCTTTGGGTGCCCTCTAGTTATTAACATAACATCAAATTGATACTTTTATATTATCTCATATACAAGTATAGCACTGAAATATTTTAATTTATGGAAAAATTAATGAAAGGATTTCATGTTGAACACCAGGCAGTCTTGGATAAAGGCAGAATTTTTTTCTACGACTGTGGTGGCATCAGCTATCATGTATGGAGTGGTCTGCTGGGGCAGCAGCATCACAACTGCCGACAGGAAGAGACTGAACAGGCTGATTAAGAAAGCCAGCTCTATTCTGGGTGCCATCTCGAACCAGTAGAGGTGATAGGAGAGAGGAGGATGGTGGCTAAGCTCTGCTGGAGTCTGAGTCACATTGAGTGCACTGAGGAGCTTGTTTAGCAGCAGGCTGCTATATGCAAAGTGTACAAGGGAAATATGATTTGATTTTTGATTTGATTTGAGATCTTTATTTCGAACATGTAAAACTGTCAGGTTCTGAGCATGGTCGGGGGACATGCTCATGCTTTAAGTTTATTTTTGTTATTCACTGTGTTTTCTTCACCTTTTGTTTACTTCCGGTTTTGTGTTGTGAGTTTTTGTTTTGTTAATTATTCACGGCTGCTTTTGATCTCTTGATTATTGATTGTTCATGGGTGTTCTTGATTTTGTTCCTTTATTTATAGAAATCACATGTTACCTTCTGCATGGCAACCTTCACATTATCATGCTATCTTGTTAAGCTTGTTCTCAAGTCAGGTTTTGATCACGTTTGGAAGTTTGTTTTTTTTGGAAATAAGTCATGCCTAAGATGAGAAAGTCTGCGCATGAGTTCAGTCCTTTGCTCTGGAGGGGCATTCATGACAAAAACGAAATAAGATTTTAAAAAATCAAATAAGAAACAAACAAATAAAAGAAAAAGAAAAACAAGAGAGGTTTCGCAGGTCCTTCCTACCTGCTGCTCTCAGACTCTACAATCTACTGCTCATATAGAGACAGCACATAACACTACTACTTTGCACAAATAAGGAATGTTCTTTTCTAATACACTGTTAATATATTATTGATGGTGGAAACAATGACCCCGGTTACATGGTCACAATAAACCGATTACTGGCAATAAACTGATAATGCAATAATCAGTTTTCTTGTGTTTACATGCACTGAATAAATGGATTGCTGGAGGGTAAAACACTTGAGTTAATGACCCTTTATCGAATTATTCTGTTTACATGGCCACTTGAATAATCAGATAACTGCAGAAATCCAATCATAACCGGTTTATTAGTGTGCATGTAAACATGATCATTGTACTCATTCAACTGTGACACATACTGTCAAATGGTAAATGGTGTTTACTTATATAGCGCTTTTACTCATCTCTGGATGACTAAAGTGCTTTACAGATCCTGCTATCCACCCATTTCACACACTGATGGTGGTGGAGCTGCCATGCACTGGTGCTGGTCTGACCCCCCAGGAGCAACTGGGGGTTCAGTGTCTTGCTCAAGGACGCTTCAACATGCAGACTACAGACAGAGCGGGAATCAAATCCGTGACCGAATCCATGATCGAATCCGTGAATATTCAGCAATATATATTGCTGAATAATTTAACTGTAATGCTGTAAATACTAATTTACTTATTTTTTAACTGTAAAAACTTTTATTTTTTCTAACTGCTTGCACTGTGTATACACTGTTTTTTGCCATTTTATCGTATTATTTTTCAGACTGCTATATCCCTTTGCTGCTGCAATACTGTAAATTTCCCCACTGTGGGACTAATAAAGGATTATCTTATCTTATCTTATCTTATTGCACAGTATGGGGATATGTGACTTGCTGCACTGCAAAGTTTTTTATTTTGATAAAATGAGGCAGAATGAGGCTGGCATCACCAGCTTTGCTATCAGATACATAATATTCCTAGAAATGTTTGTCTGAAAGTGTCAATGATGTTCTTTTGTAATACTACACTAAAGATGCATTATTCTAAACATTTTCAAGATAAGAGAGGATTTTTTTTCTTAAATTTGGTCATTTGACATGGAATGACCCTATCATGAAAGCGCAAGTCATTTTCAGTTTGTGAAATATTTTCATCTGTAGTGGCAGTAGAAATTAGAATGTCTTCTTACCTGGAGCCATTGGTGATGAGAATACTTTCTCTGATAGTTAATGTACAATAGTACCAGACCAGCATGAAATTGAGGATTGCATCAAGGAATCTAAAGCCAAGGACAGGAATATACTGTATACAGGTGTATCTCAATAAATTAGAATGTTATCAAAAAGTTGATTTCAGTAATTCAAGAAATGAAACTCATATTATTTAGATTCACTACACACAGAGTGATACATTTCAAGTGTTTATTTCTTTTAATTTTGATAGTTATGGCTTGCAACTAATGAAAACCCCAAATTCAGTTTCTCAAAAAAATTGATTACATTGTGGAGGTAATAGATCTGGCGAGATGCAATGAGCTGGAAGGGTACAAGGTTTTATTTCCTCCAACATATTGAAACGCGCTTTGTAGCTCGGTGAGCTACTGCATTGCCCAGGCATGTGTCACAAGCTCTTTTATACACGTTATACAGACAGAGAGAATGCATGGCACAATAGCATAGTGATTGTCATCTAATACACATCAGTCAATACACATCATTAGCATGACATCTGTCCGTATGTAAATTGTCCTCCGTTTCCTCCAGCCCTGATGAATGTGAGATAGTGTCTGTCCGCAGTGTGCTGGGTCACCACACGGCTCCCCCCAGAACACTAACAAGGGGCTGTGACCACGCACCTCCCCCCCCCGGTCGTTTGGGGTCCAGCTCCAGTAGAACTGTCCTGCTGTAGAGGAGTGTCGAAGGGCATGTCAGTCCATGTGGGGGACGGGGGAGGGGTGGAAAAGACTCCGCTACGAGTTCCAGCACGAGACCTGGATGGACTTCCTGACCCCCCAGGGTCAGGTGGAGGAGAGAGAGGACAATAGATGGAGATAACACGGATGTGTGATGTTGGCTTTTGTTATGCAATGTCTTTTGTTAATGGATGTATAAGTATGAAGGTCTGACTGCGCTCAGCCTCTTTTCTGCTTCTGCATTGAGATGAGACATGTTGGGGATGGAAGCCAACAATAAACCTGATTTATAAAATCACTTCGCTTCCTTATTTCAAGCTCCCTACACAAGGTTTTATTTCCTCCAACATATTGAAACGCGCTTTGTAGCTCGGTGAGCTACTGCATTGCCCAGGCATGTGTCACAAGCTCTTTCATACACGTTATACAGACAGAGATAATGCATGGCACAATAGCATAGTGATTGTCATCTAATACACATCAGTCAATACACATCATTAGCATGACATCAGCTAGCGCCCGGCCCGGACGTCCTCTCTGAGGACGCATACATAACCGTCCTGTCTGATTGCCCCCTGGGGCTCTCTGTCCGTATGTAAATTGTCCTCTGTTTCCTCCAGCCCTGGTGAGTGTGAGATAGTGTCTGTTCGCAGTGTGCTGGGTCACCACAGCATAAATTAATTTTAGAAAATTGATTTTTAATAGTAATGTTGGCCAACTGAAAAATATGTCCACGTACATGCTCAATACTTGGTTGTGGTCCCTTTTGCATGAATTACTGCATCAGTGGCACGTGGCATGGAGGTGATCAGCCTGTGGTACTGCTAAGGTGTTATGGAGGCCCAGGTTGCTTTGATAGCGGCCTTCAGCTCATCTGCATTGTTTGGTCTGGTGTCTTTAATCTTCCTCTTGACAATACCCCATAGATTCTCTATGGGGTTTAGGTCAGGAGAGTTTGCTGGCCGATCAAGCACAGTGATGCCATGGCCATTAAACCAGATATTGGTACTTTTGTCAGTGTGGGCAGGTGCCAAGTCCTGCTGGAAAATGAAATCAGTATCTCCATAAAGCTTGTCAGCACAGGGAAGCATGAAGTGCTCTAAAATTTCCTGGTAGATACCTGCGCTGACTTTGGACTTGATAAAATATAGTGGACCAACAGCAGCAGATGACATGGCTCCCCAAATCATCAGTGACTGTGGAAAGCAACTTGGATTCTGTGTCTCTCCATTCTTCCTCCAGACTCCGGGACCTTGATTTCCAAATAAAATGCAAAATTTACTCTCATCTGAAAAGAGGACTTTGGACCACTGAGCAACAGTCCAGTCTGTTTTCTCCACAGCCCAGGTAAGACGCTTCTGACACTGTCTCTGGTTCAGGAGTGGCTTGACACAAGGAATGCAATAGTTGTAGCCCTGGATATGTCTGTGTATGGTGGCTCTTGAAGCACTGACTGCAGCTGCAGTCAATCTCCCCTTAATTCTTGAATTGGTTTTGCTTCACAAGCCTCTCAAAGCTGTTGTTATCCCTGTTGCTTGTGCACCTTTTTCTGCCACACTTTTTCCTTCCAATCAACTTTCCATTATATGCTTGGATACAGCACCCGTGAACAGCCAGCTTCTTTAGCAATGACCTTTTATGGCTTACCCTCCTTGTGGAGGGTGTCAATGACAGTCTTCTGGACAACTATCAAGTCAGCAGTATTCTCCATGATTGTGGAGACTACTGAACCAGACTGAGAGACCATTTAAAGGCTCAGGAAACCTTTGCAAGTGTTTGGAGTTAATTAGCTGATTAGAATGTGACACCATGAGTCTACAATATTGAAATTTTTCACAATATTCTAATTTTTTGAGAAACTGAATTTGAGGTTTTCATTAGCTGTGAGCCATAACCATTAAAATTAAAAGAAATGAACACTTGAAATATATCACTCTGTGTGTAATGAATCTATATGAGTTTCATTTTTTGAACCGAATTACTGAAATAAATCATCTTTTTGATGACATTCTAATTGATTGAGATGCACCTGTATTCATCTATACAGAGTTACAATAATTAAGATATACCTATAACACATCATGCTATGAATAGTGTTTACCTGTAGCTCACAAAGAAATAGCAAATGAAGGAGAAGAGCAGCAGGATGACGGTGAGATACAGTTTGAACTTCTCATATTCATCTTTGTAGGCAAATCTGACAAGCAGGACATAAACTGCAAGCTTAATAAACAGTGCAGCTAATGAAATAGAAAAACATTTTTAAAAGAGGAAATATGAAAATAAAAAATAATTCCAAAACAACAAAACCCACACTAGTATAGGTAAACACTAATATGGAATTAGAAAGTGAAGTTGATATCTGCTTACTTTGACTGCTTACTGAGTAGAGTCACATTCACATTTCCAAGAACCAGATTGAGGTACAACCTACATTAAAGAACAATAACATTATTTGCAAAATTCAGCTTTAATTTTTTTCAATGTGATCAAACAATTTATTCTGGTTGATTTCCATACCCATTTTTCTTGGGAAGGAAAGCTTCCATTTCAAAGAAGGCATTGGGTCTGATCTTGATTTTCTCTTTAATTTCATCCAGCTTCTTACTATCCTCTTCTGATGTGCCTTTATTGACTCTAAGAAAAGCAGAAAGAGGTCAAGATAATTTAAAATCAGTGAAAGAACATTATCCTTCAGCAAGGAAGAGCAAAATGTGGCCATTGCCATTTATTTGGTTATTACTTCTGTCTAGGAGAGGGGTCACCAACTAAAACTGCAAAAGGTCTGATAAGTCGGTCCTCCTCCCCAGCCAAGGTCCGAACTAGGTGTAGGAATCTTTAGGCACCTCATGATTCGATTATGATTCAGAACTCCGACTTGATTCTAAAACCATTCTCAATGCATCTTGACACATTTTTTTTCTTCTATTCAAGATTTTTCCCTCCCACTGTGTGACAACTTGGCCCTTTTAAAGCAAAGTATTTGCAATGACCCATGAATTTACGTCCAACATCTTTTATTAAAACAAATGGAAGAGAAATTTGACACATGGTGGACAGTGGTGGCCTAATGGTTAGGGATGTGGACTGGTGGGTGAAGGGTTGCGGTTTCAATCCCTGGACTGGCAGGCTTAGATCTGGGTGG
The DNA here is from genome assembly GCA_020510985.1 of Pholidichthys leucotaenia. Lineage (NCBI taxonomy): Eukaryota > Metazoa > Chordata > Actinopteri > Cichliformes > Pholidichthyidae > Pholidichthys > Pholidichthys leucotaenia. The sequence goes on along the minus strand of CM035847.1, from coordinate 171,477,346 downwards.
GACAGATAACATAGCAGTGTTTGCCCCACCCTCCTTAACCCCACTGTGGTGCCCTTGAGCAAGGCCCTAAACCCCAACTGCTTCGGTGGCCACAGGTCAGTCTGTGGTTGTACTGGGCAGCTGCCTGGTATGAATGTATGAGTGTGAACAAAACATCCTTGAAAATGAGAGGTTGCCTCTCAGTGGAACTACCCTGTATAAATAAAGGCTAATAAAAAACTTGCACAAATTTATCTCAAAATGTGTTTTTCAGAGCTGTTGTGGTGACACTAGACACAGCGGGTGGACATTCCTCTCACACCCAGAAGCAGGAAGAGGGGCAGAACAATGGACTGAAGGGGGTAGCCCCCCCAGGGAGTAACTTTATAGACAATGAGGGCAGGGGGGTGAATGTATCGTCAGGAATATAGCAAGTGTTATGTTAAGGTGTCACACACAAGCATAATGCAGTAGCCCAGCTATTTGTGCATACCATTGGGCTATTTAAGAGAATGCAGAGAGAGTTGGGAAAACTCTCCTACCAGACACCCAGCCCCAGTGGGCAACGCTGGGGTCCACCGGCTGTATTTATGTTAGAGGGTCAATAAAGAGCCTGTGTTGACCTACGCTCGTTCCTCGCCTCCACATCCTTCCCTTACACCCTCTACATTGGTGACCTGATGTGAAATGGACTATATCTCCCTTTCGCCATGCTGTGGATTCCTTTTTCTCCACATTGGTGACCTGACGGAGATGAACTGTCTCTCCCTTACACCGCACACCACATGGTGACCTGACGTGGGATGACCGTCTACTCTCTTTCACTGTGCTGTGGATTCCAGAGACTGGGGATTGCCTACATCCTTCGCATCCACACTGGAGCGCGCGTGCCTTATCCTCTCTCCACAATGGCGACCTCCAGGGCCGGACGGAGAACGCGGCGCTGGGACCGAGATGCACGAGGATCAGCGACACGAGCAACGCACAGAAACAGAATGAACGGGGAAGATCATCAGCGCCATCTGCGTTGATTTCCATCAAGCTCTCCGACCCTGACTCATCTCCCGACAGCGGACTTTCTGCGCACAGAAGCCCCACACACACACCGCAGGATTACAAGGAGAGTGCAACTACCAGCTATGTGGTCACTGCGCCAGGTGCGCACCACGCACCAGGGACAAACTGGCTCCACAGACTTATACATCGTCCTCCGCCACTGCACATGCCTGAGAAACACGGCTGATCGGCATCCTCGGAACCTTTAGGGCTGCTCATGCACTTGAAGCAGACATGCAGCCCGCACATGGGACTTTGTATGGGTTTCTCAGCCACGGCGCACAACGGGAATTTACCCGATTGCTTTCCCCGATGACTTTAGGGCTGCTTCCGCACCTAAAGCCAAACCGCCAAGTCCCTCACACAGTTTCAGTTTTTTTTTCACAGCCACTACGCATCCTCAGGGAACTTGGCCGTTCGCCTTCCCCACATCCTCGCAGGACTGAGCCGCAAGAGGAGTCAGAGACTTAATTTTTTTTCTTTCACAGCTGCTGCGGATCACCGCCAGGTTTACCGGGAAAGTCCCTCAGCCATGGCGGATCCACAAGCAATTTATGCACAGCCCAGACACTTTTGACGTCCTGGGCTGGCACTCACTTATTCCCATCCACCTCCCCCTCCTCCTCCACATCGTTCTTGCCGCACCTCACTCCCTAAAGCCTGCTGATTGCCAGTTTGTTCCATAACGCACGACGCGCACTGGACCCCGTGCGCCCACGAACCATGGCCGTCACGTGTTGGAGCTTGGAGTGGAGCAGACAGTGTTTTTCCCCCCTCCCCCTTTCCCCCCACAGACTTACATGCTCTCCGACACTTCTCACCAGCAGACAGTTCAACCGGAGCGGCAAACCCCCACTGCAGCCTCTGCTGGTGTCGATTTGAGCCCAGACAACAGGGGGGGTCACAGCCCTTTCTGGGCGTTCGGGAGGGGGGCCTGTGTGGTGACACTAGATACAGCGGGTGGACATTCCTCTCACACCCAGAAGCAGGAAGAGGGGCAGAACAATGGACTGAAGGGGGTAGCCCCCCAAGGAGTAACTTGACAGACAATGAGGGCAGGGGGGGTGAATGTATCGTCAGGAAGGTAGCAAGTGTTATGTTAATGTGTCACACATTCTCTTTGTACAGGGATGTAGCAAGTGTTATGTTAAGGTGTCACACACAAGCATAATGCACTAGCCCAGCTCTTTGTGCATACCACTGGGGCTATTTAACAGAATGCAGAGAGAGTTGAGAAAATTCTCCTACTGGACACCCGGCCCCAGTGGGCAACGCTGGGGTCCACCGGCTGTATGTATGTTAGAGGGTCAATAAAGAACCTGTGTCGACCTACGCTCGTTCCTTGCCTCCACATCCTTCCCTTACACCCTCTACACTGTCATCCTTTCATTGACATTTTTTCAGAAGACCACAGCCGTCTCCAGACAGGCCAGTATCATTTAACTTGCTTTCACACATTATTTTATTAAGCTCATGTTTTAGCTGCTTTTAGCTCTATATTAATTTTTAAACAAAAAAGATATTAAAATTAATTCTTTGTTCAATTTCAAACAAAACATAATATAAAATGTTATAATACAGGAGGACACTAAATGTGCTTGTTAACTCCAAATAAATAGTCTAAAATTCTAAAATCTAAACTAAAATCCTAAAAATGTTTTACAGGATAACACAAACTAAATTGTGTTGCATTTAAAAAAAAAAAGATTAATATCTAAAAAAAAAAAAAAATCACAAAAAGTCCACCTCTATACAATATTTTCAGTGTAGAAAAAACTGTTTCAAACTCGGACAAAAAAAAAAAAACGAACACCAAATATAATTCCAGGACACAAAATATAATTCCCCACAACAGAATTCCTCAACATTTTTTTTAATCTCAACAGTAAACTCTGTTACAGCATGGATGGAACTGTAACTCCATGGTTATAGGGAGAGGGGAGGTGGAACTTTAAACTCTGTTACAGCATGGATGGAGCTGTAACTCCATGGTTACAGGTAGAGGGGAGGTGGAACTTTTCATGTTCAGTAACACACGGGAGCTTTTACAGAGTTTTTAAGTGATATCAGAGGCTATGAAAAGGACCTCCATAACCAGCGACCTCACCTCTGCATCCCAGCATGGACTACTCTCAGCAGAATAGTGGAAGAAGGTAAATACATTCAGTTTCACAACAGCGCTTCTTTTTGTGGGTACAGACCTGAAACGGTCTGTCCGGGGTGGATGTCCTGGCCTTCGGCCTTGTGTGTGTATGTGTGTGTGTGTGTGGGGGGGGGGGGGCGCCTGGGGATGCGCCTGCAGCCAACCTTATTTTGCAACCCGCTGACTCTCTGGAGCGGTTGGAGCTGCAGAGTATCTGCAGAGAGTGCTGTTCGTGGGACAGCAAAGAGGGGAGTCTGCAGCAGGAGGAGCGCGCCCAAGGGCTTGTGCCATAATCTGTCAGGTGGTCTCCAATGCAGCAGTTCAGTTCCACTTTTTCCATTTTTTCCCCCATCAAAATAAAACAGTCTCCCTTTTCCCCAAATTGTATTAAAAGGCTTTGGGGTCCGGACGATTCTCGGGGTCTGGATGGAGGACTCTCAGGGTCCGGATCCGGACCGAAGTCCGCCAGTTGGTGGCCCTTGGTCTAGGAGGTGATGTGATTATTGCAGTCCTCCTGTGTGTCTGTCTTGTTTGCAGCATTACCCAAAAACTACTGCACAGATTTTGATGAAATTTTTATCTGAGGTGGTCCTTGGCCCAATGATGAAGTCATTACATTTTAGGATACAGCTCTCGATCAGTTTGCACATTCTGGAAAAAAAACAAACTATTTTCTCTCTTTTAACATATCATTAATATCAAGAAAAATAATGGGCTAATCAACCTGAAAATACATGTGGCCCTTGAGCTACAAATGAACCCATTAGGTATTGGAGGTCCCTTGGTGGAGGTATGCACTCTCTGAGTATCCTCAGGTTTGGTTATTTGTTTGGAATTAAGATCAGTTGGAAAGTAAAGAAGTGTATCGGTGGAGCGGGAGCAATATGTGGGATGAGTCTCTGTTTTGAATTCCAAAATAATGGACAGTTTTCAGAGGAGGATGAGCTCTCTGTAGTTAAAGAAGAGCTTAATGTTCATAAGAGATCAATAAGGACCGGTCTGAAGATTGTTCCCTCCTCATATCCTCTTCCCTTCTCCTTGTCAGTTTGAACTGGATCCAGTGTGCGATCATACCAGATGTCTTAATCCTTAAAATCTAAATGAGAAGATCAAGACAGAGGGCAGGACTGCTAAAAGAGACATGCTTTTTAAGATGTTTGTATGTTTATTTATTTATTTAAAAGGAACAATGTGTGGTGTAGTGAGTATGGTGTGTGTGTGTGCTGCGGTAACCGCCCCTGGTGTGACATCAGGCGGGCACGGCCCTTGTGTATAAATACTTTGGTTCTCTATAATAAAGGGTTGTTTTACTATAACTTCTTACAGCTCCATACTGACGGTTCAAAGAATAAAGAGGGCTCTGTTGGAATTGGAGTATACATCCCAGAATTTAAAGTGACCATCGCAAAAAGACTCTCCAACAATATATCCGTGTTTACAGCAGAGATGGTGGCAATAATTATTGCTTTGCAGTGGGTGGAGGAGGTCAGACCAGACCGGGTGGTGGTGTACACGGACTCACTTGCAGTGCTAAAAACCATACAGACACTAAAATCTACAAGGGAAGACTTGGTGATTGAGCTATATCACAGTTTATTTAGGGTACACAGGGGTGGTGGACAAGTTCAGTTTTGTTGGGTTCCTGCACATAAAGGATTGAACGGGAATGACTGTGCAGACAAATTAGCAAAAAGTGCTCTTGGAAAAGAGATAACTATACCATTGTCTCTTGGAAAAGGTGAAGGGAGAGCAGTAATCAAGAAAAAATGAACTGAGCTAGGGCAAAAAGATGGGATGAAGATCATAAAGGTAGATCATATTACAAAATACAAAAATCTACTGCAATAAAGAATTTCATAACAACCAAAAGGAGGGAAGACATCATTATGGCAAGACTCAGACTGGATCACACAGGTTTAAACGGCACTTTATTCACCATGGGGAAAAGCAAAAGTGACAAATGCAGAGAATGTGGAGTAAAAGAAAATGTCGAGCACATCTTATTACACTGTCACAAATACGGAAATGAAAGACAGATAATGGAAAATGAAGTTTGAGAGAATGGTAGGGAATGGGATTTAACTGGGATTCTGGGAACAGATGGAGATGGAGAGGCAATAAGAATCACCAGAAGGGCTCTTTTCTCTTTTTTAAATAACACAGGATTAAGTCATAGAATTTAGGGGTCGGGCTCAGATGACATAATGTTACACACTCTTGTACAGTAGGTGGTGGTGTGCACCTTTCAGTTGTTTGCTATCCGTCAGTAACCGAGAGATGAAGAAGAAAAAGAATAAAGGGTTGATGTTGGCTGCATGAAGATCAACTCTGACTCTCTCATTATTCATAAGATAAGATAAGATAAGATAAGCCTTTATTAGTCCCACAATGCGGAAATTCCAGAATTGCAACAGCACAGGGATAGCAACACTCAGAGCAACAATCAGAAGGAAAGAAAAAACAACAGCTAGTATACATATGTACATATTACTATAAATATACGTATATATATATATATATATATATATATATATATATATATATATATATATATATATATATATATATATATATATATATATATATACACACACACACACACACACACACACATATATATATATATAGACACACAGTGTGGAGCATTGTGGTTGGTGGATGTGCAGCAGAAAGTCTAAGCTCTCTCTCCGTGGATGGGGCGGGCCAGCTGGATGTCTTTGGGCATGATGGTGACCCTCTTGGCGTGGATGGCGCACAGGTTGGTGTCCTCGAAGAGACCCACCAGGTTAGGCCTCGCTGGCCTCCTGCAGAGCCATGACGGCGGAGCTCTGGAAGCGCAGGTCGGTCTTGAAGTCCTGAGCGATCTCCCTCACCAGGTGCTGGAAGGGCAGCTTACGGATGAGCAGCTCCGTGGATTTCTGGTAGCGACGGATCTCTCTCAGAGCCACGGTACCGGGACTCAATGGGAGACGACAACAAGTGCTTTTGGCTCACCATCTCGGCGTGGAGGGCCGAAGAATTCTTGGTACGTTGGGTATGACGGAGTTGTATGAGGATGCTGTCAAGTGGCTGGCCAAATTCTTCGCCAGACATACGAGGACCATGAAGCTGTGGGTGGTGGGAGTATTGGCACCAAAAGCGGCTAGGCTAGTTAGCTTGGAGAAGCTAACGGCCCATTCGGTGCCTATGGGCAGGTTAGCCACAAAGCTAACTGCGTGCCAAAAGAGAGCTCCAAGCTGCCAGCTAGACCTCGTGGTGGGACAGGGACTGCGAGAGGGAGAGTCCCCGGTCACTGAAGACAGCGGACCAGCTGCGAAGTGCAGGAAGGTGGAGAACCAGAGTGCTGATGAGTTGGACGGCGCGGTGTGTGATGACAGCGGAGAGGGAGAACAGCAGGAGTCATCCTTGCAGCTGGAGTCTAGGCAGCAAGTGAGCGGGACCATGGAGGCTGAGAGCCCCGGGGAAGAGCAGCGACAGTCGGGCATGGAGACGATGCAGTGGAGCGCCTGGGATGAGGGTGCTGGGAGCAGCAACAAGACGCCTGGGTCGGAGAGTGACGCTGAGAGCCCGGGGGGAGAGCAGCTGCAGCCGGATATGGAGTTGACGCAGCAGAGTGTCTGGGACAAGGGTGCTGAGAGCAGTGCTGAAGCACCTGGGTCAGAGAGTGACACTAGCGAAAGTGATGCTGTGAGCCCCAGGGGTGAGCAACAGGTGCTGGACACTCTGGAAAGTGGACAGGCCGTGTTGCGCTTAGGGTCGCCGCAGGAGGACCCCGGTGCCAGTATCTGAGCTGCCCTGGATTTGGGCACCGGGCGGCATGGGGGAGGATCTGCGGTGATGAGCAGGGCCCAAACGATGATCTCCGGTATTCCCAGAGCATGGCCATGGAGGACTGGTGAACACGGGATCACAGGGGCTGGGTCAACAGCGGACCGACAAGCATGGAGGGACGGTGTGCCGGACAGCAGCACTGCGGGTCCTGGGAAGAGGAGCAGGCGATGGTGAAGAGGGACACTCTTGCAGGAGAGATTGTTTTTGATCCCGGGGGCAGATGGTGGCCAGGGGCGCGCAAGTCGTGGGGCTGCCCGGGGCCCCCGAGCCTGGCTTGTCTTCGGCGGCCAAAGGAGTGGATGGTTTGGGGCTGGCCTGTGCCCCCGGGTCAGTTTTATCCCTGGCTGCCAACAGACATTGGTATAACTTAAATGTTAAAATGTAAATATGTATATATATACAGTGGGGCAAAAAAGTATTTAGTCAGCCACCAATTGTGCAAGTTCTCCCACTTAAAAGATGAGAGAGGTCTCCAATTTTCATCATAGGTATACTTCAACTATGAGAGACAAGGTGTGAGAAAAAAAAATACAGAAAATCACATTGAAGGATTTTTAATGAATTAATTGGTAAATTCCTCGGTAAAATAAGTATTTAGTCACCTACAAACAAGCAAGATTTCTGGCTCTCACAGACATGTAACTTCTTCTTTAAGAGGCTCCTCTGTCCTCCACTCGTTACCTGTGTTAATGGCACCTGTTTGAACTCATTATCAATATAAAAGACACCTGTCCACAACCTCAAACAGTCAGACTCCAAACTCCACTATGGCCAAGACCAAAGAGCTGTCAAAGGACACCAGAAACAAAATTGTAGACCTGCACCAGGCTGGGAAGACTGAATCTGCAATAGGTAAGCAGCTTGGTGTGAAGAAATCAACTGTGGGAGCAATTATTAGAAGATGGAAGACATACAAGACCACTGATAATCTCCCTCCATCTGGGGCTCCATGCAAAATCTCACCCTGTAGGGTCAAAATGATCATGAGAACGGTGAGCAAAAATCCCAGAACCACACGGGGGGACCTAGTGAATGACCTGCAGAGAGCCGGGACCAAAGTAACAAAGGCTACCATCAGTAACACACTACGCCGCCAGGGACTCAAATCCTGCAGTGCCAGACGTGTCCCCCTGCTTAAGCCAGTACACGTCCAGGCCCGTCTGAAGTTTGCTAGAGAGCATTTGGATGATCCAGAAGAGGATTGGGAGAATGTCATATGGTCAGATGAAACCAAAATAGAACTTTTTGGTAAAAACTCAACTTGTCATGTTTGGAGGAGAACACCATACCTACTGTGAAGCATGGGGGTGGAAACATCATGCTTTGGGGCTGTTTTTCTGCAAAGGGACCAGGACGACTGATCCGTGTAAAGGAAAGAATGAATGGGGCCATGTATCGTGAGATTTTGAGTGAAAACCTCCTTCCACCAGCAAGGGCATTGAAGATGAAACGTGGCTAGGTCTTTCAGCATGACAATGATCCCAAACACACCGCCCGGGCAATGAAGGAGTGGCTTCGTAAGAAGCATTTCAAGGTCCTGGAGTGGCCTAGCCAGTCTCCAGATCTCAACCCCATAGAAAATCTTTGGAGGGAGTTGAAAGTCTGTGTTGCCCACCGATAGCCCCAAAACATCACTGCTCTAGAGGCGATCTGCATGGAGGAATGGGCCAAAATACCAGCAACAGTGTGTGAAAACCTTGTGAAAACTTACAGAAAACGTTTGACCTCTGTCATTGCCAACAAAGGGTATATAACAAAGTATTGAGATGAACTTTTGTTATTGACCAAATACTTATTTTACTGAGGAATTTACCAATTAATTCATTAAAAATCCTTCAATGTGATTTTCTGGATTTTTTTTTTTCTCATTTTGTCTCTCATAGTTGAGGTATACCTATGATGAAAATTGGAGACCCCTCTCATCTTTTAAATGGGAGAACTTGCACAATTGGTGGCTGACTAAATACTTTTTTACCCCACTGTATATATATATTGCTGGTGTGCATGAGAGTATGTATGTGGTGCTATGGGATTATTTTTTTATACGTTTTAAGAGACTTGGTCCAATTTTGTTATTCTTTTGGATGAGTGTCTTAGGATATTTTATTACAGTTAATTATTCCTCGTTCCCTTAGTGTGTGATTTGGGTCCTAAACTGGGGAGGATCTCAATTGTGTGTGTGGTCTTACACTTTTGTAAGGGGGAGGGGAATTGTGGTGTAGTGAGTGTGGTGTGTGTGTGCTGCGGTACCCGCCCCTGGCGTGACGTCAGGCAGGCACGGCCCTTGTGTATAAATAGTTTGGTTCTCTATAATAAAGGGTTGTTGTTGGCTGCATGAAGATCGACTCTGATTCTCTTATTATTCATACATAACACAATGCACATTGATTAACATGAACATTTTAGTCCACGTAAATGTGCCAGATTTAGCCATGCAGGCTAGTTCTCATCTGCAGTCCCTGGCAGGTTGATGGTATGAAAATCATAAAAGAGAACACAAAAGACATAAGCACAGACAAAAACACATATACAATACATAAACAATGGCATGATATAAAAGCCAGTAAAAGTGTGCACATAAGCACATGCTGTACATGTGACTGAAACAGCTAAACAAGTAGCTATTAAATATAGATTATATATTAAATCATATTGATGATTTAAAATGTGGTGATTACAAACTGATAAGACATTTTGTACTGATATTTTTTTTACCCAAACGTGATGATTTCACAAAATGGACAGGTGATTCACTACATCTTATTCCTTTGTTAGTTTTTTTTAAACATGAGCTTTTGTTCAGTATCTGGTGCCTTAACTCCTCTCTCCTGTGGGATTTACTCCTCCATTAAGAGAGGAATGAAAACAAAAAATCAAGGCTGTAAAAACAAGGAAAAGAAAGGAGGGGCTTATATGTGACCTAATGTACTGCTCTTATCTGGGTTTGTAAAGCAGCACTGGGGCAGGACTGCACACTTACTTTTTCACCTGGTAGGACAGCTCCTTCAGTCTTTTCCGCTGATGAGCAATGCATGAGGAGCATTTGTCTTGTAGTTTGGAAAGTTCCTCCAGTTTCTTTAAATAAATTCTGTGTGTCTCCTGAATGGCAGTAAAATGAAGCTTTACAACAGTCAGCAAGACAGTCCAAATCAAAAAAAATATTTTAACTTTTCAAGAATTCTTATAATCAAATATAACATATTATCACCAAATGAAAAAAAAAAAAGCTTTTTAAAGAGCTTGGAGGTTTTATGGGATATACAGGACATTTAACTGACTTTGATTTAAAAAAAAAAGCTTTAAGTACATTGAGTATTTGACTTATGTGAATGATATCAAACTGTCTGCAGCTTCTAGTGCGTTTCTTACCTTAAGTTGTTGATATTCTTCTTCCAGACATCCCCACTCCTCCAGAATGTCCTTCAACCTTTGAGACATTTTGTGAACACTGGATTATAAACAAGCCCAGTCCTGCATAAAGATGTGGGACCTCTTATTTGCTCAACCACAAAGAGATGATTTGAAATGCTCAGCTGAAAAAGTGCTGGGTGTGTATAACATCTTCACTGACAGGTTATTGCATAAAGTGAACTTTGACTGGTACAAATGTACAATAATTTGACTTGGACATTGTTCTCTGGGAAAATCTCTGGCTGTTACACATTTCAGTTATACTCTCATAGCTTAACACCAAAGGTTATTTTGTCTACATTAAATGTAAAGGCTAGAAGCTTTACCGTTACCCTGGCACACCCAGCTGTATACAGCTGCAGCAGAAATTTGACTAATGTGTTTGACATTAACATAAGTGTACATTAGCAGCATCTGGAGGACTGACAATTTCAGTTCCTAGATCACCTATTGTTCACTCTCAACCTTGATTCCCCTTGCAGAGGTGGGTAGGAACTAGTGATACATACTCAAGTAACATTTTCACAAAAATCATGCTTTACTAAGTAATTTTATTGTAGGCTATTTTTTTTTAACTTTAGTCCACTTATGAAGAAAACAACTGCTTTTTTTCCAGCTATTTCTGGTTGTAGTATTTAAGTTTCTTTTCATTTCACTAATTTTGGATTGTCATAAATTTTTGAAGCCTATTTTTTTGTGTGTTTTGAAACCTGAATCCCTCCCTTCTTCTGTCTGTCAGTCCGTCCATCTATACACTGTGAGACAGGACCTTGGTTGAGGTATGTGCTCTCGGAACACCTCTGAAATGTAATGGGTTCATCCTTAGGCCAAGGACCACCTCTGGTGAAAATTTCATCCAAAATGCACACCAATGTAAGAAAAGCACAAAGTCCAACTTTTTGGCAGAGCACTGATTTTTATTTACCTTTTCACAGTGCAACAAGTGCAGCAGCTCAGGCGGGCATGGATTCCCAATCAGACCAGTAAACCAACTGACACCATTTACAGTTACCTTCAATATAAATACAGGGACAGCTACCAAAGAAACATGAAAAGGTGATGACTACAACACTATTAAAAGATTTACACAATACCAGCTAGTTTTAAATATAAAGTTAACACACAATATTTTTTTTTACATATTTACATTTAACTAAAGAAGAAGAAATCAACTTTATTGTCATTCAATCCATATAGCCAATCATGTACAGTAGAACAAAATTATGTTTCTCCTATCTACAATGTTAATCACATCTAGAATCAGAGGGGCCGCTGCCATGCAAGGTGCTGCCACAAACAACCTTTCCTTCCCCCATTCTATTATGCTGAGCACCAAGCTAGAAGGTGGGAAGTACCATTTTTATATGGTCTTTGGTTTGACCCGGCCGGGGCTTGAACCCCCGATCTACCGGTTGTGGGGCGGATGCTATATCAACTAGGTCACCACTCCTAAACTTATTACTTCTTCATCATTCAGCCGCTCCCTTTAGGGGTTGCCACAGCAGATCATCTGTCTCCATCTCACTCTATCCCTTGCATCTTCCTCTGTAACACCAAGCCTCTCCATGTCCTCCTTCACTACATCCATGAATCTTCTCTGTGGTCTTCCTCTTTTCCTCCTGCCTGGCAGCTCCATCTTCAACATCCTTTGTCCAATATCTCCACTATCCCTCCTCTGCACATGTCCAAACCATCTCAGCCTTGCCTCTCTTACTTTGCCTCCAAACTGCTCAACCTGAGCTGTCCCTCTATTATACTCATTTCTAATCTTGTCCCTCCTAGTCACTCCCGATGAAAATCTTAGCATCTTCGTCTCTGCCACCTCCAGCTCCATCTCCTGTCTTTTTGTCAGCGTCGCCGTCTCCAAACCATTCATCATCGCAGGTCTCACTACCGTCTTGTAAATCTTCCCTTTCACTCTTGCTGCTATGTTTCTGTCACAAATCACCCCTGACACTCGTCTCCACCCACTCCACCCTGCTTACACTCTCTTCTTCACCTCTCTTGTGCATTTTTCATTGCTTTGGATGATTGACCCCAGACATTTAAACTCATCTACTTTCACTACCTCTACTCCTTCCATCTTTACTGTTGCACCTGCCTCCCTCTCATTCACACTCATGTATTCTGTCTTGCTTCTACTGATTTCATTCCTCTTCTCTCCAGAGCATACCTCCACTTCTCCGGGTTCTCTTCCACTTGCTCTCTACTCTCATTACAGATCACAATGTCATCTGCAAACATCATGGTCCACGGAGACTCCTGCCTGACGTCATCTGTCAGCTTGCCCATCACCATGGCAAAAAAGAAGAGGCTCAGGGCCAATCCCTGGTGTAATCCCACCCCTACCTAGAATCCGGTTGTCACTTCTACAGCGCACTTCACCACTGTCTCACTGTCCTCATCCATGTCCTGCACCACCCTCATATACTTCTCTGCCACTCCTGACTTCCTCATACAGTACCACACTTCCTCTCTTGGCACCCTGCTTTCTCTAGATCCACAAAGACACAGTGCAACTCCTTCTGACCTTCTCTATATTTCTCCATCAACACTCTTAGAGGAAACATTACATCTGTAGTACTCTTTCTTGGCATGAAACCATACTGCTGCTCACTGACTGTCACCTCTCCTCTTAACCTGGCTTCAACAACTCTTTTCCACATCTTCATAGTGTGGCTGATCAACTTTATGCCTCTGTAGTGACTACAGCTCTGAGCATCACCTTTATTCTTGAAAATTGGTACCAAAACACTTCTTCTCCACTCCTCAGGCATCCTCTCACTCTCCAAGATTGTGTTAAACAATCTGGTTAAAAAGTCCACTGCCATCTCCCCTAAACATCTCCATACCTCCACTGGTATGTCTTCTGGACCAACCACCTTTCTCTTCTTCATCCTTTTCAAAGCTAACCTCACTTCCGCCTTGCTAATCCTCGGGATTTCCTTGTTCACCATCTTTCCTTCATCCATCCTCCTCTCTCTCCCATTTTCTTTATTCATCAGGTCTTCAAAGTACTCCTTCCACCTTCTCAACACACTCTCGTCATTTGTTAGTACATTACCATTTCTGTCCTTAATCAACCTAACCTGCTGCACATCCTTTCTAGCTTGATCTCTGTCTAGCCAATTGGTACAAGTCCTTTTCTCCTTCTTTAGTATCCAGCCTCTCATACAACTCACTACATGCCTTTTCCTTTTCCACTTCTCTTTGCCATGCGCCTAGATTCCAAATACTCCTGTCTACTTTCTTCATCTCTCTGATGATCCCACTTTTTCTTTGCTAACCTCTTCCTTTGAATACTTTCCTGTACCTCCTCATTCCACTACCAAGTCTCCTTATCTTCCTTCCTCTGTCCTCTGTCCACTGGATACACCACATACCTTTCTACCCATTTCCCTCAATACTTTTGGTGTACTCTCCCAGTCATCTGGCAATTCTTCCCTACCATCCAGAGACTGTATCAATTCCTTTCTAAACTCTGTGTGACTTTCTTCCCTCTGTAACTTCCCCCACTTAATCTTTGGCTCTGCCTTCACTGTTTTCCTCTTCTTGCTTTGCAAAGTCATCCTACAGACTAACATCCGATGCTGTCTAGCTACATTCTCCCCTGCCACCACCTTGCAGTCTCCTATCTCTTTCAGATTTATCCTTCTGCATAAGATGTAGTCCACCTGTGTGCACCTTCCTCCACTCTTATAAGTCACCCTATGCTCCTCTCTAGGAGTTAAGGCCCATTGAGCCCATTGACTTCTAGCTTCAAACTCATGATCCTGTCTGACTCCCTCTATACCTCTTGAACACTCTTCACATACTCTTCCTTCAAGATTACTCCTACTCCATTTCTCTTCCTATCTACACCATGGTAGAACAGTTTAAATCCCCCTCCAGTGCTTCATGCCTTGCTTCCCTTCCATCTGGTTTCTTGAACACAGTGTATCTGCTTTTCTTCACTCCATCATATCAGCCAACTCTCTGCCTTCACCAGTCATAGTCCCTACATTTAACGTCCCTCCTTTCACCTCCACACTTCTACCTTTCCTTTTCTCTCGCTCCCACCTAACACGTCTTCCCCCTCTCCTCCTCCCCAATTTTTGACCAACAGTAGCCCAATTTCAACTGGCAACCTGTCAGTTAACAGCACCGGTGGCGGTCATTGTTAACCCGGCCCCAATCAATCCAGTATGAAAGTCTCATTCGTCATGATCCACATGTTTGGTTTGGCAAAGGTTTTATATCGGATGCCCTTCCTGACACAACCCTCCCCATTTACCCTGGCTTGGGACCGGCACTAGGAGTACACTGGCTTGTGCACCCTCTGTGGCTGGGTTATCTAAACTTATTACTAATCCCCCAAAATAAACAACAAACTAAAACAAAGAAAACCCAACTTCTTTCCAACCTTCCCTTCCTCTTCAGCCCAGTTGGTCTGTTCTGATTGGATTGATTAAGCCCACCTGGGCAACACTACTCATGGGCGCACCTCCATGACAATGTTCAACAATGTCTCCAGGTAACCTCAAAGAGAGAGAATGATCAGAAACAAGCCAACAAAACAGTTTCCCCAAAATAAACCAAGTAATGCATTAATCAACTAAATAGGATCCATCTTTAGCAGATCAATACATTAAACAAAAGAAAACCAAATACAGTAAGTAAATTAATAAAGTAACTGTAACTATTATAAATATTCACATCGTCCAATAGTTTTTGCATAAGATAAGATAAAAAGATATAGAGCCATGGTGGAGGTATGCACTCATCCAAAATCTAATGGGTTCATTCGTGGGCCAAGGGCCACCTCTGATGATAATTTCTTTAAAATCAGTCCAGCAGTTTTTGTGTAATCCCGCAAACAGACAGACAGACAGAAAGACAGACAAATCCAGATCCCATTACTTCTGTGGTGGAAGTAAAAAAAAATGACTAGCGATGTGCTTGTTTATACTGTTATAGACTTACCAGTAATGTTTTTAGCATTTTTCTGTGAATTCATAATTCTATGAAATAAATGTTTAAATCATCATTCTTCTGGTTCATGAAATATTGTGTACAGTGGTGTGAAAAAGTGTTTGTCCCCTTTCTGATTTCTCTTTTTATGTGTGTATTTACTACGCTTAAATGTTTCAGATCATCAAGCAAATTTAAATATTAGACACAAAGTGCAGTTTTTAAATGAAGGTGTTTATTATTAAGGAAAAAAAATCCAAACCTGCATGACCTGATGTGAAAAAGTGATTGGCCCCTAAACCTAATAACTGGTTGGGCCACCTTTGGCAGCAACAACTGCAATCAAGCGTTTGCAATAACTGGCAATGAGTCTTTTATAGCACTGTGGAGGAATTTTGGCCCACTCATCTTTGCAGAATTGTTGTAATTCAGCCACATTGGAGGGTTTTTGAGCATGAACCACCTTTTTAAGGTCATGCCACAGCATCTTAATCGGATTCAGGTCAGGACATTGACTAGGCCACTCCATAGTCTTCATTTTGTTTTTCTTAAGTCATTCAGAGGTGGACTTGCTGGTGTGTTTTGGATCATTGTCCTGCTGCAGAACCCAAGTGTGCTTCAGCTTGAGGTCATGAACAGATGGCTGGACATTCTCCTTCAGAATTTTTTGGTAGACAGCAAAACTCATGGTTCCATTTACCACAGCAAGTCTTCCCGGTCCTGAAGCAGCAAAACAGCCCTAGACCATCACACTACCTCCACCATATTTTACTGTTAGTATGATGTTTCTTTTCTGAAATGCTGTGTTACTTTTACGCCGGATGTAACGGGACACACACCTTCCAAAAAGTTCAACTTTTGTCTTGTTAGTCAATAGAGTATTTTCCCAAAAGTCTTGGGGATCATATGATGTTTTCTGGCAAAACTGAGATGAGCCTTTATGTTCTTTTTACTCAGCAGTGGTTTTCGTCTTGGAACTCTGCCATGCAGGCCATTTTTGCTCAGTCTCTTTCTTGTGGTTGAGTCATGAACACTGACCTTTACTCAGGCAAGTGAGGCCTGCAGTTCTTTGGATGTTGTTGTGGGGTCTTTTGTGACCTCTTGGATGAGTTGTCGCTGTGCTCTTGGGGTAATTTTGGTTGGCCGGCCGCTCCTGGGAAGGTTCAACACTGTTCCATGTTTTCACCATTTGTGGATAATGGCTCTCACTGTGGTTTTCTGGAGTCCCAAAGCTTTAGAAATGGCTTTATTGGCTTTATTATTATAGGGGCACAGTGGTAGGGTTTCCTCACACCCAGAGAGACAAAGGGAGGAGAGGACAATGGACTGAAGGAAGAGGTGCCACTGGGGGGTATCAGACGGGACAGTTAGGAGAATAAGATCACAGAGAGAAGGAAGGTGCTGAAGCGGCGCCTGTTTATGTTATGTTAATGATGTGCATTGTCTGACAATAGGAATGCTAATGTGCCACACATTCTCTTTGTCCATACAACAAGTATAAAAGAGGAATGTACAGGGACCTTGACAGCGCAATAGCTCTGCCGAGCTATGAAGTGTGTTTGCTGTATGTTGGAGAAAAATAAAGCCTTGTGTCATCCAGCTCGTTGCCTTCGCCCATTTCTTTTTCTCCACAGTGGTGACCCTCGACGTGCCATGGAGCGCCTATCCCTTCCTCCACACTGGTGAACCCAATGTACCATGGAGAGCGCTCGCCAGTTCCTTTCTCCACACTGGCGACCTGAAGGGCCAGGGACAGCGAGCCACACTGGAACCCAAGACGCGCATGGATAGTGAGCCGAGCATCGCCCCAGAGCTTGGAGGGAGAAAATCATTGCTGCCTGCATTGTTTCAGTCAAGCTCCCAGACCCAGACCCTGGCTTCACCTCCCAACAACGGGGTTTCAGCGCACAGAAGCCCCGTGCACACTCCACGGGATTATAGGGATAACTATCGATGGCACATAATGCTGCAACGTGGTCACTGCGCCGGACGCACGCGCCACGCACCAGGGACAAACCGGCTCCGAGAACTTATACATTGTCCTCAGCTGCTGCAGATCCCTGGGGAAGAGGGCCGATTGCCTTCCCCGGATCCTTTAGGCCTGCACTACGCACCTAAAGGAGTCGGGCAGCCTCACCGAAAGGACTTATATTTGTTTCTCAGCCGCTGTGCATTCCCAGGGGATTGGGCCAATCACCTTCCCCGGATCCTTTAAGACTGCGCCCGCACCTAAAGAAGATTTGGCAGTTTTGCTGACAGAGCTTTTATTTTTTTCTCAGCCGTTGCTGATCCCCGGAGGGATCTACCGGAAAATCTTGCATCCAAGGCTGATCCAACCACACAATTTTTGCGCGGCCCGGAGGCTTTTACCGTACTGGGCTGGTCCACCATTGCTTTCCCCACACCTTCGTCCCAAAAATCCTGCAAGATGCTGGTTTTGTTTCTGTCAAACACGATGCGCACCGGACCCCGTGTGCCCACGGACCATTCGATGTGTTGGAACCGGGGGCGAAGCAGAAGGTACTTTCCCACCCTCCCCCTTTTCCCCCACAGACTGACACGTCCTCCGATACACGTCACCAGCAGGACGGTTCTACGGAATCGACAACCCCCCGCTGCAGCTGCTATGGGCACCGACTTGAGCCCAAAGGACTGGGGGGTTAGAGCCCCTTCTGGGTGGGGGGGCTGTGTGGGGGGCACAGTGGTAGGGTTTCCTCACACCCAGAGAGACAAAGGGAGGAGAGGACAATGGACTGAAGGAAGAGGTGCCACTGGGGGGTATCAGACGGGACAGTTAGGTTCAGGCACCCCCCCACCCCCACCGGGAGAATAAGATCACCGGAGCTGCAGGGAGAAGGAAGGTGTTGAAGCGATGCATGTTTATGTTACGTTAATGATGTGCATTGTCTGACAATCGGAATGCTAATGTACGACACATTCTCTTTGTCCATGCAACAAGTATAAAAGAAGAATGTACAGGGACCTTGACAGCGCAACAGCTCTGCCAAGCTATGAAGCGTGTTTGCTATATGTTGGGAGAAAAATAAAGCCTTGTGTCATCCAGCTCATTGTCTTCACTCATTCCTTTTTCTCCACATTATAAGCTTTTCCAGACTGATAGATCTCAGTTACTTTGTTTCTCATTTGTTCCTGAATTTCTTTGGATTGCAGCATGCTGTCTAGTTTTTGAGGCTCTTTTGATCGTGATTGAGAACAGGTGTGGCAGTAATCAGGCCTGGGTGTGGCTAGAGAAATTGAACTCAGCTTTCCAAAGATGTGATAAACTACAGTTAATTTATGTTTTAACGGGGGGGGGGGGGTCACTTTTTCATACAAGGCCATGTAGGTTTGGATTTATTTTTACCCTTAATAATAAATACCTTCATTTTAAAACTGCATTTTGTTTTTACTTGTATCATCTTTGTCTAATATTTAAATTTGTTTGATGATCCGAAACATCTAAGTGTAACATACAAAAAATGAGAAATCAGGAAGGGGGCAAACACTTTTTCACACCATTGTATTTATATGATATAATTTGGATTAAATTGGAGGGTGCATATGGATAGTTTTCATTTTATGTTCTTTTGATCAATACAATTTTTCAATTGCCATAAAGAAAAAACTTCAAGATTCAAAGATTTTATTTGTCAATACTACTATATGTACAGGACATACAGGAGAACTGAAATGGTGTTTCTCTCTCTCTTCAGTGGTGTGCACAATATAAAAACGAAAAGGAATAAGGCTGGAAAAACAACAGCAGTCTATGTACAGTAATGCAACCCGTAGTCCAAATGGTGACAAAAGATAGACCCAGACCTCCCATAGTGCAAATGGAGATAAACAGTTAACCATGATGAAACCCAGCAATCCTATATACAGAAAAGTACAGATGTAATACCTGTAGCTGCAAGTTCAATGCAATAGTGTAGGTGCAGATAGTAACAGATAGGACTGCACATGATCAGTATTGCAATAACAGACAGACAGCAGCAGATATGGCATTTGTGCAAATGGTTGCAGTTAAAGTGCAGAGACATACAGCAGCAAATGTATTACTGTTGGTATGCCAGTCTTTCTGAGCCAACAGCTGAGGTAGTTATTGTGCGGGTGGGTGCATTATGGTCTGGGGGGGAGGGAGGGAGGAAGCGGACAGAGTTCAGGGTCCCGATGGCCTGATGAACAAAGTTGTTTAGCAGTCTTGTGGACCGGGCCAGGAGACTCCGGTACCTTTTTCCCGAGGGCAGGGGGCTGAAGAGGGAGTGTGAGGGGAGGGAGGTGTCGCCTGCGATGTTGATACCTCTGTGGGTGACGCGGGTGAGGTAGATGTCCGGAGTGGGAGTGGGCAGAGGGGCACTGATGATCTTGCTGGCTGCTTTCACTATGCGTTATAGTGTCTTCCGGCAGGAGGTGGGGCACCTTCCATACCACACCGTGATGCAGCTGGTGAGGATGCTCTCAATGGTGCCCTGGTAGAAAGAGCACATGATGGTGGGTGGGACTCATGCTCTCCTCAGTTTGCGGAGAAAACAGAGGCAAGTTTGAGCCTTCTTGGCCAGTGATGTGGTGTTGTTGGACCAGGAGAGGTCTTCAGAGATGTGCACCCCCAGGAACTTGGTGCTGCTCACCCTCTCCACAGCTGCACCATCGATGATCAGAGAGGGGTGCTGTGTGTGACCCCTCCTGAAGTCGACCACAGTTTCCTTGGTTTTTCCCATGTTCAGGAAGAGGTTACTGTCTTTACACCACTGGACCAGTTGGCTCACCTCATTTCTGTAGTTGGCCTCCTCGCTGTTGGTGATGAGGCCCACCACCGTCGTGTCATCTGCAAACTTGATGATGTGGTTGGTGTTGTAGGCTGGTACACAGTCATGGGTCAGCAGGGTGAAAAGCAGGGGCTGAGCACGGACCCTTGTGGGGCCCCTGTGCTCAGTGTGATGGTCTGGGTCTGTGATGGTCTGGTGCCAACCCATATGTTCTGTGGCCTCCCTGTGAGAAAGTCCAGCACCCAGTTACAGAGAGAGGTTTTGAGTCCCAAGTGTCTGAGTTTTTGTATCAGGTGCTGGGGGATGATTGTGTTGAATGCTGAACTGAAGTCCAAGAACAGCATTCGCACGTAGGAGTTCTTTGAGTGCAGGTGGATGAGGGATGGATGGAGAGCAGCAGCGATGGCATCTTCTGTGGATCTGTTTGACCTGTATGCAAACTGAGATGGGTCGTGGGAGGAAGGGAGGATGGACTTGATGTTCTGCATCATCAACATCCAAACAACAACAACATCCAAAGAACTTGATTAATTATCCGCTATTCAAGTAAGTTTTTGAAGCTATTTTCTTACTCAATAATATTTTGGTGACTACTCTTACAGTTGATTTCTATTATCATAAGGCAGTGAGTACAATTCTATGTCCTCTACCCACCTCAGACCGCTGATAATTTTGTGGAAACAATCATTAAATTCTAATGTTTCTGCAATTTTCACTTTAATTAGAATGGACTGGGGCTGTATTTCTTTATCAGTTTTTATTCTGATTGGTCGCTTCAAGCATTTATTCTGTGGGATCTTGAAAGACTGCGATAGACTAGCAATCTGTAGGGTGTACCCTGCTTCTCGCCCAAAGACGCTGGGATAGGCTCCAGTCCCCCCGCGACCTGAAAAGGGTTAAGTGGTAGAAGATGGATGGATGGATGGCTCTTGAAAGACTTAATGCCAATTTAAAGTCACCTAACACACACATGTAGGCTCAGCTGTACATAATTGCAACATGTTTTGGGTACCAGTGAGACCGAAAATCCTAAATGAACTTTTACATTATTGTAAATCAATCTTTCTGAGAGAAAAAAAAAAAAAAACATGGGTAATTTGGGGTATATCATGCAGAACAAAAGACTGAACTCAAGTGTGGTGAGAAGAAAAGTTCAAATAAAAAGACTGTATGACAAGGCATTTTTGAATATTAAATAATCTTTGTGAAGGGATCACCAGCCTGCAGAGTCTGCAGCCAGGTGATGCAGAACACATGCTTGTACCCCAATCTAGTGGAGTAGGCTTTGTCCATAGGCCATAAAAAGGTTTCGCAAAGAACAGGTCACAAAAGGGCTTTAACTTAATTTACTTGCAACAATTTTTCCTCATATTTTCATGATTTTTCTTGTACATTTGCTCATATCCTCTCAGTGATAAACTAAGCTGTCCTGTATAAACTACCCTTGCAGTCTTTGAGGATGGAGGGTAGCAGGTTAACAGGGGGGATGATTTTGGCTCATTTTGCTGACAAAGGTAATGGCCTGCTTTATTTTATTTTTGAAAGGATTTACTTATGTAAATGGAGGTTTAATAGGTTTAATTTATTGAAAGAAAAGCCTTTTTTAGATTTTTGCAAAAATGTATGTATTTTCAACAGATTTATTGGTCAATGGAAGCTGCATATTCTTTTTTGTCACTGACCCTTTGTCCTGTAAATACATAAGTAATGATGAAGAACATGATGTTTGTAAAAAATCTATTGGGTATTAACCCATAAGAACCTATACCCCTTTTTCCTTCAAGGAAAATTATGAGGGACTGGGTTCTATGGGTTAAATACCCCCACCCCCATCCTGGCCGGCGGAACCACAACACCAACATTTTGAAAAGCTTGCTACGCCCCTGGTTATTTGGTTTACTTTATCAGTGAGTGCAAGCCAACTCCTGGAAGTGACAGGTCACACTGAGTTTGTATTGCATAATTAAAGGTAATTTATCTGTTATAAAGGGCTGGACGACAAACAGATGATAGATCACAGAAGAAGTAAACAAATCTTTGACACAAATGCAGTGGTGGACCCTCAGGGCCAGCAAAGCCTTCTCTGCTGGCCTAAACACTATCAGAATTACATTTACAACCTACATTCTTATGTTTGTTCCATGAGGATGTATTAAATTATTCCCTATAGTCTATTCTCTTCATTTTGTAGTGTTTCTCTTGGTTGCACTCCTTCCAGCAGTGTAATGCATGTTAGAGTTTTTTTGGCCAATCGCGACCCGAAAAGGATTAAGTGGAAGAAGATGGATGGATGGATGGATACTTCAGCCATCTGTGTTGCCAGGGTCAAGCAAATCTGCCTTGGACCTTCAGGAATTAACAGTATGCTCTGTAGGTGTCATGAATTTGGGTTTGGTGTTCCAAACCCAGTTCTATGACGCTGTGGCGTTTTGTCCCTTTGTGTTGTTTATTTATAAACAGCTTTCTCTATAAAGGGCAGTCACATCTGGAACACAATGCCAAATGAAATTAAAATAATAACGGACTTTAAAACATTCACTAAAAATGTTAAAAACTGGCTGAAAAATAAACAAGAATGTACTCATGTATGAATTATTTGTCTGCAAAGTGAGAGTGAATGAAGGGAAGGAATAAATGTGTTTGTTTATAGTGAGTGACGGAGGGAGGAAGGCCTGAAATAGGCAAATGTGAGTTATGTTATATGTGTTAAATGTGAGTCAGGCTGTTATATTTGTGTATTTATAATATTTATAATATTTATGTTAAATGTGAGTCAGGCTGTTATATTTGTGTATTTATAATATTTATAATATTTATAATTGTGTATTTATAATTTTTCTGCATTGATGTATGTGGTTATTGTGTATATTTTTTATCTTGATTCTTTTTTCTAAAGCCCATCCAGGGACAAGAGTTGCAAATTAGCTAATAGCTATACACTCTATGTGCAACACATCAGATTGATTGTCTTTGATTAATTGTCTATGTTTATTGCACTGTCCCTGTCAAATAAACTAATCTACTACTACTACTATTTTCCATCAGGCGCTGTCTGGGAGCCATTTGGATCCTTCGCTCCCTGACAGCTCAGCCACGCCTCCTCCTCTTGTCAGTGTGATCTGCTGTTTCTCATTTAGTGTGTTCACTGTTCTGTTCCATGCACACACACATTTACTTGTACACATACACACACACACGCATCCATTCATCTTCACTCACATGTTCAAACATCCCCTCATGCACACCTGTTTTCATTCACTCTAGCACACCGGCGATCTCTCTCGTCATTAGTGGCAGTACTCTTAAGGCCAGGGTCTGCGGGGAGAGATTGCCAGATCATTGTTGGTTATTCTCCACTTCCCTTCAATGTTCATTCAGCCTGACTGTGTAGTTTTCTGCTAACGCTACCTGACATTCGTTTGTTACCTGGTGTTAGCAGCTGTTCCTGTTTCGCCTGCTCTCTCCGGACAGCACGGACTGCCTTGGACCGCTCCAGCCCGTAAGTTTATGTTTGTCTTTCTCCTTGTGCTGTTCAGCTATCCTGCAGCACTAGGCATTCTCTCCCTTGGACTGATGAGCGTCCTAGAGACGTCCCTGTTCTCCTGGTGTCCTCCATGACTGTTAATTCATCCTTCTGTTGATAATCGTAACTGTTTGCTGGATTTAATCTTTATTTTTTTTCAATAAATAGCACGCAATATACTCTGCATGTGGGTTTTCATCTCTTCTCCTCCGTGCGCTGTGTAATAGTGCACGGGGACGTAACAGTAGGTTAAATTAACTATTAAACTTATCCTGTTGCTTTAACCAATCAAATGTTTTCTGTACGTCCAGGGGTATGCATAGAAGGCATCCAAGAATGTAAGCATTTTAATGTCTTTTGATTGGATGGTTAGACTCCTCCACCCACAATGCAGAGGATCCTGACATAATGCACGGCTCAGGAGACGCACACACACAGGCTCAGAGTAGCTCAAATAGCTTTATTAACAACAGGGGTGTATGAATGTGTGTCTGCGAGATGGGAATGTGTTGGTGGCGGCGTCTGCTTCGGGCACAGAGGCAGGAGACCGTACAGCCGGACAACCCTATGGGAAAAGCACAGGGAGAAGGGTGACGGGCACACACCAACACAGGAGATATGCAAGCTGGAGAGGAGCTTACTTGAGAAGGGCAGATGACTGGCACAGCAAGGAACGAGGTCCGGTAGACAGCCACCTGGAGAGCCCGGTGCAGCAGCGAGGAATAGGCGATGGAGAGGAATTGTCCGCTGCCGGGAAATCCACCTGTGCACAGGGGAGCAGACTTGGGGAAGAAAAAGGTGAGTTCTTCTTACCGCTATACTTGCTGAGGAAGAGACGAAACTCACAGCAATCCGTGATGAAGTCTGACGGCTTCAGGCCGAAGCCCAGGGCGAGGCGGCTTAAATCCCTCGCCGCTGATGAAGTGCAGGTGTGCGTGCAGGCGGCGCCGCTGATGAGCGGCGCGGCGTGACAATACTCCCCCCTCTAGCAGCGCCTCCTGGCGATGGCTTCTCTGGGTGCGCTCGGTGGAATTCAGCGATGAGCGATGGGTCTAACACAAACGACGAGGGTACCCACTGCCGATGTTCAGGCCCATAGCCCTCCCAGTCCACCAAGTACTGCAACCCACGACCCCGGCGCCGGGAGTCCAGGATGGAGGAGACAGACCAGGCCGGATGGCCATCAATCATCCGGGGCGCGGGTTGCGCAGCAGGAGGAGGGCAAAGGGGGTCGGAGACTGCCAGCTTCACCTTGGACACGTGGAAGGTGGGGTGGATGCGGAGGGAGGGGGGAATAGCTACACGCACAGCCACCGGGTTGATGATCCTGGTGATGGGGTATGGGCCCATAAAACGCTGTGCCAGCTTCCTCCTCTCGCCCTTTAAAATCACGTCCTGGGTCGACACGTAGACTTGCTGACCAACTCTGTACGCCGGGGCAGGTCTTCTGTGCCGGTCTGCCATGGCTCTGTTGCGCTCCGCCGTGCGTAAAAGTGCATTGCGCGCTGACGCCCAGATGGAGCGGAACTGCCTGAGATGCGCCCGTACTGAGGGGACAGTTACCTCACTCTCCTGCGCCGGGAACAGCGGGGGGTCGTAACCCAGGGACGCCTTAAAGGGGGACATCCCTGTAGCAGAAGAGCGAGCGGTGTTGTGGGCGTATTCAACCCAGGCAAGGTGGTTACTCCAGGACGTTGGTTTGGACGCCGTGACGCAGCGGAGCGCAGCCTCCAGCTCCTGGTTGGTCCGCTCACACTGCCCGTTGGTTTGGGGGTGATGGCCAGAGGAGAGGCTCACCTTGGCTCCCAGGGCGTTGCAGAACGACCTCCAAACCTCTGAAGCAAATTGGGGCCCCCGGTCCGAGACCACGTCCACCGGAATCCCATGCAGCCTGACCACGTGCTGGATTAGGAGGTCCGCCGTCTCCAGGGCAGTTGGGAGACCTCACAGGGGGACGAAGTGTGCCGCCTTGGAGAAGCGGTCCACGATGGTCAGGATGGTGTCGAAGGTGTTTGAGACAGGGAGTCCGGTGACGAAATCCAGGGCGATATGCGACCAGGGCCTGCCAGGGACGGGCAGAGGCTGGAGCAAACCCGCTGGAGGGGCATTTCCTGATTTGCTGGTGGCACACACTGGGCAGGCCCGGGCGTAGCGGGCAGCGTCCCTCCGCAGGCCCGGCCACCAGAAGGACCGCTGGAGGAGGTCAATCATCCGGGAGGAGCCAGGGTGGCAGGTGAGCTTGGATGTGTGCAACCAGTGGATGACCTCCCCCCGAACCGTGAATGGCACGAACAGCCTCCCCTCCGGTCCGCCGCCAGGGTCAGGTTCCACTTCCTGCGCCTTCCGGATCTTGCTTTCAATATCCCAGGTGACGGCTCCCACGACGCACGACCTGGGTAGGATGGAGTGGACCGTGTCCTCCGACTCCTCGGGGGCGAATTGCCTAGAGAGGGCGTCAGGCAGGCCGTTCTTGGAGCCAGGCCGGAAGGTGATGTTAAACCGGAACCTGGCAAAGAACAAGGACCAACGCGCCTGGCGGGCGTTCAGGCGCTTGGCAGATCTCAGGTACTCCAAGTTCTTGTGGTCCGTCAGGACCACAAATGGCTGGTCCGCCCCCTCTAGCCAGTGACGCCACTCCTGCAGCGCGAGCTTGATGGCGAGGAGCTCTCTGTCCCCCACGTCATAGTTGCGTTCCGCCGGGGACAAGCGCCGGGAGAAGAAGGCGCAGGGCCATTTGTCTCCATCATCTGGCGACTGCTGGGATAGGACCGCCCCCACTCCTGTGTCCGAAGCGTCCACTTCCACGATGCACTGCAGCGCAGGGTTGACTTGGCTAAGGACCTGGGAGGAGGAGAACTCCGCCTTCAGTGCCTGAAAAGCAGCCGCGGCCTCTTCGGTCCACCGGAACGGGACCTTAGGGGACGTGAGGCGGGTCAGCGGGCCGGCGATGGAGCCAAAATTAGGAACAAAGCAGCGGTAGAAATTTGCAAACCCAATAAATTGCTGCACCTGTTTTCTTGATGCAGGTGTGGGCCACTCCACCACCGCTTTCACCTTCCCTGGGTCCGGACGCACCTGGTCGTGAGAGATGATGAACCCGAGGAAGGATGTTGTCCTAGCGTAGAACTCGCATTTCTCAGCCTTCACATACAGCCGATTCTCCAACAGTCTTTGAAGGACCCGCCTCACATGGACCCGGTGCTCGTCCCTGGATTTGGAGAAGATGAGAATGTCATCCAGGTAGACGAACACAAAAAGGCCAATGAAATCCCGGAGGACGTCATTAATAAGGCGCTGAAAGACGGCTGGAGCGTTGGTCAGCCCGAACGGCATCACAAGGTACTCAAAGTGGCCGTTCGGGGTACAGAAGGCTGTCTTCCACTCATCTCCCTCCCGGATCCGGACGAGGTGGTATGCGCTGCGTAGATCCAGCTTGGTGAACCAGGTCGCCCCCTGGAGGGAGTGGAAGGTGGTGTCCATGAGGGGCAGGGTATAGCGATCCTTCTCCGTGATGTCGTTTAGGGCGCGATAGTCGATGCACGGACGGAGGGAACCGTCCTTCTTGCCCACGAAGAAGAATCCTGCCCCCACAGGTGATGACGAGGGTCGGATTATCCCAGCACTCAGCGATTCCTTGAGGTAAGCGTTCATGGTCTCCTTCTCCGGCGCCGACAGGCTGTAGAGCCGCCCAGAGGGTAAGGGTGCCCCCTGGCGGATGTTTATAGCACAGTCATAGGGTCTATGTGGAGGAAGAGACATCGCCTTGGACTTGCTGAATACCATACCCAGGTCGTGAAACTCAGATGGCACCAGGGACAGGTCCGGGGGTGCAGCGTCTGTGGATGATGGGGAAGAGGACGGAGAGCAAGCAGCGGACTGTAGACAGGTGCTCATGCAGAATGTACTCCATGCCGACACCCCGGCGGACTTCCAATCCAAAACGGGGTTGTGGAGGCGTAGCCAGGGATACCCCAGGATGACGGGCGACACAGAGTTGGGCAGGACGTAGAAGGTTATCTCCTCCCGGTGGTTTCCAGAGATGATAACCGGAACGGGAATGGTCTGGTGTGTTACTCTCCCCAGGGAGGCACGGGAGAGGTTGACCAGGGAGACAGGGGTCTTTAATGCCTGACAGCGAATGCCCAATCGGGTTGCCAGGCTTTGTGAAATAAAACTGCCCTCCGCGCCCGAATCCACCAGTGCGCGAGTGAGATGCCCAGTGGAGTTGTGACAAAAACGGACGGGCAGCTTCAGTTGGGTGAGGGGATTTAACCGATTGACGTCCGCGAGGCCCCCTACAGTGACTCGCGGACCCCGCCGTTTGGCTTCTGTGGGCAAAGCTCTACCGTGTGTTGACTATCTCCGCAATACATGCAGAGATTTAACTCACGGCGGTGTTGTCTCTCCGCCGGGGAGAGCTTTGTCCAGCCCGTCACCATCGGCTCCAACTCCTCGGGGCGCGATGGTGGCGGCGTCGCCAGGGGGCGAGCTTGGGGCAGGCGCGACGAGGCTCCACGAGGGCGAGAAGAAGACGACTTCCGTCCTGAGGAGTGCTCGCGCAGCCTGTTGTCCAAACTGATCGCTAGGGATGTTAGCTCCGCTAGAGTCTCCGGGATATCCCGCCCAGCCAGTTCATCCCTCAGATCATCGTTGAGGCTGCGGAGGAAAAGGCCACAGAGGGAGCGTTCCTCCCAGCCCAATTCCTCCGCCGCTACCCGGAAGTCGACCGCGTAGTCCGTGGCCAACCGGCTTCCCTGCTGGAGGGCGAGAAGCCGATCGACCTGGACTGTCTCGGTACGAGAGTGGTCAAAGACCTCCAGGAAGCGTCTCACGAATTGGTCATACGTGAGGGTGGCATAACTGGGCCTCGCCATTACGGCGTAGGTCCAGGTTAATGCTCGCCCCTCTAGGAGATTCCCGATATAACCAATTCGGCTATGATCCGAGGGAAAGTCTCCGGGCACCCGGTGGAACACGGACTCACATTGCATTATGAAACCCCGCGCTCCGCCGAGCTTACCGCTAAAGCGGGCGGGGGTTGGAATGGGCGTGAGCCGAGTCGGTGCTGCCGGAGCCTGCTGGACGGCCACTGAAGCAGCAGGAGCCGCGCCACCCTGACGAGCCGGGGGGAACGG
The DNA here is from genome assembly GCA_020510985.1 of Pholidichthys leucotaenia. Lineage (NCBI taxonomy): Eukaryota > Metazoa > Chordata > Actinopteri > Cichliformes > Pholidichthyidae > Pholidichthys > Pholidichthys leucotaenia. The sequence continues at coordinate 171,448,549 of CM035847.1, read as the reverse complement.
CTGTTGGGGGTCCAAGCGGTCCAATCAGTTAGTTATATTAATCAATTGATTAAGGATCACCTGTTGCTGATAAGCTATCTGATCCACTCGAGCCTCGAGAGTGGTAAGCCGGTGCGCGAGCCCGCCGTCTGCCGAGCCGCTCTGCTGAAGCCGTACTGACATAATGCACGGCTCAGGAGACGCACACACACAGGCTCAGAGTAGCTCAAATAGCTTTATTAACAACAGGGGTGTATGAATGTGTGTCTGCGAGATGTGAATGTGTTGGTGGCGGCGTCTGCTTCGGGCACGGAGGCAGGAGACCGTACAGCCGGACAACCCTATGGGAAAAGCACAGGGAGAAGGGTGACGGGCACACACCAACACAGGAGATATGCAAGCTGGAGAGGAGCTTACTTGAGAAGGGCAGATGACTGGCACAGCAAGGAACGAGGTCCAGTAGACAGCCACCTGGAGAGCCCGGTGCAGCAGCGAGGAATAGGCGATGGAGAGGAATTGTCCGCTGCCGGGAAATCCACCTGTGCACAGGGGAGCAGACTTGGGGAAGAAAAAGGTGAGTTCTTCTTACCGCTATACTTGCTGAGGAAGAGACGAAACTCACAGCAATCCGTGATGAAGTCTGACGGCTTCAGGCCAAAGCCCAGGGCGAGGCGGCTTAAATCCCTCGCCGCTGATGAAGTGCAGGTGTGCATGCAGGTGGCGCCGCTGATGAGCGGCGCGGCGTGACAGATCCTAGCTAGCAAAATGCCAGTGCAAGGACTCGCTTAAGCAGCTACAATATACTGTATCTGTTTAAATATAGTAACTGTTTTTCCACCCACAATGGCTGACAGGGGAGAAGAAAATGATTTGGTCACTGATATTGAAAAAAAAATTAATTTTCCAAACGGACTTTTCAAGAAAAGTTGGTCATTGTGAAGAGAGGTCGGCCAACCCCAAAGCAAGCAGGCTTGTCTTAGCCGGGGAAAGGATTTGTCCGTCACTTCCATATTAGCAACGAGTGGTATCCTTGGATTACAGGCTCCGAGGAGTGCTGCAAATGATCTTGCTGGGAATGCCTGTTGTTTGCAACTGATCGAGTAGATACCTCGAGCCAGACAGGGTTTGTAAACTTGAGCTGTCTACTGTCACACCATGACGATTTATGCAGCATTTGCCAAACGTATAAAAATTGGTCTAAAATGCTGGGATACCCCGAAATTTTCTCTTTTGGCCATATGCATCGCGTATCCATAACAATTTGGACATATACATAATGTATTAGTAACTTATATAGAATATTTCCATAACTTATAAGTAACTTAAACCAACTAATGCTTAGTGTGCTGCCAAAATTCACAAATTATGTGCAACAATAGTCTAACTTATGCGTAGCTTATAACTTCTGCATAGCGCAGCCATGTGCCATGTATACGAGAGATCATCTCCTTTCAACCGAGATGATGCTTCCCGCCAAAGACCACGGCGGGGGTGTGACTGACCTGGCAGAACTGTCAAATCTGTCAGGTCAGGCACGCCTGTCAGATGACAGTTGCCACAACCTGGCTCAAAGGCACGTAAACTGATGGTGATAAAAAAAGTTTATTTTCAATAAAGTGAAAAAAAGCACAAGATAATGCATGGAGTGTGCTTTTGCTGGGAGGTGCAACCAACAGCAAAGTGTGATTTATTATGGAAAACAGCTGCGCTCTGCGCTTCATACGATCAGCTGATTGGATCCACCTCCTCCAGTGTTCTGACATTTTGGCATATCTATCAGAACAACACTGGACAGCTGATGGTACAGACTTCAGTCAAATGTAAAAAACATGGGGGGAGGGCTAAACAGTGATTTGGGATCTTTATCCTGTAGCTTGAAAGTGCTCAGATACATCCTGACAGGTCCGTTATACAAACAAGTATGTGTGATTAGCTCTGTGTGTGTGTGTATGCACTGCAGGCAGAGATCTGTATGGGTTTTTCCTGTGAACCAACGCTGCAAATACGCCATTATAGGGTAGCTGTAAGTTAGAAACCCATTAAGGAAGTTACACATAGGTTCAAAGAGCGTTACTCCTACGTTAGAAATAATTTTTGGGTACACTAGACATTAATCTCTACGTATTTTGATTTTTGAGTAACTATGAGTCGCTGAAAAGTAACGTGTGAACGAACACATAACTTCCCTACAACCTTTGCTTCGCAAATGTGGGACGTATCAGCCATACGCTGAACATGTTGGAAAATTTTCAGCATGCTGAAAATTAATTTTCAGAGAAGCTTGGCAAACAACGCCTTATACCAGCGTGCTTTGGCGTTCTTCAGCATCCTCTTAACTGAGACAAAACTTAGTCATAACTGATTCGACATATGGTGTGAAAAAGTGTTTGCCCCCTTCCTGATTTCTCTTTTTTTGTATGTCACACTTAAATGTTTCAGATCATCAAACAAATTTAAATATTAGACAGAGATAACACAAATAAACACAAAATGTAGTTTTTAAATGAAGGTGTTTATTATTAAGGGAAAAAAAAAATCCAAATCTATATGGCTCTGTGTGAGAAAGTGATTGCCCCCTAAACCTAATAACTGGTTGGGCCACCCTGAGCAGCAACAACTGCAATCAATTGTTTGCAAAAACTGGCAATGAGTCTTTTACAGCACAGTGGAGGAATTTTTGCCCCCTCATCTTTGCAGAATTGTTGTAATTCTGCCACATTGGAGGGTTTTTGAGCATGAACCGCCTTTTTAAGGTCATGCCGCAGCATCCCAATTGGATTCAGGTCAGGACTTTGACTAGGCCACTCCATAGTCTTCATTTTGTTTTTCTTAAGCCATTCAGAGGTAGACTTGCTGGTGTGTTTTGGATCATTGTCCTGCTGCAGAACCCAAGTGTGCTTCAGCTTGAGGTCATGAACAGATGGCCGGACATTCTCCATCAGGATTTTTTGATAGACAGCAGAATTCATGGTTCCATTTACCACAGCAAGTCTTCCAGGTCCTGAAGCAGCAAAGCAGCCCCAGACCATCACACTACCACCACCATATTTTACTGTTGGTATGATGTTGACATCATCATGATGGCGGCGCGTGCACAACGCGAGGCTCAGCGTCTTCTCAGATTTTGTGGATTAGCAGTGTTATTTCTGCTCATTTCGGGTCTGTTCGTTCAGAACAGCTTCGCTTTCACATCTTACACCCGAAATGAAATTTTGGACATTGGATTACAAAATAACGATAACGATCTTTTTATCAGCAACCTACGTCTCATCCCTGAGCTCCGCAGAACACCCGACGCTAGGCAAGCTACCCGGCCGACCGGAAGTGCTCGCAGGCGGCGTAGAGACGGTAAACAAAGGCGGGGGAAGCGTAGAGGGCTAAGAGCTAAACTAAAGCTAACACCGCACCGGCTTTCTCTACCCAGCATTTTCCTCGCTAATGTACGGTCACTGGTGAACAAAATGGATGAGCTACGGCTTCGGATCACCAACAATAAGAAACTTATGAACTGCGATATCATGATTTTCACGGAAACATGGTTACACAGTGGAATACCCAACAATGCTATCGAGCTAGCTGGATTACACACTCTCCGGGCAGACAGAGCAGCTGATGACTCCGGTAAGACCAGAGGTGGGGGAGTGTGCATTTATATTAACAAGGCTTGGTGCACAAACTCTGTCACTGTTGGGAGACACTGCTCAGCTAACCTGGAGTTTCTCATGGTTAAATGTAGACCTTTCTATCTGCCACGGGAGTTCACTTGTACCATCATAACAGCTGCTTATATCTCTCCGGATGCTAATGCTAAGCTTGCTATGAAAGAACTGCATGCAGCCATTAGCAAACAACAAACTGCACACCCAGAGGCAGCATTTATTGTGGCGGGTGATTTTAACCACTCTAACCTCAAAACAGTGCTTCCTAAATTCTACCAGCATGTCTCCTGTCACACAAGAGGGGACAAAACATTGGACCACGTTTACACCAATATTGTGGGAGCCTACACAGCAACTCCCCTCCCCCACCTAGGTCAGTCTGATCACTTATCTTTGTTCCTTACCCCCAAGTATGTACCACTCATCAACCGGGTGAAGCCATCAGTGAGGACCATCAAAGTGTGGCCAGAGGGGGTTGACTCTGTACTCCAGGAAAAGTTTAGGAACACAGACTATTCCGGTATGTATGAGTATGTTCACCTCTCAGGCTGCCTGTGGCTCCCACATAAACATTGACTCTTACACCCACTCAATCCTGGACCATATCAACACCACTATTGACAGTGTCACCACGGAAAGACAGATCACCACGTACCCAAATCAGAAGCCGTGGATGAACAGAGAAGTGCGGCTTCTGCTAAAGGCACGTAACAATGCCTTCAGATCTGGTGACGCACAGGCCTACAGTTCATCCAGGGCAGATCTGAAGAGGGGCATCAAGAAGGCCAAGCACAGCTACAAGCTGAAGGTGGAGGAACATTTTGGGGACTCTGACCCAATGTATGTGGCAGGGCATTCAAGCTATCTCTGATTATAAGCCCAGCAACTCCATACCTATAGCCACGACTGTGTCCTTTCTCAATGAGCTAAATGACTTCTATGCTTGTTTTGACAAGGACAATAACGAAAAGAATATCAATTTTCCACCCTCTGACGACCTCCACTACTTCACACTCACCAACACCGATGTCCGTAACGCACTGAGTCATATCAACGTACGTAAGGCTGCTGGCCCTGACGGCATTCCTGGGCGTGTGCTGAGGGCATGCGCTGAGCAGCTGGCAGGGGTCTTCACGGACATCTTCAACCTGTCCCTGGCTCAGGCGGTGGTACCAGCGTGCTTCAAGACCATTTCTATAGTACCAGTGCCGAAACATTCAACACCATTGTGCCTAAATGGCTATCACCCTGTGGCACTGACGCCCATAGTCATGAAGTGCTTTGAGCGACTGGTCTTGGCGCAGCTCAAAAAATGCCTGCCCCCTACACTGGACCCTCACCAGTTTGCCTACCGGAGTAATAGTAGTACAGAGGATGCGGTTTCTACAGCGCTGCACTGTGTACTGTCACATCTGGATGACAAGAACACCTACGCAAGAATGCTGTTTGTTGACTTCAGCTCAGCATTCAACACAGTTATCCCCTCCAAGTTGATCACTAAACTTGGGGACCTGGGAATCAGTACCTCCACCTGCAACTGGATCATGGATTTTCTGACCAACAGACCCCAGAATGTTAGGTCAGGCCCCAACTGTTCTTCCATCATCACGCTCAACACTGGTGTACCACAGGGCTGTGTGCTCAGCCCATTCCTCTACTCCCTCTTCACCCATGACTGCAAGCCTATGTATGGATCCAATTCCATCATAAAGTTCGCAGATGACACCACAGTGATCGGACTCATCAGGGACAACGATGAGTCAGATTACAGGGCAGAGGTTGAGCACTTGGATACTTGGTGCGCTGACAATAACCTGCTCTTTAACACCAGCAAAACCAAGGAGCTCATAGTGGACTACAGGAAGGAGAGGGGAGAGACACATGACCCCATCCATATCAACGGCATAGCTGTTGAACGTGTCTCCAGCTTCAAATTCCTGGGGACCCACATCTAGGAGGACCTGTCCTGGTCAGTTAACACCACCAGCCTGATCAAGAAGGCCCATCAGCACCTCTTCTTCTTGAGGACACTGAAGAAGAACCATCTGTCAACTGACATCCTGGGCAACTTCTACCGCTGCGTGATAGAGAGCACCCTGACCAACTGTGTCACAGTCTGGTATAGGAGCTGCTCTGTCACTGACCGTAAGGCGCTGCAGTGGGTGGTGAAAACCGCCCAATGCATCACAGGGACTCCACTTCCAGTTATAAGATAAGATAAGATAAGATAAGATAAGATAAGATAAGATAAGATAAGCCTTTATTAGTCCCACAATGGGGAAATTCCAGGATTGCAACAGCACAGGGATAGCAACACTCAGAGTAATAATTAAGAAGATACGGAAGATATAAATAAGAGCAGTGGCTATACATACATACACATAAATATATAAATATATATACAAAGTGCGGAGCATTGTAGCAAGATGGAATAAACAGCATAACCGTCTACTTAGTTATCCTACATAGTATGAATATGTACCCATACATATTGTCACCCTCTGTAGCGACCGATATTGTCCTAGTTGTATATACTGGAGGGGACCATTGTGTAAGTCTATTGCGTCTTTTGCATTCAATACTAAGATCGTCACGTTTTTTTGCTATCTCTGCGAGCAGCGCTGCTTAGGTTATACAGTCTGACAGCCGTAGGTAGGAAGGACCTGCGAAACCTCTCGGTTGCGCACCTAGGATGATGTAGTCTGCTGCTAAATGAGCTCCTCAGTGCGTTCAGTATGTCCTGCATAGGATGGGACTCGGACTCCAGCAGAGATGACAGTTTAGCCACCATCCTTCTCTCTCCTATCTCCTCCACTGGGTCAGGGCGCTGCCCCAGGACAGAGCTAGCTTTCTTGATCAGTTTGTTCAGTCTCTTCCTATCGGCTGCTGTAATGCCACTGCCCCAGCAGACCACTCTAAAAGTGATGGCTGATGCCACCACCGTGTCGTAGAATGTCTTCAGCAGCACCCCTTGTACACCAAAAGACCTGAGTCTCCTCAGTAGGAACAGCCTGCGCTGTCTCTTCTTGTAGAGTGCGTCGGTATTGTGTGACCAGTCTAGTTTATTGTTCAAATGAACACCCAGGTACTTATAGGATGTCACCATCTCAATGTCTGTTCCCTGTATGTTTACTGGTGCTGTGAGGGGTTGTCCTTGCCTGCGGCAGTCCACCACCAGCTCCTTAGTTTTCCTCGCGTTGATCTGGAGGCAGTTCCGATGGTACCAGTCCACGAAGTCCTGGATAAGTCCTCTGTACTCAGCTTCATCTCCGTTACAGATGAGGCCGATGATCGCAGAGTCGTCAGAGAACTTCTGTAGATGGCAGTGTGTTGTGTTGTGTTGTGTGAGAAGTCCGCAGTATAAAGGGTGAACAGGAAGGGAGCCAAAACCGTTCCCTGGGGGGCCCCCGTGCTACCGATGATCGTGTCGGACACACAGTCCCGGGTTCTCACAAACTGTGGCCAGTTAGTGAGGTAGTCCAGGATCCATGATGACAGGTGCTGGTCCAGCCCTGCGCACAGCAGCTTGTCCTTCAGGATCATCGGCTGGATGGTGTTGAAAGCACTGGAGAAGTCAAAGAACATGATCCTCACCGCATTCCAGGGCTTCTCCAGGTGGGACAGAGAACAGTGAAGGAGGAAGATCACTGCATCCTCCACCCCAATGCCATGCTGGTAGGCGAACTGGAGTGGATCCATCGCTGGTCCCACCAGGGGGTGGAGGTGAACAAGGAGCAGTCTCTCTAGGGTCTTCATCATGTGGGACGTCAGGGTCACTGGTCTGTAGCTGTTCAGGTCTTTGGGGCGGGAAGTCTTTGGTACAGGTACCACACAAGATGTTTTCCACAACTGTGGTACCTTCCCCAGCTTCAGGGTCAGGTTGAAGATGAGCTCCACAATCCCACACAGCTGATCTGCACAGGACTTGAGGAGCTTTGCGCTGATGCCGTCCGGTCGCAACGCCTTCCTCGCCTTGATCTTCCTCAGCTCCGTCCTCACCTGGGTCTTAGTGAGGGCCATGTTGGGGGGCTGTGTGTTGGGAGTGGGGGGGTGTTGGTGGAGTGGGGTGTGGGCAGCAGGACTCGATGTCTTTAGAGGCAGCAGTGGTTGTTGTGCAGTCAGGGGGGAGGGCGGTTGGTCAAACCTATTAAAAAACAGGTTCAGATTGTTCGCCCACTCCCTGCCCCCCGTGGCCTGGGAGGAGGTATTCTGGAGCCCAGAGATGGTTTTAAGGTTTCTCCAGACCCCACCGATGTCGCTCTGTTGCAGCTTGTCCTCCATCTTCTTCCTGAAGCTGTCCTTGCCTTCTCTGATCTTCCTCCTCAGCTCCCTCTGTACGGACTTCAGCATCTCCCTGTTCCCCGACCTGAAGATCCTCTTCTTCTCTCTCAGAAGTGTTTTTATCTCAGGGTTGAGCCAGGGTTTGTTGTTCAAGCAACACCGTATGGTCTTGGTGGGTACGGTGTTGTCCACACAGAAGCTGATGTAGTCCGTGATGGTGTGAGTGAGGCCATCGATGTCCTCACCATGTGGATCGCAGAGCTGCTCCCAGGCAGTGGTTTCAAAGCAGTCCTTTAGAGCGTCCATTGCCTCCTCAGACCATAACTTCACTGTGCGCATGACCGGAGGTTGTCTGTGCACTAGGGGTTTGTACACCGGCAGGAGATGAACCAAGTTGTGATCCGATCTCCCGAGTGGGAGGAGTTGTGATGAGGTGTACGCCTCCTTAGTGTTTGCGTAGAATAAGTCCAGTGTTTTATTATCTCTAGTGTGGCATGTGACATACTGGGTGAACGTGGGTAGAATGGGAGACAGTGAAATATGGTTGAAATCGCCTGAGATGAGGAGAAGAGCATCTGGGTGTTCTGTCTGCAGCCTGCCACTTACTGAGTGGATGACGTCAAGCACTGTCCCAGCGTTCGCCGTCAGATTTGCATAAATAACAATGCAGATCACGTGTGAGTATTCCCTCGGGAGGTAGGTAGGCTGCATGCTAACAGCTAGCAACTCAATGTTATAGAGGACGTCTACAGGAAAAGATGTCTGCGCTGGGCACGCAGCATTCTTAGGGACTCCAACCATCCTGCTTATGGACTGTTCCAGCTTCTCCCCTCCGGAAGGGGTTTCAGAAGCCTTCGGACTAGAACCAGCAGGTTTAGGAACAGTTTCTTTCCAACAGCTGTCATGTTATTGAACTTAGTTCCCCGCTGAACCTCCACTTCTCTCCCCTTTAACCCCCCCCCCCCCCCCCCCCGTGCTTCCTCAAACTGTATACACATATACTGTATATCATTTACTGTAATTTCCCAGTTTGGGATCAATAAAGTACCTCTATCTATATCATATCTGCATATTGTCATTATATATTGATACATACTGCTCTTCTGTATATTATCATCACATATTTAATTACATACTGTTTTTCTGCATATTGCCACTCTGTATGGTAAATGGTAAATGGTAAATGGCACTCACTTATATAGCGCTTTTATTCTCATCTCTTGATGACCAAAGCGCTTTACAGATCCTGCTATCCCCCCATTCACACACACATTCACACACTGATGGTGGCATGCTGCCTAACATGGCGCTTCCAGACCCACCAGGAGCAATTGGGGTGAAGTGTCTTGCCCAGGGACACAACGGCAGGATATCTGGGGAGAGCGGGATTCGAACCGCCAACCATGTGGTTATTGGACCACATGTATAGTTAGATAGATTGTCTGCTACTTACCTCACCTCACCTGCACTTTTCTCTTCTGTTATTTATGCTAACTTATTCCCATCTCTTACCATCCTCACCTGTACATAACTGCCCACCTAACTTAGAGACATGACTCTTCGCCATAAAAGACCCTTAACTTCGCCGGAAATGGCGTCTGAAAGCGTAGATTCTTTTCCCGTAGAACCTTTTTGGCGTCGTTATATTCCCGTCGCTTTTTAAGAACCTCCGGGGCGTAATCGTGTTCCACGAAGACTTTTCTCTCTTGGTGCATAAATCCTTTTTTCTGCCAAGCCCGTCTTACAACCTCTTGTTTTATTTTGAAATCGGAGAATCTTACCAACACTGAATGCGGGGGCGCCTCTGCCGCTGGCTTTGCGGCTAATGTACGATGGGCCTTTTCTATTTTCAAATCGGTGGTTTGTGGAATATCCAACTTCTCTCTCAATAAGGATTCCACGCATTCCGCCACTGTGTTGAAACTATCTTCAGCTCCTTCTTTCAGACCGTGAATTCTGATGTTATCTCGTCTCTGTCTTCCTTCTTGGTCGGTTAGCTTAGCCTCCAGCCTTGACTGTTTTCTGTGTAAATCCAGCATAGAATCTTCAAGCACTTTTACTCTTTCTTCAGCTTCCAAGATTCGGTTTTCGGCCTGGTCCATTCTGCTGTTCGTCCTTTTTAGTTCCTCTCTGAATTCATGAAATTCGGCCCGAAATCGTCGTAATTCATCATATAGCGATTTCAGGCTAACCTTTTTGTTAGCTAGGCCCAGCTCTTCGTCTCCTGAATGGAGGTCCTCGAGATCAGATTCTGCGGCCGCTGCGCGTCCTGTCCTGGGGAATGTCAGTTTCTTCTGTTTTTGGTTAGGCATGGTGTTTTTGTCTTTTGATTTTTATTCTTCCAAAAATCCGTTAAGTCTGATTTTGAAGATGTTTTCCTTGGATTGGATCTGGGAGGTTCAGCGTTAAGTTGCTATCACCATGGCATCCAGCTTAAAACTATAATTTTATAATTCAATTCAACTTTATTTATATAGCGCCATTTCACAACAACAGTCATCTCATAGCACTATCAACTGTAGTGAGACCCCAGCAATCAGGCGATCCCCTGTGAGCAAGCACATGGCGACGGTGGAGAGGAAAAACTCCCTTTTAACAGGAAGAAACCTCCAGCAGAACCAGGCTCAGGGAGGGGCAGTCATCTGCTGCGACTGGCTGGGGGGTGAGGGGATAGAGAAGAAGAAAAGAACAGACATGTAGAGAGCAAACTGCACGATGGGGACTCAATCTATGGGAGAGAACAAACAAATGTTAATGACCAGCAAAAAAAAAAAAAAAATATTTCATAGAGAGTGAGGAAAGGAGTGAGGCCCAGTGCATTACTGGAGGTCCCCCGGCTGACTAAACCTATTAGCAGCATAACTAAGGGAGGGTTCAGAAACACATGATCCCTCCCTAATTGTAGGCTATATCAAAAAGGTAGGTTTTAGCCCTATTCTTAAAAACAGAGATCGAGTCTGACTCCCGAATCCAGATTGGCAGCTGATTCCACAGGAGAGGAGCTTGATAACTGAAGGCTCTGCCTCCCATTGTACTTTTGGAGATTCTAGGTATTACAAGTAATCCTGCATTTTGGGAGCGTAGTGCTCTGTTAGGATGATACGGTAGTATCAGATCTTTTAAATAAAAAGGAGCCTGATTGTTTAGAGCTTTGTAAGTAAGAAGAAGGATTTTAAACTTAATTCTAAACTCTATGGGAAGCCAATGAAGGGAGGCCAGAACCGGAGAGATATGATCTCTCTTTCTAGTACCTGTTAAAACTCTTGCTGCAGCATTTTGGATCAGCTGAAGACTTTTTAAAGATGTTTTAGGACAGCCTGATAATAAAGAATTACAATAATCTAATCTCGAGCTAACAAAAGCGTGGATCAGCTTCTCAGCATCACTCTGAGACAAGATGCTCCTAATCTTGGCAATATTACGCAAATGATAGAAGGCAGTCTTAGAAACAAATTTAATATGTGAATTGAAGGACAAATCCTGATCAAAAATAACTCCAAGGTTCCTCACAGAGCTATTAAGAGAAAGAGTAGCTGCATCCAAACTGAAAGTTTGATTTGGAAAGGAATTTCTAAGGTTTTTTGGACCAACAAGAATGACTTCAGTCTTATCTGAATTTAATAGCAGAAAATTACAAGTCATCCAAGCTTTGATTTCCTTAAGACAAGCTTCTAACTTGGCTAATTGATTAGTATCATCTGGCTTCATTGACAGGTATAATTGTGTGTCATCTGCATAACAATGAAAATGTATACAGTGCTTTCTAATAATGTTGCCTAACGGAAGCATATATAAACTAAAAAGAGTAGGGCCTAGCACAGATCCCTGTGGAACTCCATGACTAAGCTTTGAGCTGAGAGAAAACTCATCATTTACATGAACAAACTGGAACCTATCAGATAAATAAGATCTAAACCACTGCAACGAAGTTCCATTAAGTCCAACATAGTGTTCTAATCTATCAAGTAGAATATTATGATCAATAGTATCAAAAGCTGCACTAAGATCTAAAAGGACAAGTACAGAAACTAGTCCATTATCAGATGCAATGAGGAGGTCGTTAGTGACCTTCGCTAAGGCTGTTTCAGTACTATGATGGATTCTAAACCCAGATTGAAACTCCTCAAGTAAACGATTTCCCTGCAGGTGGTCAAATAACTGCGTAGCAACAACTCTTTCTAAGATTTTTGAAATGAAAGGGAGATTAGAGATTGGTCTATAGTTAGCTAAAGCTCCTGGATCTAGTGTTGGCTTTTTGAGTAAGGGTTTAATTACAGCCATTTTAAAAGCCTGCGGTACATGGCCTAAAGTTAATGAAGAATTGATTATATGAAGAATAAAGCTACCAATAAGTGGGAAGACTTCTTTAAATAACCTGGTAGGAATAGGGTCTAAAAGACAAGTTGAAGGTTTGGATGAGGAAACTATTTTGTCTAACTCACAAAGGTCGATTGGAGAAAACTCATCAAGACAGACATCAATAGAAGGAGTTGTAGTAGTTACAGTATTTAAGTTAACTGTGGGAAGAATCTGATTGATTTTTATCTCTGATGGATGAAATTTTATTATTGAAAAAGTTCATAAAGTCCTGACTAGTAAGCTCTAAGGGGATGCTAGGATTGACGGAGTCCTGACTCTTTGTCAACCTGGCTACAGTACTGAAAAGAAACCTGGGATTATTCTTGTTCTCTTCTATTAATGCAGAGTAATAACTCGTTCTAGCTTTTCTAAGAGATTTTTTATAAATTAAAAGATGATTTCTCCAAGCTAAATAGATTTCATCTAAATTAGTAGAGCGCCATTTTCTTTCTAATTGACGAGTCTTCTGTTTTAAGCTACGAGTTTCTGTGTTGAACCAAGGAGTTAAAAATCTCTGATTAGACTTTTTCTTTTTTAAGGGGGCCACCAAGTCTAGAGCCTGATGCAGAGAAGCTGAAACACTATCCACCATGTTATCAATTACAGAAGGAGCAAGCTGTCTATAGCTTATTTCCGTTGTGTTGACACATGGCATAGAGGAAACAATCTGCATAAATTTGGAAACAGCATCATCTGAGAGGCATCTACTGTGATAATATTTTTCTTTAGGAGCCAAATAGTCAGAAATAGTAAAATCAAAGGTTAACAGACAATGGTCTGACAGTACAGGGTTATGAGGAGACACTACAAGATTTTCTATTTCTATGCCATATGTCAGAACAAGGTCCAATGTATGGTGGAGGTAATGAGTAGAATTTCCTACTTTCTGAGAAAACCCAATCGAGTCTAATATTGAATTAAAAGCCACATTAAGGCAGTCACTATCTACATCCACATGTATATTAAAGTCCCCTACTATAATTATTCTATCAGATTTCAGCACTAAATCAGCTAAGAAATCAGCAAATTCTGATAAAAATTCTGAATAGGTTGATGGGGGACGATAAACTATGGCAAATAAAATTGGGTTTAACCTGAAATTGCTAAAGTGCCCAATACTGAGGACCAGGCCCTCAAAGGAATTATAACATGTTTTTTGCTTTACATTAACTAGTAATTTGGAATGGTAAATTGTTGCTACTCCTCCTCCACGACCAGAACTTCTGGGATTTTGACAGTTTAAATAACCAGAGGGAGTTGATTCATTTAAACCAACATAATCCTCTTGCCCTAACCAAGTCTCTGTAAGGGAAATTAAATCAATCTGATGATCAATTAACAGATCATGGACTAACAGAGACTTGGGAGTTAGAGACCTAATATTTAATAAACCACATTTAATTTTTAAATTATGAGGAGGAACAGAGGCCAACTCATTCAATTTAGAGGCTTTATGTTTAATTTGAGTTTTACCAATATTTTGCTTTATCACTTTGGGATGCTTATACATTATATTTTTATTTACTTTGGAGGGAGCAGACAACGATTCTCTGATGGGGAAGACAGGGGCTAAGCTGAGGGGTGGCGGATGAAGAGGAGCTGCAGAGAGGCGTGTAAGACTGCGACTCTGCTTCCTGGTCCCAACTCTGAGTAGTCAGGGTTTTGGAAATTTGGATAAAAAAGATGCCAGATTGTTAGATAAATGAGAAGTACCATCCAAAGTGGGATGAATGCTGTCTCGTCTCATAAGACCAGGTTTTCCCCAAAATGAGCTCCAATTGTCAATGTAGCCCACGTCATTTTTAGGACACCACACAGACAGCCAGCGATTCAAGGATGACGAGCGACTAAACATGTCATCACTGGTCAGATTGGGGAGGGGCCCAGAGAATACTACAGTGGCAGACATCGTTTTGGCAAAGTCACACACCGATTCTATATTAAGTTTCGTGACTTCCGACTGCCGGAGACGGATGTCATTAATGCCGGCGTGAATAACAATTGTGGAGTATTTACAGTTACTTTTAGCCAGCATTTTCAAATTTGACTCGATGTCGCCTGCTCTGGCCCCAGGAATGCATGTGACTATGGCCGATGGAGTCTCTAGGTTCACGTTTCTGACTACAGAGTCGCCAATGATCAGAGTTTTTTCCTCAGCGGGTGTGTCGCTGAGCGGGGAAAAACGATTAGAAACGTGAACAGGTTGGTGGTGAACCGGGGCTTTGCGACTAGGCTTCCTTCTCACCGTCACCCACCCAGTCTCCTCGCTGCTGAGGAGAGCCGGGGAACCGCTGACAGGGGGGGCTAAGCTAGCTAGCTCCGCTGCAGCTAATGGGCGTCCGTCGAGATTAACTGGCGCAGACGGTGTTTCAATGCAGCGGAGCCGGGATTCCAAATCAGACAACCTCACCTCGAGCGCCTCGAAAAGACAACATTTATTACATTTACCCTTATCACTAAAAGAGGCAGAGGTGTAGCTAAACATCTGACAGAGAGAGCACACCAGAGGAGGAGAGGAAAGAGAGGTAGTAGCCATAGCTAGTGGCTGGAGAGCTGGAGAGCAAACCACACAGGCAGACAGCAAAACAGGAAGTGACGATACGTTACCACAAGGAAGTGACGATCACACCTTTATAGTTAAACTTTATAGTTAAACTTATCTTTAACATGCTTTGTGTGGATGGCCCTATAGGTTATTTTTATGGTGCTTGGTATGAATGGCACTTAAACTGGGTAAATCACCACTGAAGGCCTAGTTGTAAAATACACGGTCCATCATCATCGGCGGTCACTCGTAGTCGAGTATGACTGTCCTCCCTCTTGGTCCTTGTGGGTCTTCAGGTGGGCATAGAGGCCAATTCTGGACCTGATTATTCTGCTGCAGTGTGGGCAGGGGAATGTAATGGTGGTGGGTTTGGGTTGGTCCTGATTGTTG
Source organism: Pholidichthys leucotaenia (assembly GCA_020510985.1). NCBI lineage: Eukaryota > Metazoa > Chordata > Actinopteri > Cichliformes > Pholidichthyidae > Pholidichthys > Pholidichthys leucotaenia. The sequence continues at coordinate 171,433,336 of CM035847.1, read as the reverse complement.
GTTGCTCTCTCCTTCCTGAGTCTGCGTTTGTCTTGTGCAGCATGATGGAGGTCAGCGTTGTACTGTGCAGCACCCTCACGGACAATGTTTCTCCAGGTCACCCTATCGGTTGCCATATTTTCCCAAGCTTTTGGCACTTCTTTAGGTTTGTTTTTATGTTGTCCTTAAATCTCTTCTTCTGGCCTCCTGGAGCCCGCTTCCCTTCAGCTAGCTGGGAGTACAGGACTTGTTTTGGGAGGCAAGAGTCAGGCATTCGGATAACATGGCCAGTCCATCTGAGCTGGTTTTGGGCAATGGTGGCAGTGATGGTGGGAGGGTTAGCCTCCTCCAAGACGCTGGTGTTGGTGCATCTATCCTCCCAACTAATCCTGAGGATTTTTCGGAGGCATCTCTGATGGTGTGCCTCAAGTGCCTTTAAGTACCTGCTGTATGTAGTCCAGGCTTCTGATCCATACAGGAGAGTGGGGAGCACCTCCGATTTATAAACCAGGATTTTGGTATTCGCTTGGAGATCGCGGTTCTCAAAGACTCTCCTCCTTAGCTTTGAGAAAGCCCCACTGGCACTGCTGAGGCGGTGGTGTATTTCATCATCGATGACGGCTTTTGATGAGAGGAGGCTGCCAAGATATAAGAAGTGGTCCACATTTTCCAGTCAGATGTTATCAATGGAGATGTTTGGGGCTATGGCAAGTGTACTGCAGTTTGGTGATGACTGGTGGAGTATTTGTGTCTTTTTTATATTGACGGCCAAACTGAGCTGTTTGTATGCTTTGGCAAAGGCAGACAAGATGCACTGAAGGTCCTCTTCTGAGAGGGCTACGAGAGCGTTGTCGTCTGCATACTGCAGCTCCATGATGGATATGGTGGTGGTTTGACCTTTAGCTCTAAATCAGTTGATGTTGAAAAGTTGACCGTCGATTCTGTACGTGATTTTGACTCCCGGGGGCAGATGTTGGTTCGTGAGATGGAGAATAGCAGCAATATAGATGGAGAATAGTGTTGGAGCGATGACACATCCCTGTTTGACTCCTGTGTCAACCCTGAAGGGTTCTGTTTCGTCTCCACTGCCACTGAGTACCGTGGCAGACATATTGTCATGCAGCAGTCTCAGTACCCGGATGTATTTTTCTGGGCAGCCAATCTTTGCCAGAACCAGCCAAAGGGCCTGACGGTTTACTGAGTCGAAGGCTTTGGTAAGGTCTATGAAGGCCATGTATAATGGTAGATTTTGTTCCTGGCATTTTTCTTGCAATTGGCGAGCAATGAAAATCATGTCTGTGGTGCCTCTGTTTGGGCGAAAACCACTCTGGGACTTGGGAAGAATGCTCTCTGACAGGGGGGTGAGTCTATTGGCCAAGACCCGGGCAAAGGCTTTCCCTATGGTGGACAGGAGAGAAATGCCATGGTAATTCCCACAAACTGCCCTGTCCCCCTTTTTAAAGATGGAGACAATCAAGGCATCTCTGAGCTGTGCAGGGATTTCCTCTACTTCCCATATTTTCAGGAGCAGGGCATGGATGTGCTTCAGAAGATCAGGACCGCCTTTCTTCAGGATTTCTGCTGGGATGCTGTCAGGTCCAGCAGCCTTGTTGTTTCTCATCTTCCTGATGGCGTCCTGTACCTCATCCAAGCTAGGTGGTTTTCCCATGCTTTCCTCTATGGGCTGTTGAGGGAGTTGATCAAGGGCCTCCATCTCAGGAGTGGTGTCCCTGTTTAAGAGGTCATTATAATGCTCTTTCCACCTGTCTGCAATTGCCTCCTTGTCCTTCAGAAGCGAGAGCCCATCTTTGGAGCGAAGGGGGGTTAGGCAGCGGTGGCTGAGGCCATATACCGCTCTTGTGGCATCAAAGAATCCTCTCGTGTCTCCAGAGTCGACAAGCTGCTGGATCTCCAGGGCCTTCTTTGTCCACCACTGGTTCTTCAATTTCCTAACAAGTGTTTGTACGGCTGCCTTCGCTTTGGCATGGGCTGCTCTTTTAACCTTGCAGTGAATGTTGTTTTGCCAGGTGATAAAAGTTTGCCGCTTGATGTCGATGAGCTGTTGGATCTCACTGTTATTCTCGTCAAACCAGTCTTGATGTCTCCGCTTTTTATGACCGAGGATGCTTTTGCAGGAGTCCATGATGGCAGTGGAAAGTGTGCTCCAGTGTTTTTCAGTATCCTCTGGGTACTGTTTGGGCAAAGCTGCCTTAAGAGTATCCTGCAGCTGTTGTTGGTAGATAATGTCGTCCAACAACACGATGTTAAGCTTTGGCCGGCTCTGTCCTTTCTGCAACCTTCTTTTCCGCATTAAGCGAATAGACATGATGGAGCGAATGAGGCGGTGGTCAGTCCAGCAGTCATCTGCACTGGTCATTGCTCTGGTGTTAAGGACATCGCGGTGGTCTTTGGAGCGGACTATGATGTAGTCAATGAGATGCCATAATTTGGAGGGGGGATGCATCCATGATGTTTTGAACTTGGTTTTCTGACGAAAAAGTGTGTTGGTGATGACCAGGTTGTGCTCTGAGCACTTGGTTAGCAGTAGTATGCCACTGGAGTTTGTGTTTCCAATCCCTTCTCTCCCCGGCGTGCCGCTCCATAGATGATGGTTTCGTCCCACTCTGGCATTAAAGTCTCCAAGCAGGATTAACTTATCCTCCTTTGGGACTTCAGATAGTAGTTTGTCCAGGTCAGCATAGAAGGCCTCCTTTACTTCATCCTGTGCATCAAGCGTTGGAGCGTAGGCACTAATAACGGTGGCCATTTGACTGCAGGCAAGCATCAGACGAATGGTCATTAGGCGCTCGTTGATGCCCACAGGGAGTTCATGGAGGTGGTTGATGAGGCAGTTCTTAATAGCAAATCCCACACCATGGATTTGTGGCTCATTTGCAGGCTTTCCCTTCCAAAAGAAAGTATATCCTGTGGCCACACATATGTGACCTACTTTGTGACTGATGTAAGGCCTCACATTTTAGATGAGAACAAAGACACAGTTTCCTTGGAGATAACAGGAAGCTGTGAAGGTGTTAGCTTTGGTATGCAGGGCCTGAGACTGTGGGGGTGATATTAGAGGATTAAAGAGGAGATGCATTGTTACTGCCGATTATAATGCAATGTGACTTGTGATGCAATGTGACTTGTGAACTGTGAGAGTCCTGGTATTTAAGGACGAGAGTTTCCTGTGATGTTCTCTTTCTTCTTTGAGATGTTGGTGAATGTGAATAAAGATGCCTTGAGAGAAATCTGTCTCATTGATTGCACATTCCCACAACCCGCCTTTTTCCTCCTTCAGCTGACCTTCATCAGCCAGTCGGGTCTCGGAGAGTGCTGCGATGTCGATCCGGAACTTCCTTAGCTCTCTGGAGATGATGGCAGTTCGCCTTTCAGGTTGATCACTGGCTTGGTTGTCCATAAGGGTTTGCACATTCCAGGGTCCAATATGTAATTTTGTATGTTTCTGACCGCGTGGTGGTGATCCCTCTGGATGCGGTATTCCAGACAGGATTTTGTGAGGCAGGCTATGTTTGGGGTACCTTTTCTAACCCCCTCCCCTACTGGGGTGAGCAGAGTGGATCCTAAATAGGGCTGCTCAGTCATGAGTGCAGCTGCCGAGAAGCTCTTTCTGCCTCAGTCCAAGAGCTTAACGACTGTATCAAGCACCCATCGCCTGTGTGCCAGGTCGTGGCTAAGAACTCCCAGACTTCACTGTCCTGTCCCCGTTACCACTTCCTGATCGCCACAGGACTTTATCTTGTCCAAGATGTAAAGTGGATGGGCTCCCTTTGGGAGGAAGCCTGCACGTGACGTCTTTTATTGTGGGGAGACTGATGCGCCTGCAGCCACCACATGGTCCTTGGCAGAGAGGGGCCTGAATCCAGTGGCATGGAATCCAAAACGACTGGAGACCACTCTCTGTTGCAGCCTTCATCCGCCTTCAGTGCCATTGTGACTCATGGTGTCATCCTCCTCCACTCCTGCCGTTGAGGTCTTTCTTTCTTTCTTTGGATCGCTCTTGGTCTGGGACCTCCCCCTCGACCTTACCGCCATGGGTGACCCTACCAGGAGCCAAAAGGCCCCCGACGTCATCGCTCTCGGGATCATTGGAACACACAAGGTTCTCCACCGCGACAAGGTGGCGATCCATGGAGATCCATGGAGAACACGGTCCACCACCGCACAAACTGTGTTTTTAAGGCACTCTCTCACTTTGGGCAATTGATTTGCACCATGTGTTTTGTGGACTTGGAGAAGGCATTTGACCACGTCCCTCGTGATTTTTTGTGGGGGGTGCTTCGGGTGTATGGGGTATAGGGCTTGTTGTTACAAGCTATTTGGTCTCTGTACGACCGTTGTGAGAGTTTGGTTCGTATTGCCAACACTCGGTCGGACTCATTCCCAGTGAGAGTTGGACTCCGCCAGGGCTGCCCTTTGTCACCGATCCGGTTCATAATTTTTATGGACAGGATTTCTAGGCACAGCCAGGGAATGGAGGGTGTCATGCTTGGTGACGACAGGATCTCATCTCTGTTGTTTGCAGGTGATGTTGTCCTGTTGGCTTCATCCAACAATGACCTACAGTTCTTGCTGGGATGGTCTGCTGCTGAGTGTGAAGTGGCTGGGATGAGAATCAGCACCTCCAAGTCCGAGTCCATAGTCCTCAGCTGGAAAAAGGTGGATTGTCCTCTCTGGGTTGGGGACAGGCTCCTGTCCCAAGAGGAGGAGTTTAAGTATCTTGGGGTCTCATTCACGAGTGAGGGGAAAATGGGGCGAGAGATCGAGAGACGGATTGGAGCAACATCTGCAGTGATGTGGACGCTGTACCAGTTTATTGTGGTGAAGAGGGAGCTGAGTTCTAAGGCAAAGCTGTCGATTTACCAGTCAATCTACGTTCCTACTCTCACCTATGGTCACGAGCTTTGAGTAATGACCGAAAGAACGAGATCGCGGATACAAGCGGCTGAAATGAGCTTTCTCCGTGGGATTGCTGGACTCACCCTCAGAGATAGGGTGAGGAGCTCAGTCATCCGGGAGAGGCTCAGAGTAGAACCACTGCTCCTCCACATTGAAAGGAGTCAGTTGAGGTGGTATGGGCATCTGATTAGGATGCCTCCTGGATGCCTCCCACTTGAGGTGTTTCGGGCACATCCCACTGGGAGGAGACCCCGGGGCAGACCCAGGACTCGGTGGAGAGACTATGTCTCCCAGCTGGTCTGGGAACGCCTTGGTATCCTCTCTGAAGAGCTGGAGCAGATGGCTGGGGAGAAGGAAGTCTCCCCTCATAGACACGAACCATACATGCATGTGCGCTCAAGAAAGTGATCCAGGGATGAAGCACTCCTCTCCAGGCAGGCCAAACCCGAGGGCCATGACCAGTCCTATAAGCACGGGGCAAAGGGATCACACTATTTATGCTATCTGTACTTTTGCTATTTATACTTATGCTCAAGACAAACCTTATGGTGTAAGCAGGCCCTTAGAAACTCTAGGAATCAAGTATTCCTGAATTTTTTTTTTTTTTTTATTTAAGTTTTTGTAAAGGGTATACAGGTCGTTACAGCAATGCAGTGTTTACATTTTCATCACATGTTCCCTTATTTTCTGATATCTGACAACATTGGAAGATTAATTCTTACAACACCCCTTTTTTTTTTTTTTTTTTAAAGTGAAAGAAAAAGTGAAATTAAAGAGAAAAAAAAACAAGAAACAAATAAAAAAAACAAACAAACCAGTAAAAAACAAACAAAAAGAAAAAGTAAGTAAATAAAGATAAAAGAGCATCTGAGTAGCATTGGAACAAAGAGCGGAACCATTATTGAAATGGTATTTGTCAAAGATTAGATCTAATGGAAGACACATATGCGGTCCAGGGTTGCCAAAAGTTCATGAACACATCCATGTCCTGTCTCAGTGCGAATGTCAACTTTTCCATCGAGTAAATGTCTTGGATCACGTTAGTCCAATCTTCAGGTGTAGGACAGTCCTTCAACATCCATTTTTTAGTTAGAGCTTTTTTGCTTGCCAATATTAAAACACTGAATAAGTATTTTTCTCCTCGTCTTTCCAGTGAGTCCGGTAGTAAACCCAAATACAAAGTTACAAAAGAAAAGGGAACTGTAATTTTGAATATTTTCCCCAATATTGTCTGTACCTTGGTCCAATATTGGTGGATAACTGGGCATGACCAAAACACATGAAAATGATTTGCAGTCTTTTCACCACACAAGCGCCAACAGTTCAATCCCTTATGGGTAAATTTGTTTTGTGCAGGTGTTCTGAAAAATCTTGCCAAGTTTTTCCATCCAAATTCTCTCCACTGCAGGGATGAGGTACTTTTCCATTGCTGTTTATTTAGCTTTTCCCATATTTCCAGTTGTAAAGTGAAATTCCCCTCTTTTTCCCATCTCTCTTTTATATAAGATGTGTTGTCTCCTTTTAAGTCTTGAAGACCTTGGTATATTTTAGAAATGTATCTGATCCCTGGGATCCCTTTATATGCCATTAAGAAGACCTTCAGAACACCTGACTGGGCCCTTTCCAAAACCTCCTTTTTAAGTATATTGTTTATGTGGTGTCTAAGCTGGAAGAACCTGTAAAGGTCTTGATTTATCAGGCCTTGTTTTTTCAAATCTTCAAAACTTCTTAAGATTTGCCCTTTAAAAAAATCGTAATATTTTATCAGCCCTTTCTCCTTCCACTTTTTAAATCTGGTGTCTGTTTTATTAGGAGTAAAGTCCTGATCATAGGCGATCCATTGCAGAAGTCGATAGGGCTCTTTAGTTTGATTCTCTCTGACTATCTTAAACCAAATTTTTAGCGGGGTCTCTATCCACGGGTTAGTGTTATTCAAAAGCTTAGGTAAGACATTGTTCCCTATTATCGCCTGTAGGGGGATGTCACTTGTTATTTGGCATTTGATCTCCTTCCATTGTGCAGTGTAGACTGGGTTACATATTTCTACTAAAGTTTTAATTTGTGCGGCTTTAAAGTAGTCCCTGATATTTGGCAGCGCGAGCCCACCTTTGTCTTTGTTTAGCTGTAGGGTTCTATATCTGATTCTAGGTCTCTTGCCCTGCCATATGAATCTTGAGATCCTTCTGTCCAGCTCCTGCCATGTTTTTTTGGGAGGTTCTACCGGTATTGTTTGGAAAAGGTATAGAAGACGTGGAAGTATATTCATTTTGACTGCTTCAATTCTTTGTGCAGTACCCAAGAATGGTATCATATTCCATCTTGCTAGGTCAGATTTTATTTTTGTCACCAGTGGATCATAGTTTAGTGATATAATTTTGTTGAGTTGTTTCGGGATATTGACCCCCAGATATTTCATAGATTCCGACTCCCAGTTAGTTTTGAGTTTGCTTAGTGAATAATGATTTGGGTCATAGTTGAATGTTAAAACTTGGGTTTTATGCATATTTAATTTGTACCCCGATAAATCTCCATACTCTGAAAAAACTGAGGTTAGTTCTGGTAAAGAAGTGTCCGGCTGCCCTAGGTATATTAAAATGTCATCAGCAAAGAGTGCTATTTTATGTTCCTTCTGACCAAGTGTAATACCTTGAATTTTTTGGTTTTGTCTTATCCATTGGCTCAGAGGTTCTATGAAGATTGCAAAGAGCAGTGGAGACAGGGGGCAGCCCTGACGACATCCTCTTTCCAGTTCAAAAGATGATGATAAATTACCGTTAATCCTTATTTTAGCTGTTGGTTTTTTATATAATGCCTGTATAGTTCTAATGAAGTTGTTATGAAAATTGAAACTGGATAAGATTCTATATAGAAAAGACCAGTCAACCGAATCGAATGCTTTTTCAGCATCTAATCCCAATATGACTGCATTTAAGTTATATTTTTTTATATGATGAATTATGTGTAAAGTGCGTCGAATGTTGTCTTGTGTCTGTCTTTGTCTTATAAAACCTGTTTGGTCTAAATGAATTAGGTCTGTCAGTATATTTTCTAACCTTTTGGCAAGGATAATGGTAAAAAGCTTATAGTCCTGATTTAGTACACTGATTGGTCTGTAGTTGGAGCACTCTAGTTTATCCTTTTCAGGTTTAGGTATAACTGCAATGACCCCTTCTCTCCAGGAGGGGGGGATTTCCCCTGTGTGGAGGACATAATTAAATGTTTTCAGGAGGAGAGGAGATAGTTGCTGTTTAAAGGTTTTGTACCACTCTGCTGTATAGCCATCAGCTCCTGGGGATTTGTTAGCTTTAAGTTTCATAATTGCTTTTTCCAATTCTTTAGGATGTATTTCTGACAGTAGTGTTTTATTTTGTGACTCCGTAAGTTGGGGAAGGTTTAATGTGTTTAGGAATGCCTCGGATGCGTTTTTATGTTTTTTGTGGGAGTATAAGTTCTTATAGTAATTCTCGAAGTTTTTAAGAATATCCTGAATTCTGAATTTTATTTCCTTTGATACTGGGTCTCTGATTTTGTAGATTGCTCTTTCTGTTTGATGTTTCCTCAATTTATAGGCTAGCAATTTTGCCGATTTACTGCCTGCTTCATAGTATTTTTGTTTCAGAAATGTAAGTTTCTTCTGGATTTCTATTGTGTAGATCTCATTTATTTGGTTTTTAATTTCCTTAATCTTGAGCGAGTCAGTAGAATGAGTGTTGCCTTTGTGTTCTTTTTCTAGGTTCCTAAGTTCTGACTCTAATGTGGATAGTTTTTCTTGTCTTAGTTTCTTTTGGGTTGCCAGTTTTGCAATAATCTTTCCTCTTATTACAGCTTTACATGCATCCCACAGTATTAAAGGGGATACTTCTCCATTATCGTTATCTTCCAAATATCTGAGAATATCTGATTCCAATTCATCTTTCAATGGTCCTTTCAGGACATTTGAATTTAACCTCCAAGAAAATGTATTATTTGTGTATTTTTGGATATTTAAGTCCATGTAGATCGGACTGTGGTCGGAGAGATCCATCAGTCCTATTTTACATGTTTTTACTCTTCCAATGTCTCTATTAAACATAAAAAAATAGTCAATCCTTGAGTAAGATGAATGTGGAGTTGAGTAAAATGTATAGTCTTTTACACTGGGGTTGAGTTCCCTCCACACGTCACAGATTCCCAATTCTTTTAGTAGCATCCGAGTCTTCCTGTTTTGGGTGTTATTTTGATGTGGGGAATTACCAGAAGCATCCCAGTATGGATTCAGTCTAAGATTGAAGCCCCCACCACATATCACTAAACCTTGAGCTTTAGTTATCATTAGGTCGAATACATTTTTATAAAATTTCCAGTTAGCCCCTGGGGGAGCATACACATTCAGCAGGGTGATATCTTCTCCCTCTAGCCGCCCAGTTACCAAACTGTATCTCCCTTCTTTATCTTTGTGTTCTGATTTTTTTTCAAATGTAATTTTGGTTGATATCAATGTCGCTACTCCCCTCCTCCTCCCTGATTTATATGAAGATGAAGAGATCATTTTAAACCCTTGTCTACTGAGTTTATTGTGTTCCACGTCTGTTAGGTGGGTTTCTTGTAAAAGTATTATTCCTGCTTTGTCTTTTTTCATTTTGCCTAGAATCTTGGATCTTTTAACTGGATTCAGGATTCCTTTTACATTATATGAAATTATTTTGGTTACACCCTGTTTCTCCATTGTGTTGTTTTGTTTAGTATAACTGTGTGGTGGCCCTCTTTTGTGCTACTCAGAAACTGAAAGAACATTAAAAACAAGAAAAACATTAAGAACATAGTGTAAAAAACTTTAAAACAAAAAGCTGTCATAAGAACTTCCTGAGCTGAGGTCTTTTTAAAGACCCTGTAAGAGCCTTGATGGAGTGAAGGCCCTGAGGGAAATTCCTCAAACTCTGTTACGTGTTGAGGGCCCTCTCTTACCACTGAAAGTAGTCCCATGCTTTTAACGTGAGTTTCAGAACCCAATCCAAACTTGTAATGATTTTTTTTTTTTTCCTTTTATGCCTAAACCCTGTGAAATTGTGTGCACCCTCCCACCCCCATCACATCAAACATTCACGCAAAAACAGTATTTGTTAGTATGAGGAGAACATGTGGATTATTGTCACATTTCTATTTTAACAAGTTTTTTTTTTTTTTTATTACAAAGACTTATTTGTTTCAAATAATAAGATTGTTCCATGAAATGTTTTACCACATGCTGAATAGGCATCTCCTTTAATGTTTGTTACCTTGTATGAGGGGGGTTGGATGTGCGGATTGATTCAAGAGAAAAAAAAAAAAAAAAAAAAAGGTCGCTATTCCAACCTGAAAACGGATAGTTTATCCGCGACGCTCTGGTGCTGGGTTTCCCGCTGCTGGTCCGTGGATTTTGAAGGTCTTTGTGTTGTCCATGTTTGAGCTCTGATCTTCTCACTCGGGTCTGCTGGGGGTTTAAATACCGTTACCGGGAGGCCTCTTTTCGCCATGTCAGCTGTTGCTTCTTCCGCCGAATTATAGAGACACGTTTCATCGCCGTAGAAGACCCTTAACTTCGCAGGAAATGGTGTCTGAAAGCGCAATTTCTTCTCTCTTAACACCTTTTTCGCGTCATTGTATTCCCTGCGCTTTTTAAGGACCTCCGGGGCGTAATCGTGTTCCACGTAGACTTTTCTCTCCTGGTGCATAAATCCTTTTTTCTGCCAGGCCAGTCTTACAACCTCTTGTTTTATTTTGAAATTGGAAAATCTTACCAACACCGAACGTGGGGGCGCTTCCGCCGCCGGCCTAGCGGCTAATGAACGATGTGCCTTTTCTATCTTCAAGTCGGTGGTTTGTGGAATATCCAATTTCTCTCTTAGTAAGGATTCCACGCATTCTGCCATTGAGTTAAAACCATTTTCGGTTCCTTCTATCAGACCATGAATTCTTATGTTGTCTCTTCTTTGTTTTCCTTCTTGGTCGGTTAGCTTAGCCTCTATAGCTGCTTGTCTTTTGTGTAGGTCTAGCACAGAATCTTCGAGCACTTTTATTCGATCCTCTGTTTCCAAGATTCGGTTCTCGGCCTGGTCCACTCTGCTGTTTGTCCTTTTCAATTCTTCTCTGAATTCCCGAAATTCGGCCGTAACATCTCGGCGAAATCGTCGTAGCTCCTCAAATAGTGATTTCAGGCTAACCCTTTTGTTAGCTATCACCAGTTCCTCGTCTTCTGAACGGAGATCTTCCAGTTCGGATTCTCCGGCCGATACGTGTCCTGGCCTGGAGAATTTCAGTTTCTTCTGTTTTCCTTTAGACATGATGATTTTGTCTTTTGATTTTCACTCCTCCAAAAATCCGTTAAGTTTGATTTTCAAGGTGTTATCCTGAATTGGGTCTGAGAACTTCAGTGTTAAGCTGCAGTCGCCATGGCGTCCAGACCGGAAGTCCTAGTATTCCTGAATTTTAAAGATAGTGCTCTACTGGGATGATATGGTAGTAGACCTTTTAAAAACAAAACTGGGTTATGTGTTTTAGATAGATAGATATATAGATGTACTTTATTGATCCCAAACTGGGAAATTACAGTGTAACAGCAGCATGACAGTTGACAGCCAAACAACAGAAACACACACGACAGACAAAGGGATTACCCATGGAAAGTAAAAAAAAAAACTAACACGACTATAGAACCTATATACATCATAGCTTAATATATGATGACCCGTATAAACACATGAATCATCCCATTGCACAAGAAGGACTATCAGGAGCAGAGTGAAATGTGAGGTACCAGTTAGTCTGTAAGGTGCAGTGTGGCAGCATAGCTATGACCAGAATACAACATCATAGTGAGTTATTGTACAGTGAAATTGCATGTGGCAGGAAAGATTTCCTGTACCAGGACTTAAGGTGAAGGATTTTAAATTCAATCCTGTAAGAAAGCAGTGAAGAGAATAAATATGAGCTTTCTCTGTACTTGTTAATATTCTAAACAAGCATTTCGAAGTGAGGACTTTAAAAAAAATTTAAAGGTGCAGTGTGTGGTAAATCGATGACATCTAGTGGTCAATTCAGCAATTGCAATATTCCAAAATGTTCTGCACACACTCCTGCCCAAAGAATTTTTAACACTGGATTCTCTTTTCACTCTGTACTGCTCTCTCATAGTTAAATACATGTCCTACAGCACAGGTGTCAAACTCATTCCATGGAGGGCCAAGACCCTGCAGGTTTTACCTCCACCCAGTGTCTTCAGCAGGTGATTTCACTGAATTTCTTCACACTGATTGCTGATCAGTGAAAACACCTGCTGATGACACTGGGTAGAAGCAAAACATGCAGGGTCTTGGCCCTCCATGGAATGAGTTTGACACCCCTGTCCTACAGTGTGGAAGTATAGGGAAAAGATAATTTTATGAAAAGGGTTATTATGTAGAATGTTATTTTTTGCTCTAAATTGGGAACAAAAACTTTAATGGCCGCAAGCTACTTCCTGTTTTTACCCTTCATAATAAAAGCTCCGATCATGTACAAGAATTTAACAAGAATTAAATGAAAACGAAAATGACTATGTAAACATAATACATAGAAAAAGGCCCTTGGATATCAATTAGTTCAATTCAAGCTTTATTCAGACTTATGATCCATACAATAAAAGAAGAAAAACACTAAAAATACCACAATATTGGGAAAAAAAAAATCTAACCCATATCTCAACTGCATAGCCTCAAATTAGTCCCGAGTGTCATGAGTAAATTCATCAAAAAAGTTTATGAGAATAGTGATATATCAACACTGAATACAATTTACAGCTGTCAGTCTATAGTTTTTGAATTAATTATTGATTTGTTTTAAGGGTTAGTAGTTAGTCAGCTATTAATCATGAATCATTATAAAAAAAATAAAGAACTTTATTGAGCAAACTCTTAACAATACTATTATGTACTGCTATAACACTATGCACGGCACGGATGTGATGGAGCAGGCACGGGTGATGTCATCACATCGTGCCTATAATAAGAGACTGACGGCGGCAGCCCGGGTCTTTTTGGCACTCCGCCTCTAGTCATACACAGCTTGCACCCTGCTAATGTTAGCTTGTTTTACCTGTCCACGTGCTACCAGTTTTGGCCAATGAAAGGCACCATTCAGCACAGCCATCGTCTCCGCTGTCCCTCAGTCACAGACACAACATTGGCAACAAGGAGAAACTTTAAAAACATCGACATGGAAGCGTGCTTGTCAACCCTACCACCATTCCTCGTGTCTCCAGGTGGGCCGCCCATCCCATGGCCTCACTGGTTTGAGTCATTTCGGACGTACGTGTCGGCTATGGACCTGGCTAAGGTCAGCAAGATGCAGCTATGTGCGTTCCTGATCCACAGCCTGGGTACCGAGGGACAATGGGTGTTTAGTACATTGGGACCAGTGGACACATACGAGGAGTGTATCATGCTGCTAGCTGGACATTTCGTGAAGCCTGAAAGTGTGCTGGCGAGGAGGATAAGGTTCCGCCAGTGCTGTCAGCGAGCGGGAGAGATGACCCTGCATTACGTCGCAGACCTCTGCTGTCTGGCGAGCATGTGCAGGTTTGGGCAACTAGAGGATGAAATGGTGCGGGACCAGCTAGCGGAGCACACCAGCAACCCCCCGGCTGTGGGCGAAGCTATTGATAGCACCAGACGACCTGCCACTGGCGAAGGCGGTGGAGTGAGCATTCCAGAGGAGGCTGCCAACAAGCTAACGTCACAACTAGGTGACCCACAACAATGGACCCCACTAGCACAAGCAGTTACCCCAGCAGAAGAACCCGGCTACACCGCGACCTTCTCGGAGGATGCTGAGGTGAACATTACAGGACAATGTAACATCATGGGATGCCAAATATGCAGTAACTGTGGTTCCCCGACGCACCGAATGTGAGCGTGCTCCTGCCCGGCCAGGGGGCAGCAATGCCAACGTTGCAGCAAGCTTAACCATTTTGCCAAAGTGTGCCGCTCTATACGGTTAACAACAAGCTCATCACCCAGTTCAGTTGAACCACCACTAACAAACACCATCCATACAGTGAACTCTAGCAGAGCAGCGTACAAGTAGTGCACGGTGAGGCTCGACGACGTCAGCATGCCGCTACTATTGGACACCGCCGCTACAAGATCGATAATGAACTGGGTCACGATTAAGAGATTTTTCCCTTGTCATCCAATCGGGAAAAACACAGCTGAACTTTATGGTTATGGACACACTTATTTCAGCCTCGTAGGAACCATAATGCTGACGGTTTGCTACGGGTCCAGAGTCCTTCCGGCGTTCACCTTCCAGGTAGCCACACATGGAGACAACATCCCGGGGTGTGACCTTTTTTATGAATTAGGCTTTACCATTCATGACAACCAGGGACTCTGTCTGATCATTGATGACCGGAGTGCATCACACCCAGATGTGGGTACAGCTGGTCCAAGCTTGACAAAGCACAGAGAACAGAACACGTTGAGAAGGCATAAACCGGACTTGTCTCTGATCCTCACCCGGCATAAGCCTCAGGGAGCTGCTGCAGCGCTGCAGGAGAGAAAGTTTGTGGCCAAGCAAGACCCAGCAGAACAACGCCAATCCAGAGTGCGTCCTGCTGCTGGCGTGAAGGGCACACCACCACAACAGCAACTAACATCAGGCACGAGAGAACAGCAACGCCGAGTGCAGCCGAACAGATTGCCACTCGCAATATTCAACTGGGTTCGGGTACGCCGAACCCATGTCTCAGGTTTGAAGGGTGCCTTGTCCAGACGGCATGTTTCAGCTCCTTCCACATATGTTCAATAGGATTTAGATCAGGGCTCATAGAAGGCCACTTTAGAATAGTCCAATGTTTTGCTCTTAGCCATTCTTGGGTGTTTTTAGCTGTGTTTTGGGTCATTATCCTGTTGCAAGACCCATGACCTGCGACTGAGACCAAGCTGTCTGGCACTGGGCAGCACATTTCTCTCTAGAATACCTTGATAGTCTTGAGATTTCATTATACCCTGCACAGATTCAAGACACCCTGTGCTAGATGCAGCAAAGCAGCCCCAGAACATAACAGAACCTCCTCCATGTTTCACAGTAGGAACAGTGTTCTTTTCTTGGTATGCTTCATTTTTGCGTCTGTGAACATAGCACCAATGTGCCTTGCCAAAAAGTTCCAGTTTTGTCTCATCTGTCCATAGGACATTCTCCCAGAAGCTTTGTGGCTTGTCAACATGCAGTTTGGCAAATTCCAGTCTGGCTTTTTTATGATTTGTTTTTAACAGTGGTGTCCTCCTTGGTCATCTCCCATGAAGTCCACTTTGGCTCAATTCAATTCAATTCAATTCAACTTTATTTATATAGCGCCATTTCACAACAACAGTCATCTCATAGCACTATCAACTGTAGGGAGGACCCCCACAGTTGCAGAAAGACCCCAGAAATCAGGCGATCCCCTGTGAGCAAGCACTTGGCGACGGTGGAGAGGAAAAACTCCCTTTTAACAGGAAGAAACCTCCAGCAGAACCAGGCTCAGGGAGGGGCAGTCATCTGCTGCGACTGGCTGGGGGGTGAGGGGACAGAGAAGAAGAAAAGAACAGACATGTAGAGAGCAAACAGCACGATGGGGACTCAATCTATAGGAGAGAACAAACAAATGTTAATGACCAGCAAAAAAAAAATATTTCATAGAGAGTGAGGAAAGGAGTGAGGCCCAGTGCTTTACTGGAGGTCCCCCGGCTGACTAAACCTATTAGCAGCATAACTAAGGGAGGGTTCAGAAACACATGATCCCTCCCTAATTGTAGGCTATATCAAAAAGGTAGGTTTTAGCCCTATTCTTAAAAACAGAGATCGAGTCTGACTCCCGAATCCAGATTGGCAGCTGATTCCACAGGAGAGGAGCTTGATAACTGAAGGCTCTGCCTCCCATTGTACTTTTGGAGATTCTAGGTATTACAAGTAAACCTGCATTTTGGGAGCGTAGTGCTCTGTTAGGATGATACGGTAGTATCAGATCTTTTAAATAAAAAGGAGCCTGATTGTTTAGAGCTTTGTAAGTAAGAAGAAGGATTTTAAACTTAATTCTAAACTCTATGGGAAGCCAATGAAGGGAGGCCAGAACCGGAGAGATATGATCTCTCTTTCTAGTACCTGTTAAAACTCTTGCTGCAGCATTTTGGATCAGCTGAAGACTTTTTAAAGATGTTTTAGGACAGCCTGATAATAAAGAATTACAATAATCTAATCTCGAGCTAACAAAAGCGTGGATCAGCTTCTCAGCATCACTCTGAGACAAGATGCTCCTAATCTTGGCAATATTACGCAAATGATAGAAGGCAGTCTTAGAAACAAATTTAATATGTGAATTGAAGGACAAATCCTGATCAAAAATAACTCCAAGGTTCCTCACAGAGCTATTAAGAGAAAGAGTAACTGCATCCAAACTGAAAGTTTGGACAACAACAACAGCAGAAACAACAACAGACGGTGCGATCTGACACTGATGTACCTTGACCTTGGAATTCACCATGAATGTGTTTAGAGGTTGTTCTGGGCTCTTTTGTTACCATTCGTATTATCCGTCTCCTCCTGTGGCCACATCCAGGGAGGTTGGCTACAGTCCTGTGGATCTTAAATTTCTGAATAATATGTGCAACTGTTTTTTTTTGTCGGCCTCCGTCGGTCTATGATGACCATGGAAGAGAATCCTAAACGTCTACTCTGCTGGAACAGCACCGCCTGTGGCTGAACAGGCCGATGCGCAAATGGCAGTCCCTGTCACACAGGTCGCACTTGTGGGTGGTCTCCGTGCTGCTGGGTCTGTGGCGATTCTTCCTGCGGGTCCTATTTTCATCTGCTGCAGCAGTCATTCTCTCTCCACCCGCCTTGAGCTGTCTGGTCAGGGTGCCTCTCCATTTGGAGCGGTCCATTGCAAGATCCTCCCAGCGCTCTGTGTTGATCTCCAGGATCTTCATGTCTCACTTGCAGATGTCTCTAAAGCGCAGCTGTGGGCGGCCAACGTCTCTCCTGCCAGTCGCCAGTTCTCCGTAGAGGATGTCTTTGGGGATTCTGCCATCCTCCATACGGTGAACGTGGCCTAGCCAGCGGATCCTGCGCTGCCTGAGTAGAGTGAACATGGAGGGAAGGCCGGCGCGGGACAGAACTTCTGTGTTGGGCACTTTGTCCTGCCAGGATATGTCCAGGATGTGGCGAATGCAGCGCAAGTGGAAGGAGTTCAGTCTCTTTTCCTGCCGGGCGTATGTTGTCCACGTCTCACTCCCATACAGCAGTGTGCTGATGACGCAGGTGTTGTACACTGCCATCTTCGTCTTGACAGAGAGTTTGGGATTCTCCCACACTCGTGTGGTGAGGTGAGCGAGTGTGAAGGCTGATTTTCCAATCCTCTTGTCAATCTCTGTATCAAGGGAGAGGTTGTTGCTGATCGTGGACCCCAGGTACGTGAACTGATTCACGACCTCCAGCTCGTAGTCGTCAATGGTGATGGTTGGTGGTGCTTCCGTGCCTTGCGCCAAGACGTTAGTCTTCTTCAGGCTGATGGTAACCCCGAAGTCCTTGCATGCCTGGGAGAAGCTGTCCATCAGGGTCTGAAGCTCCTGCTGTGTGTGGGTTGCGACTGCAGCATCGTCTGCGAACAGCATGTCTCTGATTAGAGCCTCGCGTACTTTGGTTCTGGCTTTCAGGCGGGCGAGGTTGAAAAGCCTGCCGTCAGATCTTGTGTGCAGGTAAATTCCCTCTGTTGCTGTGCTGAAGGCATGCCTCAGGAGCATAGCAAAGAAAATCCCAAAGAGGGTTGGTGCAAGTACACAGCCCTGTTTCACTCCACTGCGTATGTTGAATGGCTCTGAGACGTTGCCGTGGTGCTGCACTAGCCCCTGCATGTTGGTGTGAAATGATTCGATGAGGCTTTGCAACTTTGGTGGGCATCCTATCTTTGGCAGGATCTTGAAAAGGCCCTCTCTGCTGACCAGATCGAACGCTTTGGTGAGGTCGATGAAGGTGACGTACAGGGGCATGTTCTGTTCTCTGCATTTCTCCTGGAGTTGGCGGATGGAGAATATCATGTCTACCGTCGATCGCTCAGTGCGGAAGCCACACTGAGACTCGGGGTAGACACGTTCGGCAAGCTTCTGTAGACGAACGAGAACAACTCGTGCCTAGACTTTGCCAACAACGCTGAGGAAGGAGATGCCCCTGTAGTTGTTGCAGTCGCTTCTCTCCCCTTTGTTTTTGTAGCGGGTGATTATTTTGGCGTCCCTCATGTCCTGTGGTACGGCACCTTCCTTCCAGCACTGGCAGAGGACATCATGCAATGGCAGCAGTAGGGTGGTCTTGCAGTGCTTGATCAGGTCGGGGGGTATGCCGTCGTTGCCGGGTGCCTTGCCAGCAGCCAAGCTATCAATGGCCTTGCTGAGTTTGTCGATGGTTGGCTCGGCATCAAGTTCGTCCATGGATGGGAGGCAGTCGATGGCATCAAGGGCTGACGGTGTCATGGTGTTCTGTCTGGAGTAGAGGTCGGAGTAGTGTTCCACCCATCTCTCCATCTGCTTGTTCTTTTCTGTGATCATCTCCCCAGTGGAGGATTTGGGGGGGGGGCTGTCTTGCTCTGAGCCGGACCAAGTGCTTTCTTGATGCCATCGTACATACCACGGATGTTCCCTGTTATGGCAGCGGTTTGAATGTCTTGGCTGAGCTGAGTCCAGTACTCGTTGGCACAGCGCCGAGCAGTCTGCTGA
Source organism: Pholidichthys leucotaenia (assembly GCA_020510985.1). Lineage (NCBI taxonomy): Eukaryota > Metazoa > Chordata > Actinopteri > Cichliformes > Pholidichthyidae > Pholidichthys > Pholidichthys leucotaenia. The sequence goes on along the minus strand of CM035847.1, from coordinate 171,414,701 downwards.
ACTTTGCTTCTCGCAGCCCTGAGAATCTGGAGATTCTTCTCGTTTGGGTACTTCTTGTACTCAGCAAGTGCTGAGCGCTTGGCTTCAATGACGGGGGTCATCTCGGTCAACTTGGCATCAAACCAGTCCTGTGACTTCGAGGTCTTCCTCCCAAAGGTAGCCAAGGCTGTGTGGTGGATGGTGTTTCGCAGCTCTCCCCACTTCTGCTTTGCAGATTCTCCTTCTTGTGGTACACCAAGTTCCTTCTCAAAGCTGGAGGCAAACTGCTCAACAAGTTCTGGTTGGGCCATCTTGCTGGTGTCAATCCATGCCTTTCCAGGCTGTCTAGCATGATGGAATTTCTTCAGCTGCAGCTTGACCTTGCAACACACCAATGAATGGTCTGTGTCACAATCTGCACTCTGGAACGAATGGGTGATTAGCACGTTCTTCAGTGAGGTGTGCCTGGTCAGGATCAAGTCCAGCTGGTGCCAGTGCTTTGAGCGCGGATGTTGCCAGGAAACCTTGTGTTGGGGCTTGGTCTTGAAGAACGAGTTTGTGATGCACAGATTGTGATATGTGCAGAACTCTAGCAGTCGCTGTCCGTTGTCGTTCATTCTGCCCACGCCAAATGGTCCAAGACAGGAGGGCCAGGAGTCGTGGTCAGCACCCACTCTGGCATTGAAGTCTCCAAGGAGAATGAGTTGTTCAGAGTTGGGGATGATCCTGACAGTTGTTGCGAGATTCTCGCAGAACTCGTCTTTTGCCTCTGGTGTGGCTGTCAGTGTTGGGGCATACACACTGACGAGGGTGACTGGGCCTTGAGTGGTGTTGAGGCGGAGGGTGAGGAGTCGTGCAGAGCCATTGCTGCCTGGTTACACCATCTTCAGCAAGGTGTTCTTCACTGCGAAGCTCACTCCATGTTCCCTGTGTTCGTCACTGCCCTTTCCCTGCCAGTAGAACGTGTAGTCCTTCTCTCTCAGTGTGCCTGCGTCAGCCAACCGTGTTTCCTGGAGAGTGGCGATATCCACTTCCAGTCTCTTCAGCTCATTATTGATGATGGCAGTCTACCTGGTGTCGTTGATGTCCTTGAGGTTAGCAGCGAGTCCTGTCATCATAGTGCGGACGTTCCAAGTTCCCAGTTTTAGAGTTGGTCTCTTTTGTTTTTTTGTCTTGCCTGGTGCGAAGGTTCTCAGCCTGCCGTTCGGACTTCTCCTCATCCCCATGCACCCAATGAGGAAAGCAAGCTGTGGCGGGACAACACCTTATTGGCTGGGGGCTGCCCAGCTTGAGGCGGGCGGTAGCTGTCCAGTGAGATCCGATGATCCCTCCCACCGTCGGGAACAACCCCTGGCGCCGCGCTCTACGCCAATTGAGCGGTGGCTTATAACCGGTAACTGTCATTCCCCGTGTTTTGTCTACGCCAAAGGCGAAGCTGAAGTGTCCTCTCCAATGATCCGGTGTTCTACCTTCCAGCGTTGGGTGTTGGTAGGATTCAAGCCTGGGCAGGAAGATATGGAGGACAAGATGTTGCCCATGCAGCATGTCCCCCCTCTCCACGTCACTGATGAATCCAAAGGAACAGCAGGGCTGCTACAGTTTGGCACCAGCGCCGTTGCAGGAGCTGCCAGAACGATGTTGAGCACAACAGAAAACTGGCTTAGGGACTCCGACTCCGGATTTTTCCTCAGGGTTGACTCCCAAAGCCTTTCCCGTGACCGGGTGTGCCGCAAGGCAGCGGAGGTTTGAAATTAGGGTTTACCTTTCCCTAGATGGGCTGATGCAAGTTATTCAAATCCATATCTATTCATTTGTAAATTAAATAAATTTGTCAATGAAAATTAAATTACTTTTGCAGCAACTTTTTCAGGAGTATATTTACGACAATATTTACCTTTAAGCTGTGGCTGTTTCAGATATGGGCCTGTAGGCGAGGTGCCATTACGAATTAATTTCAGGGCTGTACAAAAACCATTTGAGGAGCATGGGCACAAATTAATAATAAAAAAGGGTGCATGGAATGAGATTTGTTAGAAATATATGTCAACTTTATGTCTTAGTTGGTATCTATTTTATTTTAATAACAACACTGTTCATTCAAATGTGAAATAAACTGTCTGGGTCCATATTTTTTTATTTTTTTGCTGGGTAATTTAACTAACGGTAATGCTGTTGATACTATCTAGCTGCAATGCTCCTGCACTGTGTGTATAACTGTGTACATATGTATATTTATTTACTGCTTTGGTTAACCAATTCTTATCTTAGTATCTTACTTAATATTGCTCTGAGTGCTGCTATCCTTGTACTGCTGCAATCCTGGAATTTCCCCATTGTGGACTAATAAAGGCTTATCTTACCTTAGTTATACACTCATGGACATATTTAATACCCCACAGATTTTTACAAATTATCAACTCCCACAGAGACCATGGTCTTCATCATTAATTATGTAATAGTCAATGACCCCCCCCCCCCCCAAAAAAGGGCAGTTTACTGCCCTCCCATCGAGTTTCCTAGTTATCGACTGGTATGCACCAAGCTAACACGTGTGGTGCAGGCCTCAATGATGACAAGATGTTTCCTTTTATCTCGTTTATTGATGCGACACCACAAGGAACTCAATGTAATGTACACTCGTTTTATTCCGGTCTCACATCCGTGTAAAACTGAAACAAAGTAAACATATATATGCCGTTAACCTCTTGCACTCTGGTGTACCACGGGCGGACACGTCTCTGCGTCCTAGAGCGCACGAGGGCGCCCTCATTGTGCGTCCTATTGCGCACTGGAAAAAAAAGCTGCATTTCCCTTCTTCCACTACAGACACAGCCGCGAACAGAAAGCCAAAGGAGTGCTTTGATTGGTTTAGATGTGATTGACCTCTCATTCGACTAATAAGAGCCTTGAATTGGGTTTCTGAAACCTTGAAGAACCAATGACTGAAAACCTAGCAAGAAGGACCCGCCTACCAATGGCTGCGAATGCAGCGAGCCAATTGAAGCACAGAAGTTCGAAAGCGTGCGTCCCTTGCAAAATCTGTTTTGTGTAAGGCTGAGTAAAGAGAGATTGACTGCTGCAGCAGATGAAAAAAGGACCCCCAGGAAGAACCGCCACAGACCCAGCAGCATGGAGACCACCCACAAGTGCGACCTGTGTGACAGGGACTGCCATTCGCGCATCGGCCTGTTCAGCCACAGGCGGTGCTGTCCCAGCAGAGTAGACGTTTAGGATTCTCTTCCATGGTCATCATAGACCGACGGAGGCCGACGACGAAGGCTGGGTGACACACACGCGTTCGCCAGTCTTTTTTTCTTACTACTGTTCTTATTTGTTTTGAAAAATCGTTCCCCAAAACCGCAATCATGGAAGCGCAAAACCGCAATAATGGAATTATGGTTTGACCGGGTCGCGTGACCAGAACCACGAGTCCGTAACAAGCGGACCAGCGTCATGTTCGTCTGACAATGAGGAAGAGAAGTTCGCCAGCGACACTGCTGTTGTGGACAGGTAAGTGTTATAAGCTAAATTATTCTTTATCCCTGAAAATTGTAATCAAAAATGACTTTTGACCGATCGGTAAATTACAACTGTGCGTTATCACAACATGAAGACCGCGGCGCACGGACTGGATCCATGGACCCGTGGACTGGACCCGTCCGGACCGTGAACGCCCCCCCCCCCGCTACTCTTCTGTAGCAGATTGCAGATATTATTGCAGATATTTTAGTACAGCTGTGCGTAGTAGACCGCGGGGACTGTGCGCCGCGGTCGCCACATCGCGATGGACGATGTCCGTCCTCTGTAGCGGGGGGTGGGGGGTGGGAGTTGTTATCTTCTACATTACAGATATTTTAGTATAATTTTTAGTGCACTGTAGGTTATTTTTTCTTGTAAAAAAAAGTCACACATTTTTTACGTGGCATGCTTCTTTGTGTGTGGGGGCTTGTTTGTTCATTCATTCATGAATGAATGAATAAACAACCCCCCCCACACACACACACAGCCCTGAGTGTCACCTTTCAATAGAGTCCAAGATGAAGCTTCTATATTGAATCATTCAAAAGTTACAGACGTTTTTCCAAACTGCCATTTGGCACAATTTGGCACAGTTCAAAAACGCCTGGGAACAACCTAAGAAAAAAGCTGTGTAATATATTCATTTTTTGTGGTATTGTTACAAAATTTTGACCTCAGCTGGATAACACTTGGTTCTACATTTCTGTTGCATTTTCCAGCCCGGATCTGACAGCTGTGTGTTATTTGCAAGCATTTGTATCCAAAAAAACACCCAGGCGAAATTTATTTTCTTCAAGTTCAGTATGTTTAGATGACTGTTACTCAGTGGCAGGAGCACTTAGAGAGATTATGACTGTTTTGCCAAAAAATTCAAAGTGTTTTCTTTTAAATGAGACCAACCCCATGAAGATGCTGCAAAGGGTTGAAGAACAGCTTTTGATTTACTTTGGGTACGCTATTTTTTGGCATTTTTAGGGAAATTGACCACAGTGCAAGGGGTTAATGATATGGTCACCGTGTCTAGCTTAGCACATGTTAGCATTAGCTCCAACTTAACTTGATAACAATGTTGGCAATGAACTAAACAGTAACTTAAAATACACCAATGTAACTGTGCGGTTCTCATTGTAATTGTTAACACTGTCAAACCATATAGCATACTCACGGACTAATGATGTCCAAGGCGACAATAGTTAAACAACATTCACAGCGTTCATACATCGGGTAAAGTTCTGACCTGTCTCCTGTTATATGATTACTGCGCATGTGCAACACTTTGTGTATCAGTTCAAAAACAATACTTTCATTACACCACTAGAGGGAACCAAGCTCACTTACATGAAATACTGTAATGAGAACTACTCAACTTAATTTATAAAGGCAGAATACTCCCCATCTGGTGCAATAACATTGTACCACTATTCAGCCTTACGACATTTCAAACAGCAGTGTATAACAATGTTAACTATATCACTGTCTATTCCCCATCTGCCATCAGTAAATTCATTTCTGTAATTGGTCTCAGAAACACTTTAACAGTCCCATCTCTTATTATCTTCACCTCCGCTTTTCGGACTTTATTGTCCTTTCCATGAAATGTCTTTACAATCCGCCCCATGGGCCAGTCATTTCTGTGTGTTTGCCCATCCTTGAGTAAAATGACATCTCCAACACTGATGTTCGGTTTCTCATCAGTCCATTTTCTTCGGCTCTGAAGAGTCACGAGATACTCTTGTCTCCATTGTTTCCAAAAACTGTCAGCAAGAGCCTGCACTTGTTTCCACTGATGTGCATGGAGTTCTGGTGCAACAAAGGTTCCCAATGGTGCTGTCAAGGGGTTGGATTTTTGGGTCAGTAGCATTGCTGGAGTTAGGATGGTTGGATTGTCAGGATCTGTTGAGACTGGCACAGGTGGTCTTGCATTCATCACTGCCATAACCTCTGCCATTAAGGTGCTCAGTACCTCGTGCGTGAGCCGTAGTTTGTTTTTGAGAAGTATTGCATCCAAAATCCGTCTGGCAACCTCAATGAGTCTTTCCCAGGATCCACCAATGTGTGATGCATGTGGTGGGTTAAAAAACCATTTGCAACCCTTTTCTTGTAGGTAACTCGTTAATGCTGCGCCACTGTGATCAATTCTCAGTTCCTTGCATGCACCGATAAAGTTTGTGCCCCTATCAGATCACAGTAGCTGTGCAGGTCCCCGAATGGAGAAAAATCTTCTCAGAGCATTTATGAAACTGGACGTTGACATTGTTTCAATCAGTTTGATGTGCACAGCTCTTGTTGACATGCATGTGAAAAGTACAGCCCATCTGTTGCTGTCTGCGCTTCCTCCTCTTGTGTGTCGTGTTGTCACTGACCACGGAGCAAATACATCGAGACCAACACTGGTGAACGGTGGCATTGGTGAGAGTCTGTCACTTGATAAATCTGACATCTTTTGGATTTGCATGTCATGGTCTGAGCGCCGATGTCGTCCGCACTCAGGCCATACATCATCTCCGCCAGGCCTTTGTTGTGACAGCGTCTCGGCGGTGCTTCCGGCTGTCAGAGGCCAAGCACCACGGGACGGCTGGAGGCCAATTATCACTCTTCAGCTGATGAGCTGTCAACCCCTATATCAGGGAGCTGCCCTGTTTGCTCAGGGCTGCGACCTCACGCTATCCACACTTACCTCTCGTTGTGGATTAGGCTGGAGTCCCTACGTCTGGCTCCAGCCCTCCTCTCTTCCCTCATCGTGACTCGTAAGTGTTCTCCTGTATTATTTGTGTTTTGCCCCACGAGGCTCTTTTCCTTTGTTGCTTCCTTTATTAATAAACTACGCAAACTCACTGGTTGGCCCTCAGCTCTTATTAATGGCTTGCAAGAGCCATTCATGACAGTAGGTTGCAGCCAAGCGAGACGCCGGCCACTGTGAGTTTTGCAGTTGGGCTGTGCTCATTCCTGTCTGGGTACCATGCTGGAAGCATGCTGTCGTGGAGGGTCCGCGCTCAGAGTCGGAGTGATGAGCTGGCGGATGCCCTCGAGTGCGTCGATGAAATCCTCATCGCCGCCTCCCTCCTCGACTTCCACAGCGACGTGCACCGGTACCTGGACCAAGCTGAGGACATTCTAAATCATCTCCCCCGTTTCGCTAATCACCCTGAAGTCAGCGTGAGGAGAGATGACATTGCTGCACAGCGCGAGATACTCCGTGGGCTGGAGGGAAACCCCGGCAGGAAGCCGAAGAGGAGCCATCCCCGCTCCTCACGTCTGGATCCCGTTCTTGCCTTCACTCCGGTCCAGGAGTTCGCTCCACCCAGAGGTGATCCCCGCTGGAGAGTGTCGTCATTCGGGAATCCCCCGGAGAAGCTCCAACTCACAGCTGCTTCCATTCGGGACCAAGTGGCGGCAGCTCGTTCCGCTGTTCATCCCTCTCTCATCATGAAGCATGTGGCGGCGGCAGTCAGACTGGTGGAGAGGAATCCCGAGTTAAGTGATTTCCCTGAGCTCGCCGACCTCCTCGCCTCTGTCTCTGCACAGGAGCGGCAATTCCCAGACCTCACCTTCGCCTCGCCCTCTGCCAGAAACTGTAGTCACATCTACAATCAGCCTCAGCTTGAATCCCGTCCGGATCCAGTTCTGGGTCGCCGCAGAGGCTCTACCTCCCACACAGCTGTCACTCCCACTCCTCTTCAGAGGGGAATCCCCGCAGCCTCTCCCCCCTGGCCATCTTCTCCTGCTGTCCCGTCAGCGCTCCGTGCCCAGCTCGTTTCGGCTGTCACCCCCTCCTCCTCGACGCCTTTCCCGGCTGCTGTGTGTGTCTGGAGTCCTGTTTGGGCGAGCCCCGTCCCGGAATCATCGCGAGCGGCTCCCCCTCATCCTCCCAGGGGGCCCTCTGTCACCATCTAGCGGGGAAAGGGAGGAGCAACGTCCGCTACAGCAGGCACCATCCTGCCTCCGGGAGACAGGCAAGTACAAGTTCACTCATATCCTCTTCATTGTGATTTGCCTTGTCTGACTCCTGGGGGTGGAGTTCGGGGTTCGCAGCCCCCCGAGCTCCCACCACCTGCTGTAGCTTTAATTGTTAATCCTGCTTCCTCTGTGTCTCCCTCCGCTGAGCGGTCCTCAATGCAAGGCCAACGTCGCCGGATGAGGAGGGGGCCTGCGGTTCTGGAGAGCCTGGTTCTGGTCCCGCAGCCACGTCAAGGGCGGAGGAGGAGAGCGGACTGCAGCGTGGAACCTGCGCTGATGAAGAAGTGTCCTCGGGTCTCCACGGATGAGCGGTTCGGTCCAGCGGGTCGAGAGTCTCCTGCCACCATGCCGTGCGTGTCGTCGGCGTGGACGTCAGTGCCGGAGGGTCCTCAGGCTGTGGGCACCATCATGCCAGCTGTGGAGCCCGACGTAGCTGAGTGGGAGCCAGATGACGACCTCCTGCCATCTGAGCCTGGATCGTCGGAGTCCTGGATGACATCAGAACCCGAGATCAGGCAAGTGCTCTGTGTTGTCTTTCTCTTTTTCATTTTAGAGCATTTTTGCCTGTCTCTTGGGGAGGCGAGCCGGGTGCAGCTGCCCGCTGCATCCGAGCTTGTCTTTCCGGGTTCTGGCGCTGCCGGTGATCCTGATTCCGGTTCTTTTCCCTCTCCCGAGCCTTCTCCCAGGGTCGCCGGCGCGGAGCTGATTTCGTCCGCTGTGCCAGAGGTTCCGGGTTCGGGGTTGGAGGTCAGTACTGGTGCGGCACCGACCCAGTCGGGGTCTGACGCGGGTGCAGCCGTGAACCAATCGGGGTCCATCGCAGGTGCAACCGTGACCCAATCGGGGTCCGACGAGGGTGCAGCACCAGCAGAATCGAAGGTCGGTGAGGGAGCTGCAGACCCCCTGCCGCCGGACACTGGACTGGCTCATCTTCCTCCTCATCTTCCACCCAAGCCTTCTCCACCAGGTGCCGTTTGGACCCCTCATCTTCGGCCCGGCTCGCCATCGCTATTCCCCTCTGCAGGGAGGCCGTTGTCGCTCTCTCCCCTGCGGTCCTGGTGGCTAAGCGATGCCGGTCGGCCGCCTGAAGGACTGCCGCGCCCATTTGGCTCTCTGGGGCGGCCACCCGACCCACTGGACTCTCTATTCGGCGACCTGGTCCGGCCACCTGAAGCACTGTTTTTCCTGGCCTGGGATTCGGGTAGGCTGTCTGAACTCTTCCCGTTACCCCTGTTAGCGGTTTGGACGCTGGGTGCGGGGAGGCCCCCGGAACTGTGTAATCTTGCCAGTCATCCCTGTGCCGTTTTGTCCCTTTGTAATTTTGTGGATGTACGGGTATGATTATTATGATTTCATGTAGTCTCATCGCTGTTAGCGTGTTTTTGTGTATTTCATATAGCCCATCGCTGTTAGCACGTCTTTGTTTTCTTTCTAGGCCGGGTTCTGGTATTCCCGTTTGGAGCCTACAAATCTCGTTTTATGGGTGTTGTATGGAGTTTTTTATTCTTCGCCTTTGATTCCTTGCTGGGTTGCCTGTATTATTCTTGTTCTGGGCGTCATTGTGCATTTGAGAACATTGTATTTTCTATTGTCGTCCCCTGTGTTCTCCCTGTCTTCATGATTTTTTTTGTCCTTTCTGGTTCTCCCCCCCCCCCGGCCCTTCTCCCCCTGCCTCCCAACTTGGGGGGGGGGGGGGGTCTTGGGTGTCATCAGGCATTCTGAGCCCACCCTCGGGGGGGGGGATACTGTCATGGTCTGAGCACCGATGTCGTCCGCGCTCAGGCCATATATCATCTCCGCCAGGCCTTTGTTGTGACAGCGTCTCGGCGGTGCTTCCGGCTGTCAGAGGCCAAGTACCACGGGACGGCTGGAGGCCAATTATCATTCATCAGCTGATGAGCTGTCAACCCCTATATCAGGGAGCTGCCCTGTTTGCTCAGGGCTGCGACCTCACGCTATCCACACTTACCTCTCGTTGTGGATTAGGCTGGAGCCCCTACGTCCAGCCCTCCTCTCTTCCCTCATCGTGACTCGTAAGTGTTCTCCTGTATTATTTGTGTTTTGCCCCACGAGGCTCTTTTCCTTTGTTGCTTCCTTTATTAATAAACTACGCAAACTCACTGGTTGGCCCTTGGCTCTTATCAATGGCTCACAAGAGCCATTCATGACATTGAAATGTTTTTCTCAGTTTCCTACAGGTCACGCACTTGTGGATGACAGAAGACAAGACGTTTGCTGCCTATGATCCAAAACTCAGATGCTCTAAGGGCTCCCTCTGTCATATGTTGACCTTGATGTGCTACCTTTTCATGGTAGTATCTGATTAAAAGAACAGCGATGTGATGTGAACGAGGGATAATAAGAGGGTGCTTTTCCTCTTCTGTCAGGTTTGCTGGTGCCCAGCGTCCTCTGACTCTAAGCAAACCATCCTCGTCAATGATTGGGCTTAATTTCTTCAGCCAACTTTGTTTCGGCAGTGGATGTTTTGTTTCAACGCACTTGAACTCTTCCTTAAAGACTTCATGTTGCACTGTAGATATTATCAGGCATTTTGCTCGTGAAAGCTCATCAATTGTGCATGCGCTGTTATAACGTTTCCATCCACTGTTTTTGGTTTGTCTGTACTTGTTCTTGTATGACGCTGCAATACAAATGAGTGATCCAACTGTGCAGCACAGTTTCATCCAGTGTGAAAACTTTTCAAAACGGTGTGACCCCAAATGTCCATCAGACACTTTAGTAACAAATGTTTTTACATCAGGCCTGATTTCTGCATCTTCTTCTGGATCTATGAGTTAGAAGGGGCCAGATTGCTGTGGTTCTGAATTGAGTTGAGTCAAGAGAAGAGGTCCTTGGAACCAGTTTGTGAGCTTGAGTGCATCTGCCGCAATGTATTTTGTGGCAGTGTCTGCTGGGTTGTCACTGGTTGCTATGTAATGCCACTGTGATGGAAGTGTGGACTTTCTGATGCGGGTTACACGATTTGCCACATATGTGTAGAACCTTTTTGTGTTCTTGTGTATGTATCCAAGAACAATCTTACTGTCTGTATAAAACCTGACAGCATCCATTGCAGTGTCTATCTCATCTCTGATCAGCTTGTATATTGCGACAGCTAGAACAGCTGCACATAACTCCAATCTAGGGATGGTGTGTGCAGGGCTTGGTGCTATTTTAGATTTGCCCATAATGAACCCTGAGTGGCACTGACCTTCATTGTTGGTGGTTCTCAGGTATGCTACTGCTCCAATTGCCAAGGTTGATGCGTCTAAGAAAATGCATAACTCTCATTTCTGAACAGAAGACTGTGACAATGCAGGCAGCACCTTGGTATCTGTACATCTTCTAGGTCTTTCAGGGAATCTTTCCATTTGTTCCATTCCTCTTCTCTCTCAGCAGGAAGTGGTTCATCCCAGTCGCCATGTTCTGTTGACAGTTCACACAGGAGGTTCTTCCCCTGCATCGTGATAGGCACCACAAACCCTAGAGGATCATACAGACTGTTGACTTTCGCTAAGACTCCCCTTTGTGTGTAGGGCTTCCTGCCGATGGGACACCTGAAACATAAAACTGTCAGTTTCAAGATTCCAAAGCACTCCTAAACTGTGCTGTAGTGGGAGCTTGTCGAGTTTGAGATCTAAGTCTTTCAAGTCCTTTGCTCTTTCATTCGCCAGAAAGGCTTCCATGACCCTGTAGTCATTAGATGCTATTTTGTGTAATTGGAGATTGGATTGTGCTAACACCTTTTGTGCATTTGTCAGGATGTCAACAGCTTCTTCTGGTGTGGCTGTGGAGGCTAATCCATCATCTACACAGAAATGTCTCGTTATGAACTGTGTTGTGTCATGTCTATGCTCTTTCTCACCTTCAGCTGCAGCACGTCTCATGCAGTAAATAGCCACGGCTGGAGAAGGGCTATTGCCAAACACATGCACTTTCAATCTGTAGTCTCTTACTTCTTTGTCAAGATTATTATCCTCATACCATAGGAACCTGAAGTAGTCTCTATGATCTTCTCTGACCACAAAACAGTAAAACATCTGTTGCACAGCTACAGAAAATGCTATTAGCTCTTTCCTGAAAGGTAGTAGTAGGATGCCCACAAGGCTGTTGTTTAGGTCAGGTCCTCTTAATAGTACCTTATTTAGGGATACTCCTTCGAATTCTGCACTTGAGTCAAACACCACTCTCAGTTGGTCGGGTTTTTGGGGGTGATATACGCCAAATGATGGTAAGTACCAATGTTCTTTGTTTTTCTCTAAAGGAGGAGCAGCCTCTGCATGGTCGTTGTCCAGCATTTTTTGGACGAACTCAGTGTACTGTCTTTTCATTTCAGGTTTCCTGTCCAGTGTTTTTCTGAGAGAATGAAGACGTTGCATTTCCTGTTCTCTGTTGCTTGGGAGGTGTGGTCTGGGAGAACGAAATGGTAACGGTGCTACCCAGTTGTTCTCTGCATTTTGATGTACTTCTTTGTTCATGATGTCAATAAAAAGTTGATCTTCTATTGACAGCGCTGGTTTATCGTCATCCTTTGTTTTATCAAAGACTGTGCTTCCTCAGTGGTCTGTGTCTCGCTCACACTGCAAGGCATATGATGGTATGCTGTTGGGGTGTGAGGTAGAGCAACCTGAAACCTCTTTGACGAGAAATGTGTTTGGGCATGGGCTAAAGAATGATGCACAACCATTGTAGAGCACATGTGTCTTTAGCATGTTAACAGTCGAAGGCTTGTGTGCTGTCCCCAAACACGTTTCTCCCACAATAACCCATCCCAAGTCCAAGCGCTGTGCATAGGGAGTACTATGGGGTCCATTAATTTGTTCTCTCACCTTGTGTACCTGTAGGATGTCTCTTCCCAGTAGTAGGAGGATGGGCGCATGTTCATCTACAGGTGGAATCTTGTCTGCAACTTTTCTCAGGTGTGGATGCGTGAGTGTGGCCTTTGGAGATGGAATCTCCCTCCTGTCATCGGGGATCATGTCACACTGGATCAAGTTTGGAAGCTGGAGCTGTACTTTACCATCCATTGGTTCTATCACAAAGTTTGAAGCTCTCCGTCCCCAAGTCGTAGTAGCTCCTGAACATGTTTTCAGTGTGTAAGGGTCAGAAGGTGTTCTAATGTTGAACAGCTGGAAAAACTCTGATTTAGCAAGTGATCTGTTGCTTTGTTCACTGAGCACTGCATACATTTTCTGGGCTTTCTCTCTGTGTCCTGCAGGATAAACTAATACAGGGCTAATTTTTGAGCAGGAATGTGGGTTTTCTGCATTACCACAAACTTCTGTGCATCTAAACATGACTAGTGTGCATTCATAATGATGTGACTCCCCGCCATGGTCCGTCTCAGCTTCCTGAGGTTCTATGGGAGGAGGAGAGAGGCCAGGATGTAGTGCTGCTACATGTCTACCACTACCGCAGTCAGAGCACTGGCTTGACTGTTTACAGTCTTTTGCCAGATGCTGAGTGGATCAACAACACTTAAAGCAGATGTGATTCTCTCTCAAGAACAGTTTGCGTTCCTCTATTGGTTTTGCTCTAAACGTTTTACATTTCTTTAATGGGTGTGGTTTTCTGTGTATGAGACATTGTTTATCTGGGCTTTCTGTTCTTTTGTTTGCGTGGTTACCTTTAGCCGGTGGGATGTCTGTTTTGTGGACACTGATGAGATGCTTACTAGCAAACTTGGGGGCTTTTTCCACTCTGGCGTTCATGTGGGCCGGTGGAGAGAAACTGAAACTTGGGTCATTTCTTATTTTGGCCTGTTGTCTGACGTAACTGGAAAAAAAAGCTGAAAGGAGGGAAAGCGACTTTGTGTATTTCTTTGTATTTGGCACCTGCTGCAATCCACTTCTCCTGTAAGCTGTGGGGCAGTTTCTCTACAACAGGATTCACTCCACGGGCTGTATCCAGGTATGAGAGCCCAGGTAAGTATCCGCCATCCTTTGCACATTCGATTTCCTGCAGAAAGTCGCCAGGTTCTCTCAGCTTGAGTGTGTCTTTGTTGCTGATTTTGGGAAAATGTTCAAGCTTTTTTAACAGTGCATTTTCTACCACTTCAGGTGACCCATAACACTCTTCTAGCCTTTCCCAGACTAAGTTGAGGGCTGCATTTGGGTTGAAGACATGTGCAGAGCGGATCCTCTTCGCTTGTTCTGCTGATTCTGTGCCAAGCCATTTTATCATCAAATCTAATTGCTCATGGTGTGAGAGACTGAGGTCTTGTATAGCGTTCTGGAAAGATGCCTTCCATGCCCAATAATTCTCTGGGAGGTCATCAAACTGTAGGAGTCCCGTGCTCAACATTTCCCGGCACGTGAGATATTTGGTCAGATCCTGAATGCCTTGTGCTTCCGCGTAATGTGTTGCAGGGGCATAATAGGGTCGTAATGTTGGGGGATTAATCGTCTGTGTAGCTCCATGCTCCTCCTCAATGTTGACGCTGACCCTACTCTTACCATCTACAGCATTAGATGGGATGAATGGTACATTTGTGCCCATTTCAAACTGTTCACATTGGATCTTAGAGGAGGTGGCTGGATCAGTTTTAAATGGAATTTCCTCAAAGCGCATATCAGAGTGTTTCCGTACATACTCAGATGTGTGTTGTTCTGAGCTAACTGGCAAGTCCATTAATACGTGACTAAATTCACTTCTTGCATATTGTTCTGCTTCTTCATAGGCCGCAGCTTCAGCTTCTGCAGCTGCAGCAGCCTTCCGATGGTTCAGAATGTGCATATGTGCTTTAAGATTAGCTTTCTGTTTGATGAGAGTTGCTTCTTTCTCTGAAAAAGCTAATTTAGCTCGTGCAGCATCTGCTTTAGCTCTATCTTTTATGGCTGAGGAGGTAGCTGAAGAAGCCTTGCTTGACTTAGAGCTACATGAATATAGCGAGCTACCTTGTACAGCTGTAGCCAAGGGAGCTGTGTGTTCCGTCTCCATAACCCCACTTCTGGGTTGGGGAGTTGGCTGGTGCTGCTTTCCTGTCCTGAGGCTCATTCGCTGCTTGTTGCTTTGTTCACTGTGCCCGCTGCACTGTAGTCCTTTTCCTTTACTGCCCTCCCATCGAGTTTCCTAGTTATCGACTGGTATGCACCAAGCTAACACGTGTGGTGCAGGCCTCAATGATGACAAGATGTTTCCTTTTATCTCGTTTTTTGATGCGACACCACAAGGAACTCAATGTGATGTACACGCGTTTTATTCCGGTTTCACATCCGTTCCTACATCCGTGTAAAACTGAAACAAAGTAAACATATATACACCGTTAAATGATATGATCACCGTGTCTAGCTTAGGACATGTAAGCATTAGCTCCAACTTAGCTTGATAACAATGTTGGCAACGAACTAAACAGTAACTTAAAATACACCAATGTAACTGTGCGGTTCTCATTGTAATTGTTAACACTGTCAAACCATATAGCATACTCATGGACTAATGATGTCCAAGGCGACATTAGTTAAACAACATTCACAGCGTTCATACATCAGGTGGAGTTCTGACCGGTCTCCTGTTATATGGTTACTGCGCATGTGCAACACTTCGTGTATCAGTTCAAAAACAATACTTTCATTACACCACTAGAGGGAACCAAGCTCACTTACATGAAATACTGTAATGAGAACTACTCAATTTATAAAGGCAGAATAGGCAGCTTCTAATGAAAATGATTACCTCTTCAAAATAAAAAAATCTTTGCAAAAATCTGAAAAAAACTTCTTTCAATAAATAATTATTAAAACTTCATTCAAATGACTAAATCTCTGAAAAAAAAAAATTAAAAAGGCCATTCACCAAGTCAACAAAATGAGTCAAAACCATCCCCTCATGCCATCCTCCATCTCCACAAAGACTACAAGGATAGTTTATACAGGACAATGTACAGGTGCATCTCAGTAAATTAGAATGTCATTGAAAAGTTGATTTATTTAAGTAATTCAGTTTAAAAAGAGTATATTATTATTTTATTAATAATAATAATAATAATAATAATAATAATGTATTAAAATTAATATAATATCTTTATTATTATAAAGAGTATTCAGTTGGGGTATTCCTGGATCTTAAAAAAAGCATTTGATACAGTGGATCATAAATTATTGTTAAAGAAACTACAAAATTATGGTATTAGGGGGTAGCACTGTCCTGGTTATGTACAGTAGTTACTTAAAGAACAGATATCAGTATGTATGTGTTGGTAGCAAAAACTCACAGTTACTGAAGGTTACTTGCGGAGTTCCACAGGGTTCAGTTTTGGGGCCATTGTTATTCAATATGTATATAAATGTTATATGTAAAGTTTCAGAAAAAATGGATTTAATATTGTTTGCAGATGACACTAATTTATTATGCAGTGGAAGCAATTTGGAACAACTTTTGGATACACTCGGAAAGGAATTAGGAAAGCTTAAACTGTGGTTTGATTCAAACAAATTACGCTCAATTTAAGTAAGACAAAATTTATAATTTTTAACAACCATCACAACAACTCAGTATCTAAACTCAGTGTAAATGGTGTAGAGATTGAAAGGGTATCCGAAATTAAATTTCTTGGAGTCATAATTGATAATAAACTGTGCTGGAAGTCACATATTAATTATATTAAAGGTAAAATATCCAAATCAATCGCAATACTACACAGAGTGAAATATTTGCTGAATCAACCCACACTATATACTTTGTATCATTCATTAATACTCCCATATATGACATACAGTATAGTACTGAAGTATGGGGAAATACATATAAAACAAACATATATACAGTCTTTATGCTTCAGAAGAGAGCTATTAGAATAATAAACAAAGATGCTTACAGGGAATCAACAAACCCATTTTTTCTTAAATTAAAAGCTCTCAATTTGAGAGATCTGGTTGATTTTAAAAGTGCAGTAATAATGTTTAAAGTGAAGAATCTATCATTGCCCGCAAATATCCAAAAGTTGTTCCAAATAAGGGAGAAGCAATATCATTTCAGAGGAACATGTATATTTCAAAAACCTTCAGTGAGAACTACCACCAAGCAACACTGTGTCTCAGTGCAAGGAGTCAGATTGTGGAACGCTTTTGGCCCTGAATTAAAATCATGCACAACGCTTGTACAGTTTAAACAAAAACTAAAAGAAGAAATACTCCAAACATACATACATACAAAATGACATGTAAAATCACATAAGGATTATCATATTCAGTCTGTGTTGTGCTGTTGCTTAGTTTTGTTTTGTCACATTTTGTCTTAGCTTTGTTCTGTGTAACGAAGCTGGACGAGGCGGCTATCAATCATCAATTTTCAAATTTTATTTTCAAAAATATCTTCACAGGTCACAATTTCAGCGTACATACCAAATCTTCACACCGACACGACTCTCTCTTCCCAATAACAAACACCTGTTACATTATGTGAGACAATTAGGGCTAATTAGCCCCTACCATAACCCCAGGTAAAACAATAAAACATTTTCCATTTTTCACACATACCCAATAGCATCTAAAAGTCCATAACAACTTCCCACCTATTTACAAAATACATATAAATAACACGGAATAAATAAGACACCATAAATAATTCAATAAATAATTTAACCCCTATTTACAAAATCTAAATCACCCCTAAACTTACCATCACATGCTCCCTTCCTGCTGGTATCCTTTAAAAAGCCTTCAACCCCTAAAGAGTCTTTTGCCCGGACACCATCAGGGAGCATGCTGGCAAAGGTATGTGGATAATGATCACCACTTGTTTTACCCAAATAATTAAACATAACAATTATCTCACCAAAAAGGGCATTCCACATAGTCAGAAGCAGATCCTAAAATAATATGTGTAGACTTAACAATAATTATTAACATTTACAAATATTACCCAAACAATATAATCACATATACAGTGAACCATAACAGTGGTGACATTCCGTCGTCACATTTCCTCCCCCCTTTTCCCAAGAGTACAGTACTCTAAGAGTCATGTACTCTTGAGAGACTATCTGCCACAAAGTTAGTTTTCCCTGCCACATACCGAACAGTAAAGTTATATGGTTGAAGGGACACATACCACCCTGTGAGACGACTGTTCATGTCCTTCATCCTGTTCAACCACTGCAGGGCCCGGTGATCTGTTTCCAACATAAAATGACGCCCCAGTAAATAGTACTTCAAAGACCCTATTGCCCATTTCATGGCAAGACATTCCTTCTGTACCGTAGAGTATCTCGTCTCCCGGTCCAACAACTTACGGCTCAAGAACAGTACTGGGTGTCTCTCTCCCCTCTCCTCCTGGAGAAGTACTGCTCCAATGCCAACTCCTGAAGCATCTGTCTGTAGAATGAACGGACGAGCAAAATCTGGACTGTAGAGAACCTTCTCACCAGAAATAGCCCTCTTCAGATCCTCAAAAGCTCTGTCACACTCCTCTGTCCATTTTACCCTATTTGGTGCTGAAGCCTTAGTGAGGTCAGTCAAAACTGCTGCTCTTTCAGCAAAGTGGGGAATAAACTTACTGTACCATCCTACCATTCCCATGAATGATCATACCTTCATCTTAGTAGTGGGCACAGGATAGGTCCGGATGGCATCCACTTTACCTACTCGTGGTCTAATGACCCCCTGACCAACCACATGTCCCAGGTACTCCACCTGCTGCTGTCCAAACGCACAGTTGCATGGATTGATCGTCAGTCCTGCCCTCTTAATCAACTAAAGGACCTGCCCAAGGTGTACCAAATGTTCTTCCCAAGTCTGACTATAGATGACCACGTCATCCAAATAGGCAGCTGCAAAATTTGATACCCTTCTTAATACCTGGTCCATGAGCCGCTGAAAAGTTGCAGGTGCCCCCTGAAGGCCAAATGGCATAACCTTGAATTGAAAACTGCCATAAGGTGTTTTAAAGGCTGTAAGTTCTTTTGTTTCCGGTGCCAATGCCACCTGCCAATACCCCTTGCATAGGTCCAGTGTAGAAATAAACCTAGCCCTGCCCACTTTCTCTAACAGTTCATCAATCCGGGGCATGGGGTATGACTCAAACTTAGACACTGAAATGAGATATCTGAAGTCAATACAGAATCTCAAAGAGCCATCCTTTTTGGGTACCAGCACAATCGGGCTACACCACTCACTGACTGACTCCTCGATCACTCCCAGCTGCAACATCAAATCAATCTCCTGCTTCATCTTTGGAACCAATTGCTCCGGGATCCTATAAGATTTCCTACGTGGAACAGCCTCTTCTTTCAAATAAACTTTATGACACCAGCGTGGTGAAACCAGGTCTCTCCTGAAACAATTCTGGATCTAACAGTGCCTCTAACTGTCTCTGCTGACCAACCTGCAAATGAGACACTTGAAATAAACACGGCTCTGACACATTTGTGGAAAAAGACTGTTCTCTTTCCTCATCCACTTCTGTCGCACAAATGAAGAGCTGATGATGTGTCTCCTGAAGAACAGGCTGCTGCTGATGATGACCAGGCTGCTGAAACTCTTTCAACAAGTTAATATGGAAGTTTTGATGTTTTTTTTTTATTTAAGTTTTTGTAAAGGGTATACAGGTCGTTACAGCAATGCATTGTTTACATTTTCATCACATGTTCCCTTATTTTCTGATATCTGACAACATTGGAAGAATAATTATTACAACACCCCTTTTTTTTTAAAGTGAAAGAAAAAGTGAAATTAAAGAGAATAAAAACAAACAAACAAACAAACCAGCAAAAAACAAACAAAAAGAAAAAATAAGTAAAGGTAAAAGAGCATCTGAGTAGCATTGGAACAAAGAGCGGAACCATTATTGAAATGGTATTTGTCAAAGATTAGATCTAATGGAAGACACATATGCGATCCAGGGTTGCCAAAAGTTCATGAACCCATCCATGTCCTGTCTCAGTGTGAATGTCAACTTTTCCATTGAGTAAATGTCTTGGATCACGTTACTCCAATCTTCAGGTGTAGGACAGTCCTTCAACATCCATTTTTTAGTTAGAGCTTTTTCACTTGC
Source organism: Pholidichthys leucotaenia (assembly GCA_020510985.1). NCBI lineage: Eukaryota > Metazoa > Chordata > Actinopteri > Cichliformes > Pholidichthyidae > Pholidichthys > Pholidichthys leucotaenia. Next base: position 171,395,255 of record CM035847.1, on the reverse strand, counting down.
CAATATTAAAACATTGAATAAGTATTTTTCTCCTCGTCTTTCTAGTGAGTCCGGTAGTAAACCCAAATATAAAGTTACAAAAGAAAAGGGAACTGTTATTTTAAATATTTTCCCCAATATTGTCTGTACATTGGTCCAATATTGGTGGATAACTGGGCATGACCAAAACACATGAAAATGATTTGCAGTCTTTTCACCACACAGGCGCCAACAGTTCAATCCCTTATGGGTAAATTTGTTTTGTGCAGGTGTTCTGAAAAATCTTGCCAAGTTTTTCCATCCAAATTCTCTCCACTGCAGGGATGAGGTACTTTTCCATTGCTGTTTATTTAGCTTTTCCCATATTTCCAGTTGTAAAGTGAAATTCCCCTCTTTTTCCCATCTCTCTTTTATATATGATGTGTTGTCTCCTTTTAAGTCTTGAAGACCTTGGTATATTTTAGAAATGTATCTGATCCCTGGGATCCCTTTATATGCCATTAAGAAGACCTTCAGAACTTCACCTGACTGGGCCCTTTCCAAATCCTCCTTTTTAAGTATATTGTTTATGTGGTGTCTAAGCTGGAAGAACCTGTAAAGGTCTTGATTTATTAGACCTTGTTTTTTCAAATCTTCAAAACTTCTTAAAATTTGCCCTTTAAAAAAATCGTGATATTTTATCAGCCCTTTCTCCTTCCACTTTTTAAATCTGGTGTCTGTTTTATTAGGAGTAAAGTCTTGATCATAGGCAATCCATTGCAGAAGTCGATAGGGTTCTTTAGTTTGATTCTCTCTGACTATCTTAAACCAAATTTTTAGCGGGGTCTCTATCCACAGGTTAGTGTTATTCAAAAGTTTAGGTAAGGCATTGTTCCCTATTATCGCCTGTAGGGGGATGTCACTTGTTATTTGGCATTCGATCTCCTTCCATTGTGCAGTGTAGACTGGGTTACATATCTCTACTAGAGTTTTAATTTGTGCGGCTTTAAAGTAGTCCCTGATATTTGGCAGCGCGAGCCCACCTTTGTCTTTGTTTAGCTGTAAGGTTCTATATCTGATTCTAGGTCTCTTGTCTTGCCATATGAATCTTGAGATCCTTCTGTCCAGCTCCTGCCATGTTTTTTTGGGAGGTTCTACCAGTATTGTTTGGAAAAGGTATAGAAGACGTGGAAGTATATTCATTTTGACTGCTTCAATTCTTTGTGCAGTACCCAAGAATGGTATCATATTCCATCTTGCTAGGTCGGATTTTATTTTTGTCACCAGTGGATCATAGTTTAGTGTTATAATTTTGTTGAGTTGTTAAGGGATATTGACCCCCAGATATTTCATAGATTCCGACTCCCAGTTAGTTTTGAGTTTGCTTAGTGAATAATGATTTGGGTCATAGTTGAATGTTAAAACTTGGGTTTTATGCATGTTTAATTTGTACCCCGATAAATCTCCATACTCTGAAAAAACTGAGGTTAGTTCTGGTAAAGAAGTGTCCGGCTGCCCTAGGTATATTAAAATGTCATCAGCAAAGAGTGCTATTTTATGTTCCTTCTGACCAAGTGTAATACCTTGAATTTTTTGATTTTGTCTTATCCATTGGCTCAGAGGTTCTATGAAGATTGCAAAGAGCAGTGGAGACAGGGGGCAGCCCTGACGACATCCTCTTTCCAGCTCAAAAGATGATGATAAATTACTGTTAATCCTTATTTTAGCTGTTGGTTTTTTATATAATGCCTGTATAGTTCTAATGAAGTTGTTATGAAAATTGAAACTGGATAAGATTCTATATAGAAAAGACCAGTCAACCGAATCGAATGCTTTTTCAGCATCTAATCCCAATATGACTGCATTTAAGTTATATTTTTTTATATGATGAATTATGTGTAAAGTGCGTCTAATGTTGTCTTGTGTCTGTCTTTGTCTTATAAAACCTGTTTGGTCTAAATGAATTAGGTCTGTCAGTATATTTTCTAACCTTTTGGCAAGGATAATGGTAAAAAGCTTATAGTCCTGATTTAATACACTGATTGGTCTGTAGTTGGAGCACTCTAGTTTATCCTTTTCAGGTTTAGGTATAACTGCAATGACCCCTTCTCTCCAGGAGGGGGGGATTTCCCCTGTGTGGAGGACATAATTAAATGTTTTCAGGAGGAGAGGAGATAGTTGCTGTTTAAAGGTTTGAACCACTCTGCTGTATAGCCATCTGCTCCTGGGGATTTGTTAGCTTTAAGTTTCATAATTGCTTTTTCCAATTCTTTAGGATGTATTTCTGACAGTAGTGTTTTATTTTGTGACTCTGTAAGTTGGGGAAGGTTTAATGTGTTTAGGAATGCCTCGGATGCGTTTTTGTTTTTTGTGGGAGTATAAGTTCTTATAGTAATTCTCGAAGCTTTTAATATCCTGAATTCTGAATTTTATTTCCTTTGATACTGGGTCTCTGATTTTGTAGATTGCTCTTTCTGTTTGTTGTTTCCTCAATTTATAGGCTAGCAATTTTGCCGATTTACTGCCTGCTTCATAGTGTTTTTGTTTCAAAAATGTAAGTTTCTTCTGGATTTCTATTGTGTAGATCTCATTTATTTGGTTTTTAATTTCCTTAATCTTGAGCGAGTCAGTAGAATGAGTGTTGCCTTTGTGTTCTTTTTCTAGGTTCTTAAGTTCTGACTCTAATGTGGATAGTTTTTCTTGTCTTAGTTTCTTTTGGGTTGCCAGTTTTGCAATAATCTTTCCTCTTATTACAGCTTTGCATGCATCCCACAGTATTAAAGGGGATACTTCTCCATTATCGTTTTCTTCCAAATATCTGAGAATATCTGATTCCAATTCATCTTTCAATGGTCCTTTCAGGACATTTGAATTTAACCTCCAAGAAAATGTATTATTTGTGAATTTTTGGATATTTAAGTCCATGTAGATCGGACTGTGGTCAGAGAGATCCATCAGTCCTATTTTACATGTTTCTACTCTTCCAATGTCTCTATTAAACATAAAAAAATAGTCAATCCTTGAGTAAGATGAATGTGGAGTTGAGTAAAATGTATAGTCTTTTACACTGGGGTTGAGTTTCCTCCACACATCACAGATTCCCATTTCTTTTAGTAGCATCCGAGTCTTCCTGCTTTGGGTGTTATTTTGATGTGGAGAATTACCAGAAGCATCCCAGTATGGATTCAGTCTAAGATTGAAGTCCCCACCACATATCACTAAACCTTGAGCTTTAGTTATCATTAGGTCAAATACATTTTTATAAAATTTCCAGTTAGCCCCTGGGGGAGCATACACATTCAGCAGGGTGATATCTTCTCCCTCTAGCCGCCCAGTTACCAAACTGTATCTCCTTTCTTTATCTTTGTGTTCTGATTTTTTTTCAAATGTAATTTTGGTAGATATCAATGTCGCTACTCCCCTCCTCCTTCCTGACTTATATGAAGATGAAGAGATCATTTTAAACCCTTGTCTACTGAGTTTAGTGTGCTCCACGTCTGTTAGGTGGGTTTCTTGTAAAAATATTATTCCTGCTTTGTCTTTTTTCATTTTGCCTAGAATCTTGGATCTTTTAACTGGATTCAGGATTCCTTTTACATTATATGAAATTATTTTGGTTACACCCTGTTTCTCCATTGTGTTGTTTTGTTTAGTATAACAGTGTGGTGGCCCTCTTTTGTGCTACTCAGAAACTGAAAGAGCATTAAGAACAAGAAAAACATTAAGAACATAGTGTATAAAACTTTAAAACAAAAAACTGTCAAAAGAACTTCCTGAGCTGGGGTCTTTTTAAAGACCCTGGAAGAGCCTTGATGGAGTGTAGGCTCTGAGGGAAATTCCTCAAACTCTGTTACGTGTTGAGGGCCCTCTCTTACCCCTGTAAGTTGTCCCATGCTTTTAACATGAGTTTCAGAACCCAATCCGAACTTGTAATGATTTTTTTTCCCCCTTTATGCCTATACCCTGTGAAATTGTGTGCACCCTCCCACCCCCATCACAGCAAACATTCACGCAAAAACAGTATTTGTTAGTGTGGGGAGAACATGTGGATTATTGTCACATTTCTATTTTAACAAGTTTTGTTTTTTTTTATTAAAAAGACTTATTTGTTTCAAATATTATGACTGTTCCATGAAATGTTTTACCACATGCTGAATACGCATCTCCTTTAATGTTTGTTACCTTGTAGGAGGGGGGTTGGATGTGCAGATTGACTCAAAAAAAAAAATGGTCGCTTCCAACCTGAAAACGGCCAGTTTATCCGCGACGCTCTGGTGCTGGGTTTCCCGCTGCTGGCCCGTGGATTTTGAAGGTCTTTGTGTTGTCCATGTTTGCGCTTTGATCTTCTCACTCGGGTCTGCTGCGGGTTTAAACACCGTTACCGGGAGCCCTCTTCTCGCCATGTCAGCTGTTGCTTCTTCCGCCGAATTATAGAGACATGTTTCTTCGCCGTAGAAGACCCTTAACTTCGCAGGAAATGGCGTCTGAAAGCGCAGTTTCTTCTCACGTAGTACCTTTTTGGTGTCATTGTATTCCCTGCGCTTTTTAAGGACCTCCGGGGCGTAATCGTGTTCCACGAAGACTTTTCTCTCCTTGTGCATAAATCCTTTTTTCTGCCAAGCCAGTCTTACAACCTCTTGTTTTATTTTGAAATTGGAAAATCTTACCAACACCGAACGTGGGGGCGCTTCCGCTGCTGGCTTAGCGGCTAATGAACGATGTGCCTTTTCTATCCTCAAGTCGGTGGTTTGTGGAATATCCAATTTCTCTCTTAGTAAAGATTCCACGCATTCTGCCATTGAGTTAAAACCGTTTTCGGCTCCTTCTTTCAGACCATGAATTCTTATATTGTCTCTTCTCTCTTCCTTCTTGGTCGGTTAGCTTAGCCTCTATAGATGCTTGTCTTTTGTGTAGGTCCAGCACAGAATCTTCGAGCACTTTTATTCGTTCCTCTGCTTCCAAGATTCGGTTCTCGGCCTGGTCCACTCTGCTGTTTGTCCTTTTTAATTCGTCTCTGAATTCCCGAAATTCATCCGTAACCTCTCGGCGAAATCGTCGTAGCTCTTCAAAAAGCGATTTTAAGCTAACCCTTTTGTTAGCTACAACCAGTTCCTCGTCTTCTGAACGGAGATCTTCCAGTTCAGATTCTCCGGCCGATACGTGTCCTGGCCTGGAAAATTTCAGTTTCTTCTGTTTTCCTTTAGACATGATGATTTTGTCTTTTGATTTTCACTCCTCCAAAAATCCGTTAAGTTTGATTTTCAAAGTATTTTCTTGGATTGGGTCTGAGAGCTTCAGTGTTAAGCTGCAGTCGCCATGGCGTCCAGACCGGAAGTCGGAAGTTCTGATGTTTTACCTTCCTGTCAGGCATATATAGTTCATATGTCACTGAACTTAGTTTTTTAGAGATTTCATACGGCCCCTGCCATTGAGCCAACAGCTTACTGTCACACGAGGGCAGCAATAACAAAACCTGCTGACCTGGGTGAAAAACCCTTTTTCTGGCCTTCTTATCATACCAAGTTTTTTGTTTGGCCTGCGCCGTCCTCATGTGCTCCTGAGCCAAAGCAGTCATTCGATCCAGTTTCTCTCTCATCTTAATAACATATGAGACCACATTGTCCTGATCACTCGGTGGACTCTCCCAATGCTCCTTTAATAAGTCCAGTGGGCCCCTCACCTGACGACCATACAGTAGTTCAAAAGATGAGAACCCTGTTGAAGCCTGGGGAACCTCCCGATAAGCAAATAATAAATATGGTACCCATTGGTCCCAATCCAAGCCCGTATCAGAAACAAATTTCCGCAGCATGTTTTTCAGAGTCTGACTGAATCGCTCAACTAGTCCATCTGTCTGAGGGTGATATGGGGTGGTCTTAATACCCTTAACCACTTGCACTCCGTTGTTCCGCGGGCGGGCAAGTCTCTGCGTCCTAGGGCGCACGAGGGCGCACGAGAGCGCACTCGTGCGCCCTCGTGCGCATGACGCATGATAAGGATATTGATGGTGGTGGTGTAGGTGGTGTGGCCTCCAAGTGCCACTGAAAAAAAAATCTGCAAACACAGCCGCGAACAGATTAGTTCATCTGATTGACCTCTCATTCGACTAATAAGAGCCTTGAATTGGGTTTCTGAAACCTTGAAGAACCAATGAATGAAAACCTAGGAAGGAGGACCCGCCTCCCAACGCTTTGAATGCAGTGAGCCAATTGAAGCAGAGAAGTTCGTGAGCTGTTTTTTTTTTTAAGGCTGGGTGAAGACTGGCTGCTGCAGCGGATCAAAAAAGGACACAGGAAGAGCTCCACAGACCCAGCAGCATGGAGACCATCCACAAATGCAACCTGTATGACAGGGAGTGCCATTCGTGGATCGGCATGTTCGGCCACAGGCGGTGCTTATTTTGTATTGGTTCCAGCAGAGTAGACGTTATGATTTCTTCCATGGTCATTATAGACCGACGGAGGCTGACGACGAAGGCTGAGTGAAACACACGCCTTCGCCAGTCTTTTTTTAATTACTGCTGTTATTTGTTTTGAAAAATCGTTCGCCAAAAACCGCAATCATGGAAGCACAAAACCGCAATAATGGAATTATGTTTTGATCGAGTCGCGAGACCAGAACCAGAGCGGACCAGCGTCGCGTTCGTCTGACAATGAGGAAGACAAGTTCGCCAAGACTCCGCTGTGAAGAGGTAAGGTGTTATAAGCTAAATTATTCTCTATCCCTGAAAATTGTAATCCAAAATGACTTTTGACCGATCAGTAAATTACAGCTGTGCGGTTCATGAAGTCTGAAGTTCGTGCGCCGTGGTACAAGGGGTTGCTCGCAGTGTACAGGCTGTGAACGCCCCCCCACCCCCGCTATTCTTCTGCAGCGAGGGGGGGGGGGCCGCGGTGACTGCACTGCTGTCCTACATCACCACATAAGGCTAATCCGTTGTGTAGCGATGGCTAAAGTCCATCCTCTGTAGCGAGCGGGGGGGGGGGACAACCCCCCCCCACACACACACACAGTAGCGAGGGGGGGGGGGGCCGCTGTGACAGCGTTGCTGTGGACACATGCAACGAGTGTAATCTGTCATGTAGCGAGGGCCGAACTCTGTCCTTGATAGCGGGGGGGGGGACGACCCCCCCCCCCCCCACACACACACACAGACACAGCCCTGAGTGTAACCTTTCCTTTGAGCCTAAAATGAAGCTTCTACATTGAATCATTCAAAAGTTACAGACGTTTTTCCAAACTGTGCCATTTGGCACAATTTGGCACAGTTCCAAAATGCCTGGGAACAGCCTGAGAACAAAGCTGTGTAAAATATTCATTTTTTGTGGTATTGTTACCAAATTTGGATCTCAGCTGGATAACACTTGGTTCTACATTTCTGTTGCATTTTCCAGCCGGATCAGACAGCTGTGTGTTATTTACAAGCATTTGTATCCAAAAAAACACTGTGTCCAAATTTTTTTTCTTCAAGTTCAGTATGTTTAGATGACTGTAACTCAGTGGCCGGAGCACGTAGAGAGATTGTTTTTTTTGCCAAAAAATTCAAAGTGTTTTCTTTTAAATGAGACCAACCCCATGAAGATGCTGCAAAGGGTTGAAGAACAGCTTTCGATTTACTTTGGGCACGTTATTTTTTGGCATTTTTAGGAAAATTGCCCGGAGTGCAAGTGGTTAATACCCAACAGCTTGTATACCTGCTGCAACAGTTTTGACAAGAAATTTGTTCCACAGTCTGTTAGAATTTCTCTGGGTATGCCTACCCTTGAAAATAACTGGATAAGGCAGTTGGCAACCTGCCTAGCCTTGATAGATTTCAGGGGGAAGGCTTCTGGGTACCGAGTAGCATAGTCACAGATCATCAGAATGTATTTATTACCAGAGGAGCTTCTCTCTAGGGGGCCAACTACATCCATCCCTATTCTATCGAATGGTGTTCCAATAATTGGTAATGGGTGCAGTTGGGCACGGGCTACTCCCCTAGGTGATGTAATCTGACATATTGAACATGATGTGCAGAACTCCTTTATCTGGGTATACATTCCCGGCCACACAAACCTTCTAGCAATTCTCTGCAAAGTTTTCTGAAAAGCTAGATGACCTGCCCAAGGGATAACATGTCCTAGTTCCACAATCTGTGGTGTGAGGTCCTGTGGCAAAGCTATGGCCATAACTTCACCTTGTTGCTGGTACAAAATGCCCTTTTTAATGACATGCATGGCCTCAGCCAAACAATCCGTTCTACCCTGTTTCACACCCTCAATCTCCGAGACTTTATTAAACCATGGTCCAAGTGCTGGGTCAGCTTTCTGTAATGCAGCTATGTCAGGAGGGATGTCAAACTCTACTGACTGACTTAGTTGTGGTGTTTCTTCACCCAAGTTCTTTACTGAAGCGAACACCTTATCTCTTCTCCTCTGAGCCTTGGATTTAGACTGTTTAATAGGGCCTGCCTCTTTCTCAGAATCATAAAATGGCAGCTCCTGAAGAACATTGGCAGCCCTCTGCGCCCTGGTTGTCACCATATTACAGATTTTTCCAACAGGTGCATCAAGCCTCTGCTCAATAGCGCCACCTGCCTGTCCCTCAGTTTGTTCGTCTCTAACCTGTTGTATAATGTCCAACAAAGTTGGAACATCATTGCCAAGAATAACTGGATAAGGCAACTCAGGCACAAGAGCTACAGAAAGGAGATAAGTTTGACCCCCTTCAGCGGTCGGGTACAATTTCTTATCCCCATGAACACAACTGATATTAACTGTAGTTTCACTCCATGAATCTCTAGGGACTAGACTGGGCAAAACAACAGTCTGGAAACAACCGGAGTCTAACAAGGCCTCTTCACTCTGACCATTAAGCAGAACGGTAGTTTTATATATTTCACTATGAATTGGTGCTGACAGAGTGGGTCTTGCAACTGAGCATAATAGTGAAGGTTTATCATTTTTTGTGGCAGGACACAAATATTGGGTGTGACCGATTTTATTGCACTGATAACAACGAATATCTTTATTAGACACAACACATGACTTTTTGCTACTATGATATCTGCCATTTGTGATCTGACTGGAACTGGAATACAGTCTATTTTGAACTGGACCACCCCTTTCACCCTCATTAGACTTACTCCGTATGGTGAAAGAGCTGTCACGGCCGAGAGTAGGTCTCCTGCTCCCAGACCTGGCTGACAGAAAAACCTCCGCTAGACGAACAGCGCCCTCTGCAGTCTTCGGGTCCCGCTCTTGTATCCAGATTCCCAGTTCTGGGTTCACCATCCGCAGAAACTGTTCCAAAATTAATAGTTCCACAATGTCTTTTACAGTTGAGGTCTCTGGTTTAATCCATTTCACACACAGGTCTTTTAAACGAACATACAGTTCACGGGGGGTTTTGTCCTGATAAATGTCCAGAGACCGAAACCTTCTCCTGTATGTGTCGGGTGTTATTTCGTACTTATTTAAGATTGCTTCTTTCACTTTTTTATAATTGTCCGTGTCAGCAATGTCCATCAGTACATACGCACTTCGTGCTTTACCTGTGAGTAAAGGAGCCAACTGGATAGCCCACTCTTCTTCACGCCAGCGGCAGACTGTAGCGATCCTCTCAAAAGTCGCCAGGTAGTGCTCGATGTCATCCTCGGGAGAGAGCGGATTCAGCCTGGGCTCGTGGTGCGTTCGCATTCTCCTCGGCTGCACCTGCAGCAGTAAATCATCCTCCTGCGGGCCGACCCGACTGGCCGTCACCTTGGGGTCTTCCCCCGAAGCGTCGTCGTCACCACTGCATTCAGCCCGGCTCCCATACTCCTCTCTCAACTCCGCTACTTGCGACTGCACCCGACGAATTTGATTATCTACAGTCTGCCACCTTTGATCTTGAAGAGTGGCTTCTTCTTCCCTCTGACGGTCTCTGACAGTCAGCGAACGAACCAAGGACTTTACCAAGCACGTTAGTTCCTCGAGCTCGCCCAGTCCGCTGGCTCCCGACTCCTCAGTTGCCATAGCTGTGTCAGAGTCGAACTGCTCCTCTTGCCTCATTACTTTTCTTCTGGCCATTAGTCCTTCCGTCCCATGCTCTTTCCACCACTTTCACCAAATGCTACGTCTCGTCCTGGGAACGAACCACCGCTGCCACCAAATGTAACGAAGCTGGACGAGGTGGCTGTCAATCATCAATTTTCAAATTTTATTTTCAAAAATATCTTCACAGGTCACAATTTCAGCGTACATACCAAATCTTCACACCGACACGACTCTCTTCCCAATAACAAACACCTGTTATATTATGTGAGACAATTAGGGCTAATTAGCCCCTACCATAACCCCAGGTAAAACAATAAAACATTTTCCATTTTTCACACATACCCAATAACATCTAAAAGTCCATAACAACTTCCCACCTATTTACAAAATACATATAAATAACACAGAATAAATAAGACACCATAAATAATTCAATAAATAATTTAACCCCTATTTACAAAATCTAAATCACCCCTAAACTTACCATCACATGCTCCCTTCCTGCTGGTATCCTTTAAAAAGCCTTCAACCCCTAAAGAGTCTTTTGCCCGGACACCATCAGGGAGCATGCTGGCAAAGGTATGTGGATTAATGATCACCACTTGTTTTACCCAAATAATTAAACATAACAATTATCTCACCGAAAAGGGCATTCCACATAGTAAGAAGCAGATCCTAAAATAATATGTGTAGATTTAACAATAATTATTAACATTTACAAATATTACCCAAACAATATAATCACATATACAGTGAACCATAACAGTGGTGACACTCTGTCGTCACATTCTGATTTGTAATCACTTTTATTTTATTTTATTTTTGAATTCTTAGATGGAACATGGGTGGGCAATATAAGCTGCGGCTTCAGCCATCACTCATTTCGGATAACTTATGTTGAATTGTATAATCCGAGGAGTTATTGTTTAATTTGACCTTGTTGGATTTTTTTCCCCCTTGTTATATTATTTTGTTCCTTTCTTTTAGTCTTTTAATCTAATCTATCCAAAATAAAGATTCATTCATCATCATCAAAAAATGAAACTCATATATTATATAGATTCATTACACACAGAGTGATATATTTCAAGTGTTTATTTCATTTAATGTTGATGGTTATGGCTTACAGCTAATAAAAACCCCAAATTCAGTTTCTCAGAAAATTAGATTACATCTAATTACTTGTAATTAGATTACATTACACTTCACTCTATTAAAGCAAGAAATCTGTTTATCTGTGTGTGTGTCTGTCACATTTATAGGACATCATAGGACAGCCTATGATCTCTGCCTGATCATCATAGGATGTCCTATGAACTCAGGCATCATGGGATTTGTGATGCCATCATAAAGATATTCATGATGCCGTCATAAAGATATGATGTCTATATGACGGCAAATAGACAAATGTGTCTTTATGTCATAGACCATCACTCATGATGCCTAGACTAATGTGTCTTTATGATGTCATATGGCTCAAAACTGGTAAGGTGAATAAGTCACAGGGCCAGTCTTTACAGCGCATTCGTGTTTTCTGCACAACAGATTTCTGCAGCCATGGCCAATTTTACGTTGCCGTGAGCAGAGTTGCCAGATCAAGCAGTCTTCGTATTGTTGCTCAAGATGAAGAAACTAAGCAAAAGCGACGCTTTCTCAGCAATGTTGTTTTTAAAGAGGTGCTGACACAGTAAAAATGTGTAACCTTGAAGAATGCCAGTCTACACTACAAATGTGTAAAATGCCAAGCAAAATGCTGATTTTCTCCAGGTGCTCTGGTTTCTGGGTTTCGATGGGCATGCACGGGTCTTCCTGAACAGGGTCGAAAGCCACTTTTTGCTCAGATCTATTTTCATGATCCTGTCCATGAACTGGAATTACAATGCACCTATCCCTCAATCAGTGGTCTGAACAGAGGAGGAGGAGGAGGAGGAGGAGGAGGAAGGAAGAAGAAGAAGAAGAAGAAGAAGACTTTTAAAAAAGGCTTTATTGTACAATTCAAAAATGCAAAAAGACCAATGTCACGGCCCCAAGTGTGTCACATCTCAAAAGTGCAAACATAACTCATCCCCCTGACCCACAGAACACAAAACGTTCCCTACAGTCCATCTATTGATGAATGCCTCCAAATTGTCCACCATCTGATAGTAAGAGAACTCCACCTGGAGTCTGACTTTCAACAAGACCTTGAAAGCAGACACAGGATCCACATTGCCAGCGTTGCTAGCCCGATTTTTCCTCGTCAGCCAGATGGCAAGTTTAGCAGTACCAGATAGGAAGTTCATCAAAGTGTGGGCAGCCTTCCTTGCCACTTTATACTTTGGACCGTAAATGAACAGACCAAAAGAGAAATGTTCACCCAAAGCCTGAAACCACTCGCGCAAAATATCAAAAAGTGCAGATAAACGAAAACATTGAACAAACAAATGCTCCAGGGTCTCAACTTGGGAACAAAACAAACATTCCCCCCCCACAGTTGGATCGAGGCGTGCTCTGTATTTATTCGTAGCTATTGCCCCATGCATAATCCTCCACTGGAGATCTGCTGTCCATTTCTCAATAGGTAGCTTGTACATGCACCGCCAGCTGCCTTTCGGGGAGACCTCTGGCCCCAAAAAACCCGCCCACCTTGACTCTGTGACATCCATCAGAAAGCGCAGATTCAGAACCTTCACACAGATGTGATACACCGTCCTTGTCCCGACAAACTGGAACTTTCCCAGGCGAGGATTTCTGAAGGTCAGCAGGTGATCCTCTCCTCCCTGCCACTCCCCCACAGCTGGATTTATGGAAATGGCAGGAAAGGTGGACACAGTGTCATCATCCCATTGATTGGAAAGAGTGCGGTTTGTCGCAAACGCTCGAAGCGGTTGTGGCAGGGAAGCGCACACGTCCCCACCACCCTTTGCAGCAGTCTGACAGATGTAATGTTGGCACTCTGCCTCAGCGTATCCATCGATGTGGTCGACATCTTCATAAGATGACCAAGCTTGGTACAGCGTGCCTCCCGCAAACAAGTCCGCAGACTGACCGACTGCAGCACCTCAGCGTCGATGAATCGATTGAAAAACAGTGGTTCCTTGAACAGCCACATGCCCAGTGTCTCGTCATGGTAGCGGGCTACGGTGAAGACTCGCCATGCATGCAAGACGGACGTGTAAAAAGCAGATAGTCCAGTAAGGTCCACCTCCCCAGATGTCATGAGGAAGAGCTGCTTATCATAGCCCAAGCGACCAACTCTCCTCAGGAGCAGTTTAGCAGTGTCCATCCAGCAGGGTCCGCATCCGTAAAGGAGGCGCTGTGCAGTTCTAAGCCTGAAGCAGGCGATCTTGGAGTATATGTCCACTAGGCCCTGTCCCCCCTCGGCCACAGGCAGGAAGAGAACAGGCGCATGGACCCAGTGCCGACCAGACCAAAAGAAGTCCACGATGATCTTCTGAACCTCCTCCACAAGGCTCCTGGGCGGTGTCAAAGCCACAAGCCTATGCCAAAGAGCTGAGGCGGTCAGATTATTGGTGACCAGAACCCTGCCCCTATATGACAGCTGTGGTAGCAACCATTTCCATTTTGAAAAGCGAGCACACACCTTGTCCTTAACACCCTCCCAGTTCTTTCGTTCAAAAGCCTCCGAACCTAGAAAACCCCCCAACACTTTGAGACCGGCGGTCCCCCACTGAAGACCGCCGGGTAGGCGAGGGATGTTTTGACGCGACCACTGACCCACCAATAGACCCTCACTCTTGGCCCAATTCACCCATGCAGAAGATGCCCTTTCATAAACTGACAAAGTGTCCACCAGATGCTGCACATCCCCGTGGGAGGTGATGAAAACGTTGACGTCGTCTGCATAAGCAGACAAGACGATCGGGCGGCAACAGCTTGATGGCTCCGTCAGAACCAGACTACCCAGCCGAGTGTGCAACCTGCACAGCAAAGGCTCAATAGCCAAGCTGTACAGCTGACCCGAGAGTGGACACCCCTGGCGTATTCCCCGGTGTACAGGGATTGGCCGACTCAGGCCTGCCCCCATCTTTACCAAACACTCCCCTCAGGGTGGAAAACAAATAGGAATGGTCAACCCTATCAAAAGCCTTTTCTTGGTCCAAAGACACAATCCCGAACTGTAAGTCATGACATTTACTGAGCTGAAGAAGAAGAAGAAGACTTTTAAAAAGGCTTTATTGTACATTCCAAAAATGCAAAAAGACCAATATCACTGGCCCAAGTTTGGCACATCTCAAAAGTGCAAACATAACTCATCCCCCTGACCCACAGAACACAAAACGTTCCCCACAGTCCATCTATTGATGAATGCCTCTAAATTGTCCACCATTTGATAGTAAGAGAACTCCACCTGGAGTCTGACTTTCAACAAGACCTTGAAAGCAGACACAGGATCCATATTGCCAGCGTTGCTAGCCCGATTTTTCCTCGTCAGCCAGATGGCAAGTTTAGCAGTACCAGATAGGAAGTTCATCAAAGTGTGGGCAGCCTTCCTTGCCACTTTATACTTTGGACCGTAAATGAACAGACCAAAAGAGAAACGGTCACCCAAAGCCTGAAACCACTCGCACAAAATATCAAAAAGTCCAGATAAACAAAAACACTGGACAAACAAATGCTCGAGGGTCTCAACTTGGGAACAAAACAAACATTCCCCCCCCACAGTCGGATCGAGGTATGCTCTGTATTTATTCGTAGCTATTGCCCCATGCACAATCCTCCATTGGAGATCTGCTGTCCGTTTCTCAATAGGGAGCTTGTACATGCACCGCCAGCTGCCTTTCGGGGAGACCTCTGGCCCCAAAAAACCCGCCCACCTCGACTCCGTGACATCCTTCAGAGAGCGCAGATTCAGAACCTTCACACAGATATGATACACCGCCCTTGACCCGACAAACTAGAACTTGCCCAGGTGAGGAATTCTGAAGGTCAGCAGGTGATCCTCTCCTCCCTGCCACTCCCCCACAGCTGGAGTTATGGAAATTGCAGGAAAGGTGGACAGAGTGTTGTCATTCCATTGATTGGAAAAAGTGCGGTTTGTCGCAAACGCTCGAAGCGGTTGTGGCAGGGCGGTGCACACGTCCCCCACCACCCTTTGCAGCATTCTGACAGATGTAATGTTGGCACTCCGCCTCAGCGTATCCATCGATGTGGTCGACATCTTTATTAGATGACCAAGCTTGGTACAGCATGCTTCCCGCAAGCAAGTCCGCAGACTGACAGACTGCAGCACCTCAGCGTCGATGAGTCTATTGGAAAAACAGTGGTTCCTCGAACAGCCACATGCCCGGTGTCTCATCACGGATGCGACCCACCACGTTGAAGACTCGCCATGCATGCAAGACGGACGTGTAAAAAGCAGATAGTCCAGTAAGGTCCACCTCCCCAGATGTCACGAGGAAGAGCTGCTTATCATAGCCAAAGCAACCAACTCTCCTCAGGAGCAGTTAAGCAGTGTCCATCCAGCAGGGTCCGCATCCATAAAGGAGGCGTTGTGCACTTCGAAGCCTGAATCAGGCGATCTTGGACTGTATGTCCACCAGGCCCTGTCCCCCCTCGGCCACAGGCAGGTAGAGAACAGGCGCACGGACCCAGTGCCGACCAGACCAAAGGAAGTCCACGATGATCCTCTGAATGTCCTCCACGAGGCTGCTGGGCGGTGTCAAAGCCACCAGCCTATGCCAAAGAGCCGAGGCGACCAGATTATTTGTGACCAGAACCCTGCCCCTATATGACAGCTGTGGTAGCAACCATTTCCATTTAGAAATGCGAGCACACACCTTGTCCTCAACACCCTCCCAGTTCTTTCGTTCAAAAGCCTCCGAACCCAGAAAAACCCCCAACACTTTGAGACCGGCTGTCCCCCACTGAAGACCGCCAGACAGGCGAGGGATGCCTTGACGCGACCAGTGGCCCACCAAAAGAGCTTCACTCTTGGCCCAATTCACCCGTGCAGAAGATGCCCTTTCATAAACTGACAGTGTCCACCAGATGCTGCACATCCCCGTGGGAGGTGATGAAAACGTTGACGTCATCCGCATAAGCAGACAAGACGATCGGGCGGCAACAGCTTGATGGCCCCGGCAGAACCAGACAACCCAGGCGAGTGTGCAACCTGCACAGCAAAGGCTCAATAGCCAAGCTGTACAGCTGACCCGAGAGTTGACACCCCTGGCGTATTCCCCGGTGTACAGGGATTGGCCGACTCCGGCCTGCCCCCACCTTTACCAAACACTCAGCTCCAGTATATAGCAGATTGACCCACCTCAAAAACATATTGCCAAAACCAAACCCCCTCAGGGTTGAAAACAAATAGGAATGGTCAACCCTATCAAAAGCCTTTTCCTGGTCCAAAGACACAATCCCGAACTGTAAGTCATGACATTTACTGAGCTGGAGAACGTCACGTATGAGGAAAACATTGTCCATAATGTTTCGGTCAGGAATACAATATGTTTGATCCTTATCTACGATCAAACCCAAGACAGTGTTCAGTCTGTTTGCCAGGGCTTTAGAAAGCACCTTGTAGTCCGTGCAAAGAAGAGCCACGGGCCTCCAGTTTTTCAGCAGGGCCAAGTCCCCCTGCGTAGGCAATAGAGACAGCACTGCACGGCGGCAGGAGACCGGTAATGTTCCCTCCCTGTAACAGGCAGACAGAACGTCATAGAAGTCTGATCCAATAATATTCCAAAAATGCTTAAAAAATTCTGAAGAAAGGCCATCAAGTCCAGGTGCGCGTCCCAGAGCCATCTGATTTACAGCCACAGTCAACTCATCCAAAGTCAGGGCACAGTCCAGAGCGGCCCTGTCCCCCGGGCCGAGCACCGGAAGGGCTTCGAAGAGCTGAGTTTAAGATTCTTTGCAACACGTTCCCGCAGCAAACAGGGCCCCGTAGTAATCCACTGCATGGCGCCGCATCTCGGATGGGTCCGTAGTCAGCCGACCATCTGGGAGTGTCAAGCAAGCCATCAACTTCTTTTTCGCAGTAGACTTCTCCAAATTGAAGAAGGACATTGGTGCATCCATGTCCTGCAGGCGAGTGAAGCGTGACCTCACTAGCACCCCCTCTACTCTTTCCTGCATGAATGTGCACAGGGCCGATCTCTTCTCCTGTAGCAATGGACCAGCGGTAGAATCCCGACCCGTAACCAAGCTGGCCTCCAGCCTCTTGACAGCGTCCTCAAGTTCACTGACCTTGGCCTTGATGATGGCAGTTGAGTTTGCAGTGTACCGCTGACAAAAAAGGCGAATTTGCACTTTGCCAATGTCCCACCACTGTTCGAGGGAACTATAACGAGCCTTTGTGGTCCTCCAGTGTTCCCAGAAGCACACAAAATACTGACAAAAGGCGTTGTCCTGTAGGAGCTTGTTATTGAAGTACCAATAAGATTTTGCCCGTTTCCCTGGGGAGTTCAGTAACACCGCAGTAGCCAGGTGATGATCCGTGAAACTGACGGGACATGTTACTGTGAAGGAGTCCGGGGCTAAAGGTTCTAGAAACATATATCCTGTCTAATCTAGCAGCACTGACAACACCGTCAGTGACCCTGACCCAGGTATACTGTCTCACATTTGCATTTTTAGACCTCCACGTGTCCACTAAGTCGAACTGCACAGTGAAATCTTCCAAGATTCTAGAAGACTGCAGATGAGGTTCTGCATTAGTGCGATCTACAGTGAAGTCCAAGGTACAGTTGAAATCACCAGCAACAACAAGTTGTTCTTGGTGATAGCGCTGCAATTCAGTAGTCAGTATATTGAAAAAGGCAACCCTTTCAGCGCCGTTGTTTGGTGCGTAAACATTAACCAGGCAAAACACGGAGTCCCCTATTTGGGCCCTAACAAGAAGCAGCCTGCCCCTCACTATCTCCACCACCGATAAAACTTGTGCATTTGCTGATTCCCCAAACAAAATGGCCACTCCTGCACTAAGATTGGTACCGTGACTGAGTGAAAAAGGGCCTTTCCACCACAAGCCCCAGTCCACTTCATCTGCGGAAGTGGTATGAGTTTCCTGCAAAAACAAAATGTTGAGACCTTTCCGTCTGAACAGGTCACTAATGAATCCCCTCTTATGATTACCCCTCCCACCATTGATGTTTAAGCTCTCTAATTGTATTTTCTGCATTATGGCGATAGTTGTGAGGAGCACCGTGCTTTGCCATTGAAATCATTCCATTTTTGCGCGCTTGGCCTTTTGTCCCCCTGCTGATTTACGCAGGGCTGCGAGGTGCTTCTTCAGGCGGAAGCGTTTTCCTTCATCCAGGAGGTCAACACCAACCTGCTTCATCAGTACATTAACAGACCGAATGAATTTGTCAGTGTCACTGAAGTAATCAGCGACGTTAACGGCCCTATTATTATAGGTTCCATCCAGGAAAGCATTTATTTCGTCTAGTGAATACAAATGCGCAGTGGCATTGCCAGTTGCCCCAATAGACTCATTTTTAGCAGACACAGCATCAGTTTCACACTCCATTCCCTCATCAGCACAACTCTGCTGACTGGTAGATTCAGCTGGCACGTCAGCTGGTGCAGCTGATCCTTCATCAGTCACGTGTTCCAGGGCGGCGCCTATATCAGCCGACCGGCGTTGTTCCGCCTGCTGCTCTGAAGTGGCAGCAGGCTGCGGAAGCTCAGCCGCTGATGTCACACAGCGCGATGCTGAGTCAACGTCATTGACTGCTTGGGCACCATCACCAGTCACGCCCCCAGCTGCAGGCCACGCTGCGGGTGCCACAGGGCGACTGTCCACAGACACAGCGGCAGGCTTGGGAGCAGGAGCAGCAGAAGGCCCCACAACGCCGTCCACATCAGCGGTGGGTGCGGAGGCCTCGCTGGCAGGCTGTGCGGCCCCGCCGGGCTCCGCCGCGGCGGAAGCCCCCACAACGCCGTCCGCAGCAGCGTCGCAAGCGGAAGCCGCACCGGCAGCCTCAGCCGTGGCTCCCCCAGAGCCCCCCGCCGGGCACCTGTGTGGGCAGGCGAAATGTTTATGGCCCACATCGCCACATTCAAAACACTTCATCTGTCCCGAGTTCGCATACACCATATAGTAGCCGTCCCCGTGTTTGACCCGGAAGGACACTTCCAGAGTTTGTGTGGGCGAGTCTAGAAACATGAACACCTGTCGCCTGAGTGATCTCACATGTTTAAACTCGGCTTCCCTGAGTCCCAAACTCACGTGTCTAAACGGGCCCGCAAACTTCCCGAATCTGCGGAGCTCCGTCGCCAACTGCTCGTCAGTAATGAAAGGCGGAACACCCGAGACGGTGATAAGCGTTGATGGAACTGATAAGGGGGACACTTGTACATACATGTCCCCGATTACAATACCGCTCGCAACCAGAGCGTGGACATTCTCCTCAGAAGAAGAAGAAGAAGAAGGCAAGAAGAAGAGCAAGTAGAAGAAGAAGAAGGCAAGAAGAAGAGCAAGTAGAAGAGGAAGAAGAAGAGCAAGAAGAAGAAGAGGAAGAAGAAGAGCAAGAAGAGGAAGAAGAAGAGCAAGAAGAAGAAGCGGAAGAGCAAGAAGAGGAAGAAGAAGAGCAAGAAGAAGAAGCGGAAGAGCAAGAAGAGGAAGAAGAAGAGCAAGAAGAAGAAGCGCAAGAAGAGCAAGTAGAAGAAGAAGAGCAAGAAGAAGAGCAAGAAGAAGAAGAGGAAGAAGAGGAGGAAGAAGAGCAAGTAGAAGAAGAAGAGCAAGAGGAAGAAGCGGAAGAGCAAGAAGAAGAGCAAGAAGAAGAAGCGGAAGAGCAAGAAGAAGAGCAAGAAGAAGAAGCGCAAGAAGAGCAAGTAGAAGAAGAAGAGCAAGAAGAAGAGCAAGAAGAAGAGGAAGAAGAGGAGGAAGAAGAGCAAGTAGAAGAAGAAGAGCAAGAGGAAGAAGAGGAGGAAGAAGAGCAAGTAGAAGAGCAAGAGGAAGAAGAGGAGGAAGAAGAGCAAGTAGAAGAAGAAGAGCAAGAGGAAGAGGAAGAGGAAGAAGAGCAAGAAGAAGAGGAAGAGGAAGAAGAGGAAGAAGAGGAGGAAGAAGAAGAAGAGGAAGAGGAAGAAGAGGAAGAGGAGGAGGAAGAGGAGGAGGAGGAAGAGGAAGAGGAAGAAGAGGAAGAGGAAGAGGAGGAAGAAGAAGAGGAAGAGGAAGAGGAGGAGGAAGAAGAAGAGGAGGAAGAGGAAGAAGAGGAGGAGGAAGAAGAAGAGGAGGAAGAGGAAGAAGAAGAGGAGGAAGAGGAAGAGGAAGAAGAGAAAGAGGAAGAAGAGAAAGAGGAAGAAGAGGAGGAAGAAGAGGAGGAAGAGGAAGAGGAAGAAGAGAAAGAGGAAGAAGAGAAAGAGGAAGAAGAGGAAGAGGAAGAAGAGGAGGAAGAAGAAGAGGAAGAAGAGGAGGAAGAAGAGGAGGAGGAAGAGGAAGAAGAGGAGAAAGAGGAAGAAGAGGAGGAAGAGGAAGAAGAGGAGGAAGAAGAAGAGGAGGAAGAGGAAGAAGAGGAGGAAGAGGAAGAAGAGGAAGAAGAAGAAGAGAAAGAAGAGGAAGAGGAAGAAGAGGAAGAGGAAGAAGAGGAAGAGGAAGAAGAGAAAGAAGAGGAAGAAGAGGAAGAAGAAGAAGAGAAAGAAGAGGAAGAGGAAGAAGAGGAAGAGGAAGAAGAGAAAGAAGAGGAAGAGGAAGAGGAGGAAGAGGAAGAGGAAGAGGAGAAAGAGGAAGAAGAAGAAGAGGAAGAGGAAGAAGAGGAAGAAGAAGAAGAGAAAGAAGAGAAAGAAGAGGAAGAGGAAGAGGAAGAAGAGGAAGAGAAAGAAGAGGAAGAGGAAGAGGAGGAAGAGGAAGAGAAAGAAGAGGAAGAGGAAGAAGAGAAAGAAGAGGAAGAGGAAGAGGAGGAAGAGGAAGAGGAAGAGGAAGAAGAGGAAGAGGAAGAAGAGAAAGAAGAGGAAGAGGAAGAAGAGGAAGAGGAAGAAGAGGAAGAGGAAGAAGAGAAAGAAGAGGAAGAGGAAGAGGAGGAAGAGGAAGAGGAGGAAGAGGAAGAAGAGAAAGAAGAGGAAGAGGAAGAGGAGGAAGAGGAAGAGGAGGAAGAGGAAGAGGAGGAAGAGGAAGAAGAGAAAGAGGAAGAGGAGGAAGAGGAAGAAGAGAAAGAAGAGGAAGAGGAAGAGGAAGAGGAGGAAGAAGAGGAAGAGGAAGAAGAGGAAGAGGAAGAAGAGGAAGAGGAAGAGGAGGAAGAGAAAGAGGAAGAGGAAGAGAAAGAAGAAGAGGAAGAGGAAGAAGAGGAAGAGGAAGAAGAAGAGGAAGAAGAAGAGGAAGAGGAGGAAGAGGAAGAAGAAGAGGAAGAGGAAGAGGAAGAAGAAGAAGAGGAAGAGGAAGAGGAAGAGGAAGAGGAAGAGGAGGAAGAAGAAGAGGAAGAGGAAGAAGAAGAGGAAGAAGAAGAAGAGGAAGAGGAAGAAGAGGAGGAAGAGGAAGAAGAGGAGGAAGAAGAAGAGGAGGAAGAGGAAGAGGAGGAAGAGGAAGAGGAGAAAGAGGAAGAGGAAGAAGAAG